>NC_051168.1:111896078-111940834 GCF_013339725.1 Rhipicephalus microplus | reverse complement strand
ATTTGAAGTGATATGATCAACAATGCTACCGTTGACAGCGAAGGTCAATGAGACTGAAACGTAATTGAAATAATCGTTTTTGATATGCGGACGTTATTACGTGCACCATAAATAACGCTGCCTTCATAATAAATGTGCATTGTATTGGATATGCTCTTGTTTATATCGGCGAAGGCAAGAAATCAAGAAGCAGTTGTCTTGCAAGAGCAAAAGGCGATGTAATCGTTTGCGGTTAAACATGCATTCCCAATAAAGCAAAGACCCAGGCTAAAAAAGCACGGAACTTCTTTCTACACCGATATAACACCGACCATCTGTTGGTGACCTACCGTGATAATTTTCTCCTTCGGCAGCGATCAATTTCGCGCCGATTAACGCTTATGCGTTTGAACCGATATAATTGTTGCATCCACGTAGCGACTTCTTCAGCATTCTAAAAGAAATGATGCCGATGCTTGGCGCATAATATTTTCAAGTGTCTGAACATGATCAACATTTTATGAGGGCGTTTCGTACGCAACCACGTGTTGGGGTGAGGCAAGTATACTCAGAAGTCTAGTCCAGAATGCAAATATTGAAATAGAAGCACTAGAAGACTAAAATTTTGTTGCTGAAATACATTTTCTTAGACGTAACCGGGTATTTCGAAATACGTTTGCAGAAAAATGAAAAGAGTATTCCGTAATACACATACTGCAATGCATTTAACAGAATACAAATCCTAGAACACTTGCTGGCTTTCTGGGAATACTAATGCTTCATAGAGAAGTTTATTAGGCGCAGGATACTATCGAATTACTAACAAACCGCGGGGAATCACGAAAAAAAGTAAACATTCCAGACGTGGTAGCTCTATTGATAATAGTGTTATTGATTTGACTGATCTTGAGCGAAAGCATCTTCTCAAATAGGCCGCCATTTAGACAGATGCTTCACCACATGGGTCATTCTTTGTGTTGGACGAAATATTTGCCGTCTCCATCTGTGTCGGCAACGAGGGGCGTGCCTTTGCATAGCGTAGTACAAAAGTCTTCCTTGTCCTCTTAGAAACAAGTCAACTAATTTCTAATAAAAAAGTACACAAGATTACACCATCTCCCGCTAAGAGCAACCATGTATAGTTGCGAAGCAGCGGGCGCTAACATTGACACTGCCGGCAGCGTTGACGCCGGCGTTCATCACAGTGTTGCGCATGAAAGAAACTTGCCCCGCCGCGGTGGTCTAGTGGCTAAGGTACTCGGCTGCTGACCCGCAGGTCGCGGGTTCGATTCCAGGCTGCGGTGGCTGCATTTCCGATGGAGGCGGAAATGTTGTAGGCCCGTGTACTTAGATTTGGGTGCACGTTAAAGAACCCCAGGTGGTCAAAATTTCCGGAGCCCTCCACTACGGCGTCTCTCATAATCAAATGGTGGTTTTGGGACGTTAAACCCCACAAATCAATCAATCATGAAAGAAACTTGGGGAAGCGAAAAGCACACAGTGATAGACTGGTGTTTTCTACTAGAACATGCCCAATGCTGCAATTGGGCAACGAGAGACCGAAGAGTGTGATTGCACACAAAGACCTGCATTCTACTTTTGGCTAGCGCGCACGCTACCAAATTTTTCAGAGGCGAAGCTCCTAAAGGCGTACAGTCAAGTCCACTGTTTTCGTAGCCACCTCTAGTTCTCGGACTGTTCAGTAGACGGCGTGGCAGCGTCATGCATGGGGGCGCATAGTGTGATGAGAGATCACTAGATAACGCTCGCGCGGCATAGGTGATGAGATCAGAAGTTCAAGTAAGATTAGAAGGAGAAGGAGGAGGAATAAATGAGAAAGGACAGGGAGGTTAGCCAGTTTAAGATTAGAAATTAAGCAACGTGGCATAGGTAGTCTTGCTTTTGGAGCTCACGGGAATACACCAACTCAGGGAGTACAAGGTTATATGGGATGGACATCATTTGAGGGCAGGGAAGCTAGCAGCAAGATCAAATTTGAGAAGCGATTGAGAGAAATGAGGGATGAGCGTTGGGCTAGGACAGTGTGCAGCTACTTGTACAAGAAAAATGTCGACACAAAATGGAGAAAGCGAACCAGAAAATTGACGGGCAAATACTTAGAAACAGCAGGAAGCCAAACAAAAAAGAACAAGAGAATTGGCATGGTTAAAAAGTCCGCACTAGAGATCTATTGAAATTTTAAGCAGCAAAGTTCCAAGTAAAGGATCTATGATAATACTCAGGGTAGTTCTCTACTGTTTGAGGCCAGGGCAGGAGTATTGCGAACCAAGACATATCGGACCAAATACGAAGGGGTAAACACGGTATGCAGTGCATGCGGAGAGGAGGAGGAAACTGCCGAACAGTTGATAATGTTCTGTGAAGGGCTTCACCCTATAGCTCAGGATGATGGCGCAGAGTTTTTCAAAGTACTGGGGTTTAGGAAGAGGGAGGGGAAAATATTGCTACATGCATGTATATTGATATTCTAGGGGGCGACGCACGTGTGTTCCTGACGAGGAAGACGAAGAGTTGTCTCCACTCGATCCACTCCACTCGATGACCTGTCGCTCGGGCTCGCACGCTTGCTTGCTCTGGGGGTTTGGCTGAAATCTGAGTAGCCTCTACTGAATTTCTTCTTGGATAGGCGTATCTAAAGCCTTAGCATTGATTAGCTAGTACCCTTCTGGCTAGTCAATCCAGACAGATGCCGCTTTCTTCGCCTGGACCAGGGACTTATCTCTGGTCTGCTTCTCTTTCACCGCAGGAGCTACCAGTGGACCAGTTCCTACGCAATGGCGTCGCTTCCGTTCCTGTGGCCCTAGTCCCAAGCAACGACGGAGTCATTAAGATGAAAAACCCTAAAGTGATCCAGTCGGAACTCAAAGCAGCGACATCTCACTATCACACCATCACAGAGGTCCGGCAGTTTGGCAAGGGAGGCATTGTCTGCTTTTCTCCTGACCAGCTCTGTGTCAAAGACTTACTTAAATGCTCGATGTTCGCTACCAATCCGGTGAGCGCCTTCATTCCTCCTCACCTAGCATGCGTCAGAGGTATTGTCCGAGGCGTAGACATCAACATGACTCCAGCTGAGGTCCTAGAGATGTTCTCTGAGGCAGGTGCTATTGCAGTTTATAGATGCTCACGAGTTGTAGAACAGACAAAGATCCCTACTGAGTCTGTAATTGTCACATTTGCCGGGTCGATTCGCCCCACTGAAATCAAGGCGTGGCCTTTAATATTCAGAGTCGAACAACTGTCACCTCGTCCCCTCCAGTGTCAGAAATGCTGGCGCTATGGACACACTTTAAAAGGATGTAGGTCAGCTCCCAGATTCCGAAAATGTGGTGAGGCACATACTGCAAATGAATGCAATTGTACTGAAGAAAAGTGTTGTCTTTGTCATGAGCAGCACTGCGCAGATAACGCTAATTGCTCAGCCAAAGCGCGGGAGACTCAAATTATGGAAATTGTTGATCGCAGACGCTGTTCACGAAAAGACGCCATCGCTGAAATTCAGGCAAGAACCCAGGGATATGCTGGTGTTGCAGCCCGACATAATGCAACTTTAGAAGCTTCTCTTTCAGTGTCCATTGCAGACAGGATTGAAAAAGCGATGGAGAAAGCTATAGATCGCCTGGCCACCACCCTTTGTGACTCCTTATCTCATATTGTAGCCACTCAGTTGCCGCAAATATATGGGACTCCAAGAGATATGAAGGATACTTCCCAAGACAACGTAACTCTCCCACCAAGTGAAGCAGACGCAGAGTCATCTCCTTCAGGGGTACAGGCTGCAGGGCCCTCTTGTACAGACAACCAGAGGATAGGTGAAGACATACTAGAGGATGGTCAGGATTATGATGATATGGACATGGACATCAAATCACTAAAGCGCACTCGATCCCCTGTCTCCAAAAATACTGGCTCTTCAAAACATTCAAAAAACAAAAAATACCAGAAGGAGAACCTATCGAAGAGCGATTTTCTTAAAGACAGCATTTTAGATAAGGTAGTTGCCGAAACAATTCTGTCAAAATGATAGGTTCTATCAAAATTCTTCATTGGAACTGCCGATCTATTCATTCAGCTAGTACAGATTTATTGTATTTATCTTGTAAATTCAATCCAGACATTATTGCACTGCAAGAAACGTGGCTGTCAGCACATAATTCGTTTTACCTACCTAATTTCCGGTCTTTTCGCCTGGATCGCCCATCCAAAGGTGGAGGTTTAGCGTTCTTTGTCAATAATAAAATTAGTTCAAAGATCAAAACTTCGTACAAAAGTATATCCCCCGAATGTGAAATTTTCGCTTTAGACATCACCTTGCCTGGATGCTCTCCCTTCTCTCTGGTAAATCTTTACTTTCCTCTGGGTGTACAAGACACGCGATGTTTAGACATGGCTGTTAATTCGTGGTGCACAAAAAAAATTATGGTTGGAGATTTTAATTCTCACCACACTAGTTGGGGTTTTAGGACTGATCAATGTGGACAACGCTTGTGGGACTGGTCTATAGACCATAATTTATCATGCCTCAACGCTAGAACTCCCACATTTATCCGAGACCGATCCCGCTCTGCCTTAGATTTGAGTTTTATAAGCTCGGGTATTTCTAGCGTATCTTGGACTACTCTAGACTGCGCCACCAACAGTGACCACTTACCAGTACTGTTTGAAATTTCTTGCCCCATTATTCCATCTTACTCCCAAGCTCGAACCTTTATCAATTATTCCAAATTTAAAAATGACCTAGAAGTTGCTTTGACTACCACCACTGAAGACAACGATGAAAATAAAGCCATGAAATTAAGTGCGGTAATTAAAAGAACGTTCAAAAAAGCAGAATTTTCTATTGAGTCTGATACGAGAAAGCCTTGTAGTCAGTGGTGGAATTCTGAGTGCTCTCGTGATCATAGACGACGACAAGCGGCTTGGAAGCAGCTAATTCATAATCAGTCCCCCAAAAATTGGGCAGATTACAAGTTTATTGCTGCTACATTTAAGCGCACCGTGGCTAAAGCTAAAGAAGACTATGACAAAAAACATTTCGACTTTCTTTCCAAACCTAGAAATAAGAAAGCGTTATTCCGATATATGAGATCGCGCAAAATTCTGCCGTCTCTAGCTAACTCTGATTATGACAGGTTATCGACGGAAGAAATGACTAATTCGTTAGAGGCAATCGGAAGAGGTTTAGCTAACAGATTTTCGTCGACTTTGACAATCAACTGGCAAAAGTCCTCTATAAAGACTGACTACGAAAAAGTGACATTGTCCGAAATGTCAAGCGTAATTAGAAACTTACCCTCTTCGGCTCCTGGTCCTGACGGTATAACAGTTCCTATGATTAAAATTTTATTCCAGATATCACCCGGCGACGTCCTCAACCTTATAAACTATTCCTTAAGCAATGCCTGGATACCACATGACTGGAAAATAGCTAGAGTGATTCCCATATTAAAAAAACAAGGGTCAGGTTTTAACATTGACAACATCAGACCAATCTCTCTAACATCTCACCTGATCAAAATTATAGAGAGAGTTCTCAATAATAGATTAAAAGTTTGGATGGCTGACAAGCTAATATTGAAACCATTTCAAATAGGTTTTCGTAGCGAATGCTCAATTTGGTGTGCTCATGCCGACTTAGAGAGCCGAATACAGCTTGCCCGAAAAAGACGACAATACGCGGTACTAGTAACACTAGACATAGCTAAAGCTTATGATAGCGTTGAGCACTCAATTTTATTGAATTCTTTACACGAATGTGACTTTCCGCGATATATTGTTGATTGGGTAGCAGAGTTTCTAAAATCGAGAGAATTTTATTGTGCAAAGGATGGATGTCACTCATCTAAATTCAAACAGCAACGTGGAGTACCTCAAGGGGCGGTCCTATCTCCGCTGTTATTCAATGTGTTGATGAGCTCAATTCCCATTGAACGAGATATCACTGTCTACATTTATGCAGACGACATTGCATTTTTCGTTGCAGACAGTGACATTTATTCTTTGCATCAAAAATTGCAAAAGTACATGTATTCTCTTGAAATTTGGCTGCATTCAATTTCATTGTCTCTAAACATCAGTAAAAGTGCGCTCCTGGTGTTCCCTATAGCAGATTCTATTCAAATTTCAGTACTTATAATCAGGAACCGATTCCACAAGTAGAGTCTATCAAATATTTGGGCATTATTTATAACGAGAAACTTAACTGGAGCCCTCACATAGACTATATCGTGGCAAAGGCACAACGAGCTTCAGGTTTATTGCGAAGGTTGAGCAACAGAAAATATGGGTTACGTAGACACACCTTATTAATGATATATAAAATGTACATGCGCCCAATACTCGAATTTGGGTGTATATTATTTTCGGGTGGCCCTACGTACAAAATTAAACCGTTAGTTCTATTAGAGCGAGAAGCGTTACGGTTGTGTTTGCGACTCCCCAGGTATGTCGCTATTAATGTACTATATCAGGAAGCTCGCATACCAACTATTCTTTGCCGATTCCGTATCTTAACAGTACAAACATACTTGAAATTTTATGGCTTATCAGCGAGACGGTCTGCATATGCCTTTATTAGTGACCCCGACGCCTTCTTCCTCGCTCACTGGCCACGCTTTCGTACTCCCCAGATTATTTTTGTACAAAAGAAACTTGAAAGCATAAAGGTGGATATCAGATCGGTAATTGGAACCAAAGCATTAAATCACAATATTACGATAGAATGTGATGAAATTTTTCCCCCACTATCTAAGTTTCAATCTTCGAGTTACTTAAATGACAGGTTAGAAGACTACATAGCTCATGCGGAAATAAAGAACATAATAGCCACAGACGCTTCTGTGAATAAAGAAAAGGCAGCAGTAGGAATCGTCTCAGATTACCTCGGTTGGTCATTCTCGGTAAGACTACCAGACTTCACTCCGGTTTTCGAAGCTGAGCTCCTGGCTATTATTTTAGCGCTACGAAAACTTCCTTCAAACGAAGAGAGTGCAATGATAATTACTGATTCTCTTTCGCTGTGTACTACTCTCACAGCTTCAGAACAATCAAGAGCTCTAGCGACATTACAAACATTAGTTCCACCTCATGTGAAGTTCCTGAAGTTAGTCTGGGTCCCGGGACACTGTGGCATACGGTTGAATGAAATAGCCGATTCACTATCTCGAGCCACACTTGATGGCCCTGTGATCTCGGTACTACCAGAATCGGAACACATAGTGTCGATCAGATATAGAAAATGGGCTATTTATACGGATATTATGGAAAATATTACTAAACATACGGACTATCAGCACCTAACATACCCCTGGAAACCTCAGTGGAGTCAATCTAAAAAGTTAGAAGTTATTTTAACCAAATTTCGATGCCGTGTCCCTCCATTAAACTTTTACTTGCACAGAGCTGGTCTGGCGATATCCCCCCTGTGTCCATTCTGTGAAGAAACGGAAACAATAGAGCATTACTTTATAACATGTAAAAACTATTCATTAATTAGGAAAAGACTTTTAATTGTTCCTTTTCAAGCAGTAGGTTTAAATTTAACTGCAGATAATGTTCTAAGTTTCGGTGCCTTTAGCTTGGGACATTGCCACAGGAGCGTATTCGATGCTGTATGCAATTTCATTCGAGAATCAAAGCGCATGTCATAATAATGCCTGCTTAAATATATTTCTGACGACACTTGTCTAATTTTGAATGAAATTTGCATATTCATTTGATTGTGACCGGGTGAGATAAGCTCGATTGTCTGGTCTACTCAAAATTTCTGTCTTCCACTGTAGTATTACCTCACCTTTTCTCTTCTTGATTCAATCTTTAATTATTTGTTTAGTTTAATATTCCTTTTTAGTTAATTATTATTTTCTATTACATCATTAGTTTTTTGATTAAGGATAAACCTTTTAATATATATCATTTAGGATACTTCTAGATTTCATGGCCAATCCCCCATAGTGGGTATGTGCCAGTGCGAAGGGGCAACAACAACAACAACAACTCGATCGCTGGTGAACCGGGCACGCCATTGCCGCTGGTTTTGGTTATATCTAATCCCCAGCCTCGTCGTTCCGACGTCTCTTCTTTTCCGTAACAAGTTTGGTGAAGGTGGAACGTTCCCGGTCATCATCACGAAGCTTCGCAGTGGCTGCACCGTTCAGTGTCCGGCCATGGCTACCAATGACAACAGCCCGTCAGCGTCTCCATCTGTAGCTCCAGCCACTGCATACCTGATGATGCCCATCCCCCCGTGATCCCGGTACATTCTCCGCGCAACCTGGGCTCGACGTCGACTACTGGCTTCGTATGTACGAGCGTGTTAGCCACACACACCGATGGGACCCTACCATGATGCTCGCCAACGTAATATTTTACTTGGACGGCACCCCACGGGTCTGGTTCGACGCCCACGAGACCGAGCTCACCAGCTGGGATACCTTCAAGGAGTGACTACGTGACATCTTTGGAGACCCGTCTGGTCGCCAAATGGATGGTCGAAAAGAACTCGCCACTCATGTGCAGTCGTCAACACAGTCGTATGTCTCGTACATACAGGTTGTGCTCGCGTTGTGCCGAAAAGTCGACGAGCAAATAACAGAGTGTGACAAGGTGGGCCACATACTTAAGGGCATTGCGGACGACGCCTTCAATTTGCTCGTCTACACTAATGTCACGACCGTAGACATGACTATCAAGGAATGCCGCCACTTCGAAATGGCCAAAAGCCGCCGTGTTCTGCCTCAATTTACGCGGCTACCAAACACGGCTGTGACATCCACTTGCACCGATCTCGGTTCCGCACCACCCATTCAGGACAGCGTGACACGAATAGTTCGACGGGAGCTTGAGGCGTCAAGTCCGGCACCATTTTTTCCACATCCGCTCGACCATGGCGCCGCACTAATGCCTCCGTTAGTCTCCGTTATTCAAGCCGTCGTGTGGCAGGAAATAGCAAAGCTTGGTTTTCCTGTGGCCTGCTCTGTCTCCTGACCCGCCTCCAGACCAATGACAACAAATGCACCACGCCATGACTTACACTTTATGCCACGATCCTGCAATCCGGCGGAATGGAGAACTGCAGACGACAAGCCGATCTGCTTCCGCTGCCACCGAGTTGGCCATATCTCCCGCTACTGCCGCAGCACTTGGACGCCCTCAAACTGGAGCCAATTTTTCTCTAATCGACTATACGAGGACTCCCGTCGGTATTCGCCCAGTCGTGTGTACCCTTCTTCCGACATTCCCAACAGCCGCTCCACTGCTCGTTCGCCGCCACCTCAACGCCGTCGGTCCCCATCGCCCCAAACACGCCGCTATACGTCGCCGGTCAACTATGGATCCTCTCGGACGGAAAACTAGATCACGCAGCTCCGGGAGGTAGTGCTGCATTGCTTGCGAATGATCCAAATCCTCCATTGACGCTCCCCACTGATACGAACTTGATTGAGGTGTATGTGGCCAGACCAATGACACCAAATGCACCACGCCATGACTTACACTTTATGCCGCGATGCCGCAATCCGGCGGAATGGAGAACTGCAGACGACAAGCCGATCTGCTTCCGCTGCCACCGAGTTGGCCATATCTCCCGCTACTGCCGCAGCACTTGGACGCCCTCAAACTGGAGCCAATTTTTCTCTAATCGACTATACGAGGACTCCCGTCGGTATTCGCCCAGTCGTGTGTACCCTTCTTCCGACATTCCCAACAGCCGCTCCACTGCTCGTTCGCCGCCACCTCAACGCCGCCGGTCCCCATCGCCCCAAACACGCCGCTATCCGTCGCCGGTCAACTATGGATCCTCTCGGACGGAAAACTAGATCATGCAGCTCCGGGAGGTAGTGCTGCATTGCTTGCGAATGATCCAAATCCTCCATTGACGCTCCCCACTGATACGAACTTGATTGAGGTGTATGTGGCCAGACCAATGACACCAAATGCACCACGCCATGACTTACACTTTATGCCGCGATGCCGCAATCCGGCGGAATGGAGAACTGCAGACGACAAGCCGATCTGCTTCCGCTGCCACCGAGTTGGCCATATCTCCCGCTACTGCCGCAGCACTGGGACGCCCTCAAACTGGAGCCAATTTTTCTCTAATCGACTATACGAGGACTCCCGTCGGTATTTGCCCAGTCGTGTGTACCCTTCTTCCGACATTCCCAACAGCCGCTCCACTGCTCGTTCGCCGCCACCTCAACGCCGCCGGTCCCCATCGCCCCAAACACGCCGCTATCCGTCGCCGGTCAACTGTGGATCCTCTCGGACGGAAAACTAGATCATGCAGCTCCGGGAGGTAGTGCTGCATTGCTTGCGAATGATCCAAATCCTCCATTGACGCTCCCCACTGATACGAACTTGATTGAGGTGTATGTGGACGGTATTTCTTTGACGACGTTAGTCGATACCGGAGCTCAAGTGTCCATAATGAGTGCTCATCTGTGTCGCCTGCTCAGAAAAGTCCTCACGCCTGCAGCAACTAAAGCCCTCCGTGTCGCTGATGGTGGAACTATGGCTATCACTGGAATGTGTACCGCTCGTGTTAGTATTGCCGGCCGCCATGTTCCCGTTTTATTTGCGGTGCTGGAAAATTGCCCCCACGACCTATTCTTCGGCATGGACTTCCTATCGACGCATTCTGCCCTCATCGATTGTGCCGCCGGTATTCTCTGCCTAGAACTTCCTCTTCTCCCGGAATCTCACCCTGAACTCCCGAACAGCTTGTGCACCACTGACTTCTTCCGGATACCGCCTAAAGCTCTCACATTCATCGAATTGGCAACACCCTCTCCCGTGTTCGACGGTGATTATATCGTGACGCCGATTACTGATGTTCTCCTGGCGCGTGACATTACTGTCCCACACTCTGTCGTAAGCATGGCCGCTAACCGAACATATTTACCTGTATCAATTTCGGTTTCATTAAACAAGTGCTACCCCGAAGGAATTTCGGTCGCCATACTAAGGCCCTTAATTGACAATCACGTCACCTGTTTTACGGCAGACGTAGTGTCCCGAGCACCCACATCACTCGCAGGATGCCACGTGCCTCCATGCGACCTTACGCTCCATGATCGCCCCGGACCTCAAACCTGAGAAGTCAACCGCGCTATGCCGCCGTTCTGGCTTCATACCGCGACATATTCGACATCGACCACCGTCCACTCGGCCAGACATCACTCGTCAAGCACCACATTAATACATGTGATTCTCATCCCATTCATCGGCGACCATACCGGGTGTCTGCCACCGAGCGTAAAATAATTCAACAAGAAGTCACCAAGATGTTAGCCAAAGGAATTATTGAACCCTCTTCGAGCCCTTGGGCGTCCCCCGTTGTGCTCGTTAAAAAGAAAGATGGCACGTGCCGCTTCTGCGTGGATTACCGTCATCTGAATAGAATCACGAAAAAATACGTTTACCCTTTACCCCGCATCGATGACGCTTTCCATTGTCTCCACGGCGCCCGATACTTTTCCACAATAGACCTACGTTTCGGCTACTGGCAGATTGCTGTCGACGAAAAAGACCAAGAGAAGACTGCATTTGTAACTCGAGACGGCCTATATCAGTTCAAGGTTATGCCATTTGGGCTATGCAACGCTCCAGCCACGTTCGAGTGCATGATGGACTTCCCTGCTACAAGGATTCAAATGGTCAACATGTCTTTGTTATCTTGACGATGTCGTTGTATATTCCCCAACATTTGAGACCCACCTTCAGCGTTTGTCAGCTATTCTCGACATATTCCGCACTGCAGGCCTCCAATTGAACTAGTCGAAGTGCCGCTTCGGACGCCGGCAAATTACAGTGTTGGGCTACCTTGTCAATGCCTCTGGTGTACAGCCGGACCCCGAGAAAATTCGTGCAGTCACCAGTTTTCCAGTAACCCAGTCAGCCAAAGACGTCCGGAGTTTTGCAGGACTTTGCTTCTATTTTAGAAGGTTTGTGAAAGATTTCGCAACCATCGCTCGACCCCTCACAGAGCTTCTAAAGAAAGACGTCACATTTACGTGGGGTACCGACAAAGCTTCTGCTTTTTCTCACCTAATCACGCTACTGATGACTCTACCCATATTGGCTCACTTTGACCCATTCGCTCCGACGGAAGTTCGAACCGATGCTAGTGGTCACGGAATAGGAGCCGTGTTAGCCCAGCGCCAACGGGGACACGACCGAGTTGTCGCCTACGCTAGCCGCCTCCTTACAGCAGCTGAGCGCAACTATTCTACTACGGAGCGTGAATGTCTTGCTCTTGTTTGGGCAGTCTCAAACTTCCGCCCATATTTATATGGCACTAATTTCTCTGTGATAACTGACCACCATGCGCTATGTTGGCTTATGTCACTAAAGGATCCTACTGGCCGGCTCGGGCGCTGGGCTCTGCGACTCCAAGAGTATACCTTTACGGTGACGTACAAGTCCGGACGCCTACATTATGACGCAGACTGCATGTCCCGCTACCCAGTCGCTGAGTCGAGCACTATGCATGACACCGACACCGAGCCTTGCGTCTTTTTCCTTTCGCAAATGACATGCATCGGTGACGAGCAGCGCTATGATGCGTCCTTTGCGTGCTTTCATTGAGCGCCTCGAACCACCATCTTCCAGTACAGTCCGATCGCTCATTCGTGCTCCACGATGGTGTATTATACCGCCAAAGTTTTGAGCCGGATAGACCAGCTCTGCTGCTTGTCATTCCGAAACACCTTCGCTCGGAAGTTCTACATGAACTTCATGACCTTCCGACTGCTGGTCACCTTGGTGTGTCACGCCCTTACGACCGAATACGCCTGACGCTTCAACTGGCCAGGGCTTGCACGCTCAGTCAGAAGATACGTTGCAGCTTGTGAGAAATGTCAGCGCCGCAAAAGGCCATCGACACTTCCCGCCAGAAGCCTTCAACCACTTGATATTCAGTCGGAACCGTTCTTCCGCATTGGCTTGGGCCTACTTGGCCCTTTCCCCTTGTCTTCCTTGGGTAACAAGTGGATAGCCGTGGCCACCGACTACGCCACGCGTTATGCCATCACACGAGCTCTCCCAACTAGCCGCGCCACAGATGTCGCCGACTTCCTCGTCAAGGACGTAATTTTGCAACACGGAGCCCCACGGCAGCTGCTTACAGACCGTGGCCACACCTTATTGTCGAAGGTCATAGCCGACATCTTGCAGTCCTGTAAAACGAGACACAAGCTGACTACGTCATACCACCCGCAAAGCCAATGGACTCACGGAGCGTCTAAATCGAACTCTTACAGACATACTCGCTAAGTATGTTTCTACCAACCACACCGACTGGGATCTCACGTTGCCGTACGTCACATTCGCCTACAATTCTTCGCGCCATGACACTGCCGGTTACTCTCCATTTTTTCTGCTGTTTGGCCGAGAAATAACATTGCCTCTAGACACCGTCATACCGTCCCTTGGAGTACTGACCTGTGAATATGCCATGGACGCTATAACTCGGGGCGCTCACTTACGCGAAATCATCCGTACTCGCCTTCTGACCTCTCAAGAGAAGCAACGGTGCTTGTATGACCAACGACACCGCGACGTACACTTTCCGCCTGATTCTTTAGTACTGCTCTGGTCTCCGACCCGTCAAGTTGGCTTGTCAGAAAAACTGCTTACTCGCTACACAGGCTCATACCGAGTCCTTCGTGTGGTTACTCCTGTAACATATGAAATTGGTCCTGCCACCCTGTTGCCTTCATGTGCCCGACAGGCTACCGATATTGTACATGTTGCGCGCTTGAATCTCTACAACTCTCCTAGTGACGTTGACATCTAAATGCGCCGAGACGGCGCTTGCGCCGCCAGGGGTTATTCTACATGCATGTATATTGATATCCTAGGGGGCGACGCACGTGTGTTCCTCACGAGGAAGACGAAGAGTTGTCTCCGCTCGATCGCTGGTGAACCGGGCACGCCTTTACCGCTGGTTTTGGAAATATCTAATCCCCAGCCTCGTCGTTACGACGTATCTTCTTTTCCGTAACAATATTAATTAAGCGGGTAGAATTAACTAGAAGGAGATTATCTGATTGGTGGCTAAAGCCAAAGCACGAGTGAAAATTAAACCATTCAAAGCAAAGTACCAGTCCTCAACTTCACTATTTAAAGAAAAAAGTAAATCTAGTTGTTGGTTCACTAAGCATTACGGCTGGGTGGCGTTAGCCGTCGCCCGATCTAAAGGGTCCAGCCACATCAATCCATCCATCCATCCATGATGATTTGAATACGAGATGGCACTGCTGAGCTCACTGCTTGCTCTCGTGTGTTAAAAAACGGCGCTAGCTCTTGCGTTAAAATGTGTTCGTGTGTTAAATGCGTTCGTTAGAAAGCGCTATTTTTAAGAGAACCATCGCTAATTCGAAGGACAAATTTAACAATGACCGATGTGAGTTCCTGTCAAAGCGGGTCAATAGAAAAGCACTTTTTAGCTTTCTGAGAACTAAGAAAGTTCTTCCGGTACAAAGAAATATAGAATCTGTAGTATCATCACCAGTTGAACTGAAGGCCCTTCTAGAAGATATAGCTCAGGGCCTAGAAAGTCGCTTTACGACACTTCTCTCATACCAAGCCCAGTCCCCCCATAGGGCTGCGGATTTTGAAGATGTTACACCTACGGAATCAGCAAATGTAGTCAGAACACTACCCCATTCTGCTCCTGGTCCTGATGGCATGACGACGTCGGTGATAAATCAGTACATAAAATATACCCACTTGGCCTACTCAAAATTATTAATCTCTCACTTAGAAGCTCTTGGATGCCACCTGATTGAAGAATGACAAAAGTAATTTCATTGTTAAAAAAGCAAGGCATTGGGTTTACCTTAGATAATATCAGGCCCATTTCACTTACATCGAACCTAGCAAAACTCGTTGAAAGAATTTTATATAGACGTATAGATCGATGGATGTCAGAAAAACTGACACTGAGCCCACGTCAAATTGGATTCAGGCGTGGTTGCTCTGTTTGGTGTGCGCACGTGGATCTCGAAAGCAGAATTGAACTTGCTCGATATCAGAAACAATACTCCGCTTTGGTAACCTTAGATATCAGAAAGGCCTGTGATAGCGTGGAGCATGTGAAACTGCTAGATTCACTTCAGGATTTAGGACTGCCTCAATACTTTGTGGCCTGGATCCATGCTTTCTTAGGTGATAGAGAATTTTACTGCTCGCAATCTGGTGTCAACTCTTCAATATACAGGCAAACGAGAGGTGTACCGCAAGGGTCAGTACTATCGCCCTTATTATTTAATGCACTACTATGTACCATTCCCATACAACAAGATGTACAGGTCTATGTGTATGCCGATGATATTGCATTTTTTGCTGCGTCGCTGGACAATCACACGCTGTTCCTGATTTGGCAGACATACATGAATAGCCTGGAAACGTGGCTGGAGGATATCAACCTATGCCTCAATACAAACAAGAGTACAATCATAGTTTTCGCACAAATGCCCCAGTGCGAATTTCACATATGTAACGACAAGACGCCATACCTCAGGTCGAGTCAGTTAGGTACTTGGGGGTAACCTACACCGAAACACTTAACTGGAGTCCCCACATAGAAAACATGGCTGCTAAAGGAGCACGTGCCGTAGGGATGCTGCATGGGCTCAGTAATTATCGTGCCGGTTTGCGTAGAGACGTGCTCGTTATGATATATTGCATGCACATTCGACCGATATTAGAATTCGGCTGTGTTTTGTTTTCTGGCGCTCCGGCCTACAAGGTTCGACCACTGATTCTGCTAGAACGCGAATCTTTACACTTATGCCTAGGGCTACCTAAATATGTTGCCAACAATATCCTATACGAAGAATCCCGCCTGCCTTCTTTTATCAAAAGATTTCTTATTCTAACAGTACGTACATTCCTTAAAATCTATGCATCACCTCAGCGGAGGTAACATTATGTGTTGATTAACCAGCAGACCTCATTCTTCAACCACCATTGGCCTAAATTACAGTGCCCTTAAGTAATAATTACTCAGAAACTTTTGGAGCCCTTAAGAGTTAACCTTTGGGAAACACTTGTGCTCAACACTGTAGATGCAATTAGGATAGAATTTGCCGATATATATCCCAAGAATGCAAAATACTTTACCATATCAGAATATAAATGGCATTTTGGAAGATCATTTGGCCAATCTAGAAACATCCATTGTGATAGCGATTGACTCTTCTGTTTATGAAGAGAAGGCTGGCGTAGGAATCGTATCATCCTCTCTAGATTGGGCTTTCTCAATTCGATTACCCGAATTCACACCTATTTACCAAGCTGAACTACTGCCAATAGTCCTTGCATTGCGTAAAGTGCCGCAAGATCTATCAGCGGTGATTGTTCTAACAGACTGTCTCTCGGTCTGTACTGTCTTAAGCTCACCAAATTTTTCGCGTACCTTAGAAACTTTCTACTCGCTCATTCCTACACATGTGCGACTCGTCCGACTAGTTTGGGTACCAGGCCATAGAGATTTAGCTCTGGATGAGTATGCAGATGCGCTAGCTGTATCTTCCCTTGATTGTCCTGTTTTACCCGTTTTTTCTACTTCGGAATATATCACAGCAGCAAGCTTTGAAAAGCGTACAACGGTCAATAACTTTGAAAAATCGCCTTTGTTTGTATCAGACTACCCACAGCTTAAGTTCCCTTGGAAGAACAAGTGGTGTTGATCAAGAAAGGAAGAAATAGTGATTACCAGGCTGCGTTGTCGAATCCCCTCATTGAACTTTTACCTTGACAGGTCGGGTCTGGCACTGTCGCCTTTGTGCCTTTAATATAATGAGAGGGAATCGTTGAAGCACTTCTTTTTGTCAAGCCGAAAATTCAAAACTCAAAGTAAAAATATACTACAAGAACCCATACGAATGTTCGGCTTAAACTTGACACGTCCGGTGATCCTTTCATTTGGTGCAGTCGCATTTGGATTCAGCCACAGGAGCGTTTTTACCGCTGTTACAAATTTCTTACGAGAATCTAAGAGAATGAAATGGTAAAAATAAGTAAGTAGAGTTGTTTTATGAATAATGTTTTTTTTCTTTTTTGTGTGTTTATTATGTTTACTTTCAAGGTTTCTTGTTTAGAAATTTAACACCTTTTTATTATTACCTATATTACCTAATTATTCCAACCCTTTCTTTCAAGAAATGAATTAATTTTAAAAAGTAAGCCACCGTCCCATTAATGGCCTATCCCCCTAGGTGGGTTGCGCCAAGGTGTCGAGGAACCAACCAATCAACCAACCACTCTTTGCGCACTTCCCCTTTCGCTAGCAGTCTGTGTGCTTCGAGAATGAGCGACGATGACAAGGCGCCGGAGTGGAGGGCTCGAAAAACGGCTGCGCCGCGTGCTCGCTGTGTTTACATGATGATCGACTAGGTGAAATTATCTGAAGAACCATGGGTACCGATAAAATCTCCGGCCCACTCATCATCATTTACCCCGTGGATATGCTGTAGTTTGTTCGACAACACACAGTAAAATCTCCCACCGGCACTCATTATCTGTACGGGATGGCCAGTGAATGGTTGCAGAGCTCGAGTGTTTGATTTTTTCAATCAATAAACATCCTATAATACGCTACCTGTGTCGGAGTTACGGGGCACGAGAGAGAGAACGTAGGAGAGGAGATGAAGAGAGCGCGCATGCGCAATAGTGGCGTGAACGTCGCGGGGAAAGATGCCTAGAGGAGACAAATGAGCTGGTGAGCGTAGACTAGCAGACGCTGCCGGCGTTGGCGTTGCCCATAATGCGAGGCGAACGCATTATGCGCAGAGGAGGTGGTGCGCATTCGCAATGGGGGTGTGAACGCTGTGGAGAGGGATGCTTAGAAGAGAGAGAAGGGGAGCGAGCGTACACTAGCAGGCGCTACCTGCGTTGACGTTGTGAATCGAGCGAGAGGGGGTATCTGAAAAAGGAGAGGGCTTTTTCGAGAGGGCTTACTCGAAAAAACCGCCTTGAGCGTACACAAATGCAGTCCGCAAAGATGAGCCGCGGTCATTTGATGCTCTTTGAATCGGTCCTGGGCCCTTCGGTGTTAAGCCGTTACTGATACGAAATTGTGAAATTTTATAGAGGTCCCTTGTGATTTTGGATCGCTACGTATTTCGTTGATGCCTGGGTATATATGGCTAGTGCGCCACGCGAAGCGCACTCGAAGTTTCTCAGCAGAACATCTCCAGTGAATGAATAAAGCTTTCACGACCACCATGCAATGCTAGCGAACTTTTTTCGTCAACCTGCCTGTCATCCTGTTTACTTTGTCTCTTTCTCTTTGGAACACTTATCCTTTGTGCTTCTTTGCAGAGTTTTTTTTTCACCATTGCGACGATGCCTTTTCAGAGTGAAGCATTCTTGTACGGGCTTGCCTCCTCTTTATCACGACCTTTTCAGCACGCCAAACGTGTGTTATCACTTGGTGCAAGTCACTCCAGGATGTACAGGAACCTTCAAGATTTTTTAAGACTTTTTATAAGATAGAGGGCGCTACTTAAGCACTTAGTTATATTCAGGTAACTTGAATACCAAGAATAGCAGAGCAATGTGCGATCACACACCTATATGTAGTAGGCTGACGCGTTTCACCGATGATCAGACAATTGGTGACCGACGACTCCCGTGGCTAGCTTTGTAGAGTAAGTACTGCTTAGGCTTTGAGTCCTTCTATTGTCGGAGCAATAGTTCACTCACTTAACAGCTCTGTATTTACCAATACTGACTGACGCCTTCTTCACCGTCACTCCCACGTAAAAGTGTTGGCGCAGCAGGAGTTTTCAGACAAACGAGCAGGTGGCTCAATGTCCGTTTTATAGAGCACCAACAGAACCTATCAGTGGTCCTCTGCAGTCTTCACCACCATTCGTGTGTGTCCCTGAAGTGTTTTGTCTTTTTTCGTGCCAGTATATTTATTGTACTTTAAATATTTAATCACTATTCTCTCGGTGCACTACGGTAGCCCTTGATTAGCTATATGTTCGATGGCTAGCAGCAGCCCTTCGACTAGAGATGAATGTTGGCCCCGCCGCAGTGGTCTACTGCCTAAAGTACTCGGCTGCGACCCGTAGGTCGCGGGATCGAATCCCTGCATCAGTAGGTGCACTTTCAATGGGGGCGAAAATGCATTAGGCCCGTGTGCTCAGATTTGGGTGCACGTTGAAAAAACCCTGTGGTCGAAATTTCCGGAGCCCTCCACTAAAGGCTTTGTCATAATCATATATGGTGGTCTTGGGACGTTGACCCCCACATATATAGATCAACCAGCGATAAATGTGGTAGTAATTTTATCATTTGGCATCAATACAATACGAATTAATCGGTGGAATATCTGCTGGGCTGTATTCGATTAGGTAAATGAAACAAATAGATTCCATGAAACATGCAATGAAACAATAGATTCCAATATAGAATAGTATAAGTCATTGTGGGAGATATCATGCAATAAAAGCCAAATCCGCGCTATGCAGACAATGACCGCACGTACAGAAAACTTAAATTACCCGCTGGTAATGAAGGAACGGAAAACGCCTACGGACAACAAATATTCTAACAAAAACACACTTGGCGAAATGGGCCCACCTCAATACGCTCACTGCTGCCTTTGGTGCGGCGGCCCACCAATGCTCGTCCACACCACTTGCAATTACTGACAAAGACTAGCCAAAGCGCAAGTCACCCCTCATCACACTCAACAAATGGGACCCACTCCAGGGCCCACTCCAGGACCCACCCCAGGATGTGGGACCCACTCCAGGACCTGGGAAGCACTAAGACTACCTTGAATCAGGCCCAGGAAGTCCCTCGAGTGAGTGGAACTATGCAATGAGATTCCCGTGGCTCTATTCCCGGAAACCACAGCGTTCTCCTTGATTAAAAATTAGGAGACCCGAAAGCTTCCCCTTTAGGAGTTGAATGTCATAGCGAAATCCTGTTCCTAGTGCGTACTTCAAACACTTAGCACAGGAAACCTTTTTGAAATTGCTATGCACTTGTTACGTAGCCTTAAGGGAATAGGCGCAGCAGCGTGTGTGCCTTTTGACATATATGGTGCCGGCTTTCAACCATGCAGCCATTATGATAATGGCATAATCTGACACCCGTTGGCAATGGGCGCTTGTACAAAGCATCATTACTGCAATAATTCATGTTGCATTGTGAAGCATGTATACAAAACGCGTGTGTTTGCGAAGCATGAAAACTACTTCCACTGCATTTCCAAGCAGAGGAATGGCTTGCCACGCAAACGGCTCGGATTTGATCCCCACTTAGATCCAAACAACCCTAGTTCGGTCCCCACTGTGTTCTAGAATTTTTTTATAATTTAATTTCATCATTCTTAAATTTTCTGTCACGCATAATATTATTTTTTGCTCAAAACAAACGACGCCGACGCCGGAATTTCTGCGAAACGAGCTCTCTAACGCTCTCGCGTAAAATGTTTATTCCCGCTCCATCTCCTTCTATTGTGCACAATTTCGGATCTGATCACTGATACTACAACAATATGTGGTCCGCAAAAGTAATCTCGCTAGTAATATCCTTGCTTTCAGTTGTCTGCAAGTATATTTGTTAGAAGCTGGGAGCTCGCCAGAGTCACGTGAGTCCTTCCTTCCATAGGCTATTACGACGTTCAGTATAGCTACTCTACGTCCGACCAAAAACGCTTTCAGAATTCGTACAAGGCCACGGCCTACACACCGTCTCACTGAAATAGGAGCACTGAGGGCACTTCGATGGTGTCCAATCCCGCTGTCATTGGTAATGTGGTTGACTCCTCATCATCAGAGAGCTCCAGGAACGAGGACTTTGCCTTAGAATGAAAGAGGGAAAAGTTGTGTCGCTCTTTCAGCCCTTTTCGCCGTGATGAGGAAGCGTTACTTTGAGTAGTCGAGTGCACAGAAGTTTACAGACCAGCAGCAGCACTAGCAGCAGCATGACAGTTATGGTATCAAGACGTTCGTTGAAGGATGATGAAAGGGTCGACAATAGGTCAAGCAATGGCTAAAATCCTCTTCGTTACATTTGACATTAAGAGGACCATGGCGCAAAGACACAATACGTCGTCATCTTTAAAATTTTCGAGGACACTGATTGAAGCCTTTTGATTTCGGGCCATCGGAGCAGCATGATGAGCTTGAAGGTTCAGGATGCTTCAGGTATTCTGGGACGTCATTTCCTGAAGGAAGCCGGGTACGTATGCCTTAAATCATAAAGGCTGGCCCACGCACTGTCCAAGCTCAGCCTGGTAAAGCGCCGCCGGTGGTACCTCTGCAGTTTTGCTGGGAACAGGGCTGAATGACAGCAAAAAAATGAAAGCGCCATAATTCTGTATTCATTATCGTCACCCGCAGCATTCCTCCCCACACCGAAGTAAAATAAGTAACATGATCGTTGCAAAAAAATAGTACTAAAGGCTTTAAGTGATAACCCAAAATATCAGGGAACGAATCGACAAAGCTTCTCGACCGTAATGAATGGAGGAAAGAAAAGGAGCGTTAAGGGGCTGGTTTTTTTTAAACACAAGAATAATGACAATCAAGAGGCAACAATGTCAAGGAAAGTGTAGACTACATCATTTGTAATACTTATAATATAAATATGCAGAAAGTAAAGCGGATGAAAATTTAACACGCTGCCGGCAGCGACCAAACCCGCAACTTTCGAATTACTGCAGTCCCATGGTCTATATACCAGTGGAGATACATTGGTGGTCATCTCCCAGTCTACTTAATTGGGCATAACTCTGAATTTAAACTACGGTGCGCCTGTCAGCATCGATCGCAACCTGGGCACGAGTGTCCAAAATTCTTTTTTTTTTGCCTGCTGTCGTAATCTAAAGGTTGCAGGCTCGGTTCCTGCAGGCAACAAATTATATTTTAGTCCAATTTACTTCCCGTGTATGTCGTACTGACTACAAGTAGCTTCCCCTACACATCTTCGTCAATATTTTTCTGCTAGATTTTACTAATATCGTTTCTAAGATGTCTTCGGAATTTGGAAACCACGTCGAAAACATTTAGAAGCATCACGGCGTATTGTAGTATACCAAGTAAAACATCACTTTTGCTTTTCGCACCTAATAAAATGCCGGCGCCAGAGTTCGAAATCAAACTGACGAAGACAAATTGGCTCGTCGAATTTTCGAGCCCTGCTACATTCTCTAATAAACAATTGCTGACGAAGACAAATTCACTTGTCGAAACTTTGAGCCCTGCTACATTCTCTAATAAACAATTGCTCATTTGTACTCTCTTTGCATTTCCTGTTGTGAATTGACCTTTTCGGCAATACGATTCATCGCGATCACTTATCAGACATGGTAGAGAAAAGGAATGAACTTACGGAAGTGCTGCCAAAAGAAAAAAAGAGGCAAATTGCTTATTTTTTCCACGTAGCAATATTGTTTAATACATGCGCACTTACCAGGTAAGTGGCCGAAATGCGGAGCCATTCGCCATAACCAACTTACCATCTTTTTTCTGTGGCAAAGAAACCTTGTTAGTGCGTTAGTGCGCGCCATGCAACTTTCCTGGGCTCGAAACTTACCTTAATTAGTATATTCATTCTAATTAGCATTGTGGCTGAAAAAAAAACAAGCTCTTGATAGTCTCTTTCTTTCGAACATTTGCAGAATCGTGAAAATCAAACAATTACTAGTTAACATTTGCAGAAGCGCATCATACTACATATTGTGATTGCTGACGAGTGCATATGATAACTGCTCTTATCAGAGCGTTCAGCACGAATACACGTTTACAAGTTAAAAGGTGGCTCGTGTCGCTTCAAAGTCGATACAGTCACAAAGAAAAGGAAGACGATGTGTACCCTCGGCGCCAAATGAAACCCGAGCAGCGACAAGCGTTTGCGATGGTATAGTGCGTGCCATCCACTTATCACGTGATAGACAGGCACGTATATATGCGCTGAGCTGCTGAACAGGATGCGCGGGCTTGTCAATGTTGATAGCTTGAAGGCGTGCACTATACCATCGCGAAGGTTTGCCGCCGTTCGGGTCTCATTTAACGCAGATAGTGCACACAGAAGTGTGTTCAGCGAATCAGACCGGCCAAGGTAAGGCCCAAGTTTTTCATGCATACTTCAGTGGGCTATTTACTGAATGTCGGGCCACAGTATAAGCGATCAGTGTCAAAGTGTATTCGTGGTGTTACTCCGTTGATTAAGTAGACGCAATACAACACAGATGTACAAACATTTTTATTGGTTACATTGCGCCCATATGCTCTTCTCTGTCGTGGTTTGGTTGTTGGAAAAAATATAATTGTTTGGTATTTACTCAATACAGAGTGTGCCAGTGAAGACCATTTACCTCACTAATCGTCATAGTGCTACAGAGTTTCAGAATCAGTTAATCTTTCTTCGTGCGTTCGTAATTAACACAGAAGAAAAGAACCATTTATCATGCTGCTGTTCTGGAACAAACTTTATAGGTTAATATAATGGAATTCGAATTACCTAAAATACTGTCTCAACATATTGTGATTTCGGGTCACCTACGCCCAAACATTGTTTTATGTTTATTTTGGTGAGAAGCAACAGTCATCATCACTATATTGATTGATATTTGGGGTTTAACGTCCCAAAACCACCATATGATTATGAGAGACGCCGTGGTGGAGGGCTCCGAGGAATTTCGACCACCTGGGGTTCTTTAACGTGCGCCCAAATCTGAGCACACGGGCCTACACCATTTCCGCCTCCATCGGAAATGCAGCCGCCGCAGCCGGGATTCGAATCCCACGACCTGCGGGTTAGCAGCCGAGTACCTTAGCCACTAGACCACCGCGGCGGGGCAATCATCATTATATTCGTCATGCAGTAAACATCGAACAAATTTCATTCATCTTTATTTCGAGTAAACATAAAGAATAGTGGGATAGGTCTCGTAGCTTGCATCAGACGTTCCGCTTTGAGTATGGTCACTGCAGTAGACACTGCTACGAATTCGGTAATTGCACAATATAGGTGATAATTACGGGTCACCATGCAATAGCGAGTGAGTGAGTTAGTGCAGCTACAGTAACTAATCTCACTATTCAGACAAAAAGAGTGCGGAAAGTAGGAAAACTTCGCAATATATAACAATAAAACACTGTTCTAAATACTACTTTAATGTGTATTATGCAGCGCAACTGATTCTAATAACAATGCAAAACTAAATTAGCACTTTATCCCGTTCAAAGAATCTGTATTTGCAAGAAATCACTTGTATATGTGATCACTGCCTCAATACGCGAATCAAGCTTTACAGCTGCGGATGAAGAAAAAAGTAAAACACTTTCCTGTATAAATTCAGAAAACAAATGTTCCATTGATGCACCTAGCAACTGCACCGAAGTGTGTGGGGCTGATTATCTAAGAAGGGTACCTAATGTATAGTGGTCGTCTTATAACCCGAGTCGAAAAGAACTTTCTTTCTAAGACGTTGAACTCCAAGAAATATTATTACATAATGTTTCCTGCAAATCAATATGGTTAGTTATGCGAGTTGCCGAAGTTTGTTAGGATGTGTTACTTAATGCATATATATTATAAATATATAATCAAATAAACTTCCGTTGTGCGTTCTCTTTAAAAAGAAAGACGTGATCGAAACGCGTAAGACACAACACAAACACGGCACCTGTGATTCCGTTATCGGTGGCAGGACTTGTTTTTTCAGGGTCAGCTGGGCCAGAGTCAGGTTCCTCCTCCAGGACGCAGGTTAGGTGGTTGAGGCGCCCGCCCAAATGCAACGAGTGGTATCGCAAGGAAAGTCGTGCTTTGCTCGGATGATTCTGCAAAGCAACAACAAGGGCCTTCATGCTTGACAACCAGTAACGAAGCACCGATTTGATACGCGAGTGAGTAAACAGCAGGGTGCTACTGACCACCTCCATGCATGTACACATCTACCGCCTAGAGTTTTCTAAAATAAACCAGAAGAGACTTGGCTGTGCGACCGTTCACCCACCGTGGAAGTGATAGTTAACACACGGATTTGCCTAGTCTTCCTGCATCCAGCTTCGAGTACACTTGTGGCCTTGTTTATTGCGGTGTTTTGGTTTTCTTTCGAATAAAAAAACGTACCCCAGTGAACTTCGGAAACCGATTTGAATTGGTGAGTCTAAAGAGGTTAAGAAGATGAAATGCAACTGCAGAACATTTGCCGATGGTAGTTTCGTGATCAAGCGGCTCCAAGCAACCAAAGCAAAATGGAGCCAAAAGTACGACGACCAGGGAAATTTGGGTACTAGGTCATCATTCATATGCTGGATGAAGCGCCAGTGCGTTGTGGCTTCCATATACAGTAGCGCCAGAGTTCCCTCTGGTGTTTTTAGGGTGATCATTATTGTCTACTGCACTCAAATTAACCCTGATAAGTACCCATCACCCACATGTAGGCATGCAACACTAATCTAGCTACAATCTATCATATAGCATTAGAATTCCAAAGAAACACATCTAAAACAGATGTCTTAAAGGATTTCAGTGGAGAGGGGTAAGAGGCAGCCCTGTCCAGCCCGGACCGGGGGTTCCAAGAGGCCCTAGTGGCCCGCGCAAAGACCGGAGCGTAAGCCAATGGGGTCCGAGACTGGGGACTCCACTTATTGCGGCGTAAAAAAAAGCTTTTTATCGTCATAATCAAAGCAGGATCAAAAGTGAGACGACTTCTTTGGCTTTTCTTCGGCTTTGGCTTTTAAACGTGAGCTGACCAATCAGTCTTGAAGACAGGAAATTCCATTGGTTTGTCGGCCTCTCTGTCTTTTGAGTGTCAATGAGCGATGAATCGTAAATGAAAAATGACTAAGGCAAGGAATCGGCCCCAGAAGCCTAACATGGCGAGTGAGTACCTTGCCTTCCAACCTGGGCAGCGTTTTCAAAGGAGCTGGTGGTACGATTACACGCATAGGCTGATCAAGAGTCCCCCAACCCCCTCCAAAAAAAAGTGGCAGATCCCACGAAGAGTGGGATTCGAAGATATGCGAAGCACGAATGAGGAAGGTTACAATGTCACTTTAAAATAAACAGAACATTACGAGGTGGACATAAATTATGCATTACATGGGTTCCATGCCATGATTAATATGTTTGGAGATGTGATTTATCTTCGTCGTCTCTTCACGTCACGTGATATGAAATTAGGTATAAGCGGAGCGAAAACGTAGTGGGTGCGCTACGAGCGTAGCGTCTAGCAATGTTCTACATGGCACGAATGTCATGATTATCATGTTTGGATGTGTCATTCCCTTTCGTCGTCTACTCACGTCACATGATACCAAGTTTTGTATATTGTCACGTTAAAGAGACAGGAGACGTTTTTAAGGCGTCCTCACAAAAGTCCGAAGAGCGGTCGGCTCAGCGCAGCCAAAAACAGAACAATGGCACGAGGGGAACTGCCACTTCGTCTGCCTCTTTTGCGCTGGCAGCTCAAGCGCGCGGCACTGCCCCTCCTCCCTGAAGAGCATCGCCTCGATGCTAAACGAAGCGTGTATCGTAAAAAAAAAAAAACATTGTCACAGTGTGTGGTACGGTTTTAACCGCACCACGTGCACAATCTCGGGTCGTAGCTGTCGACGTCGGGGTGGTTGGCTTCCGTCCGGAAGGACTTCGTAATTGACGTCGCTCACTTGTCGTAGCACTTTGTACGGGCCAAAATACCGACTGAGAAGCTTCTCAGAGAGACCTTTGCAGCGCACAGGGGTCCAAACCAACACCTGGTCACCTGGTTTATAATCGACTTGTCTGTGGCAGCGGTTGTAGCGCTGTGCATCGACGCCTTGTTGTTTCTTGATGTTTACGCGGGCTAGTTGACGTGCTTCCTCGGCTCGTTGCACGAAACACTCAGCATCTTCGTCGAGATTCTCGATGTTGTCAATGTCGCATGGGAGCATTGCGTCCAACATCGTCTGAACGTCCCGACCGTATAGAAGACGAAACGGAGTGAATCGTGTGGTCTCTTGCGTAGCGGTATTATACGCGAATGTTACGTAAGGCAGTATTTCATCCCACGTCTTGTGCTGTACGTCTATGTACATAGACAGCATATCAGTCATCGTTTTGTTAAGCCGCTCGGTCAGTCCATTTGTCTGAGGGTGATACGCTGTTGTCTTGCGATGCGTGGAGTAACTTAACTGAAAAACTTGTTCAAGGAGCCTTGCTGTAAACGCTGTTCCTCGGTCTGTGATGACACAGGATGGAGCACCGTGGCGTAATACAATTCTCTCGATGAAAAACTGAGCAACTTCACAAGCCGTGCTTTTAGGAAGCGCCTTAGTTTCAGCATAGCGGGTTAGATAATCTGTAGCGACGATTATCCACTTGTTGCCGGAAGATGACAAGGGAAACGGACCCAGGAGGTCCATGCCGACTTGATCGAAGGGTGTTCTGGGTGGCTCGATAGGGTGAAGTAATCCCGCAGGCTTAACAGATGGGGATTTTCGGCGCTGGCATTCGCGGCAGGCTTGAACGTACTGTTTAACGCAAGCGGCAAGTTTCGGCCAGTAGTAAGACTTTCGTACCCTAGCGATGGTTCGGGTGATGCCCAGATGGCCCGATGGAGGCTCGTTGTGGCAGGCAAATAGAATTTCCTCACGCAGCTCTGCGGGGACGACCAACAGGTAAGTTTTGTTGCTGGCGGCTGCGTTCTTCTTGTACAACACGCCCTGTCGTAAGCAGAAGGATGACAATCCGCGAGTTATATGCTGGGGCAGTGATACGTTGCGGCCCTCTAGATGTTCAATGATAGGTCGCAATTGAGCATCTGCTCGCTGCCGTAAAGCCAAGTCTGTTACGCTTACGGAGCCAAGGAAAGGGCAGTCCTCTTCGAAGCTCTGAGCGGCAGGCTCAACTGGCGCGCGTGACAACGTGTCCGCATCTTCGTGTGCACGACCGGACTTGTACACGATAGTGACGTCGTACTCCTGCAGACGTAGGCTCCACCTTGCCAGTCGTCCGGAGGGGTCTCTGAGGTTCGCAAGCCAGCACAGCGAGTGATGATCCGTCACTACTCTGAATGGACGGCCGTAAAGGTAAGGTCGAAACTTAGCAATTGCCCACACGACAGCAAGGCACTCCTTCTCCGTGGTACTGTAGTTTGACTCCGGGCGTGTTAGGGTTCGGCTTGCGTAGGCGATGACCTTTCAATTCCCTCCTGCCGTTGGACGAGTACCGCGCCCAGACCGACGTTACTGGCGTCGGTATGAATTTCTGTTTCGGCTTCCTCGTCGAAATGTCCAAGAACAGGTGGTGATGCCAGGCGAAGCCGAAGCTCTGTGAATGCTGATTCTTGTTCAGCACTCCAAACGAACGGCGTATCGTCTCTAGTGAGTCTAGTTAATGGTTCGGCAATTTTCGAAAAATTGCCTATAAAGCGCCGGTAGTACGCGCATAGACCAAGAAACCGCCGCACACTTTTCTTATCGGCAGGAGTCGGGAAGGCTGCGACAGCGGCGGTTTTCTCAGGGTCAGGGCGGACGCCTTCTGCACTTACGACATGTCCAAGGAACTTTAGTTCTTCGTAACCGAAATGGCATTTTTGCGGCTTTAACGTAAGGTTAGCCGTCCGAATCGCCTCAAGTACTTGTCGTAGTCGTTTCAGATGTTCGGAGAAGCTGGTTGAAAACACGACCACATCATCCAAGTACACAAGGCAGCTTTGCCATTTTAAGTCAGTCAACACAGTGTCCATCATGCGTTGGAAGGTAGCTGGCGCAGAGCAGAGTCCGAACGGTAGCACCCGAAATTCGTAGAGGCCATCCGGCGTGACAAAGGCGGTTTTTTCGCGGTCGCGCTCATCAACCTCAATTTGCCAGTAGCCACTCTTTAAATCCAGGGAAGAAAAATACTTCGCTCGTCGTAGTCGGTCAAGCGAGTCATCAATACGCGGCAGCGGATAAACATCTTTTTTTGTGACGTTGTTGAGCTTTCTGTAATCTACACAGAAGCGAAGCGTACCGTCCTTCTTCTTAACCAGAACGACCGGTGAGGACCAGGGACTGTTCGAAGGCTGGATAACGCCGTCGTCGATCATTTCTTTCACTTGCTGCTTGATAGCTGCGCGTTCTGTCGGCGAGACGCGGTATGGCTGTTGGTGAATAGGTCTTGCGTCGTCGTAAGTGATTATCCTGTGCTGTGTAATTGGCGTCTGACTCACTTTAGACGACTGAGCAAAGCACGCCCTGAATTCAAACAATAGCTCGCGCAAGGCCCTCTGGTTCTCTTCTGGCAGTGCACTGTTCATGTCAACATCTATTACGGTTTGTCCATTGCGGCTACTGTCTTCACAGGCAAAACACTCAATGACGTCCTCCAAGGCTTCAGCGTAGGCGACCGCAGTGCCCCGGAAAAGGTGACGATGCTCATTGGTGAAATTTGTAATCATGACCTCGGCTGTACCGTTCCGAATGTCAATGATGCCTCGTGCCACAGAAATTCCAAGCGCCAGCAGCAGGGAGACGTTGCACTCTGCCACTGTTTCACCGTCACTGGTTCCTTCGGAAGTCACCTGAATTAGGATACTTGCACGAGGTGGTATTGTGACACTGTCGTCGGAAACACGGAGGGCGGTTGTACGGCGGTTGGAGTCCCTTGACGTAGCGTTGACTGTCGAAAAGGAAATGCAGCGTCGCCGTAGGTCGATTACGGCGCCATATTCCCGAAGAAAATCGAGGCCGAGAATTAATTCGCGGGAGCAGTCACGTAGCACGATGGAGCTGACCAAAAACGTGCAGCCTCGTATTTGTAGCCTGGACGTGCACAAACCAACCGGCGTTACAACATGTCCGCCAGCTGTACGTACATGCGATCCTGTCCAAGGCATTATCACTTTCTTCAAGGTACGTGCCAATTGTCCGCTAATAATCGAGTAGTCAGCACCAGTGTCTATTAAGGCAGTTAAATTGCGACCGTCGAGCAGCACAGGTATGTCCATTGAAAAGTCGCTCAGCTGGGATACAGGCGCCGGCGTAGTCGAATTTCCGTTGGTCCGATGTCGCGTCGATTGGAGGGCGAGGTCTTCATCACGTCGAGAATCAGCGGCCTCGCCTCGAAAGGTCGCTGGCGTTAGTTTTCCAGGCGAGGGCTCGGAGACCGTCCTTGCGGCCTTCGATTTCCGTTGCCTGAATAAGATGACGACCGCGGTGACGGTGAGCGCGACTGACGCCTGAGTGGGACGTTCTGCCGAGCGATAAAATCTTCAATTTCTGGTGGTCTCTGTCCAAACCGGGGGCGGGGTGAATTGGCAGGAAAACCCTGCAGCCCAAGTCGGCGGTACTGGCAGTCTCGGTAGAGGTGACCCGCTTCACCGCAGTGGTAGCAAAGCGGTCGTCGGTCGGGCATGCGCCATATGTCGGATTTACGCATGACGGGTCGAGTGTCTGCAAAATAAGGGACCACCTGTGCGGACTGCAGTGTGGCGTACGGGGTTGCGGCTGGTAGTGGGACTGGTGCAGGTGCGTTGTGTTCGAACGTGTCGGTATAAGTGGTGCGCTGGAAACCACTCACTGGGGATGGTGTCGTGGACGACGGAACGGTGCGTCTCAATACGTCTGCGTAGGTCACCCCTAGAGGTTCACTTGAAGTTGCGAACGCCTGAAGTGGTGCAGCAACCTGCGTTGGTGTCTCGCGGCGAGGTGTGCCGAGCGCATGCTGAACTTCGTCACGTATGATGGTGGCGATGCAATTCGTGGAAGGCTGCTGCTGCGCCTGGTTCAGCTGTTGCAGCTGTTGTAGCTCGTCGCGAACAACCGAGCGTATCAGCTCGCGAAGCGCTCCCACGTCGGTCGGGAACGAGCCTAGCCCGGTGGTATAGGTAGCATTCACTTGCCGATCGTACTGGTTCCGCTGCTGCAGCGCCTTTTCCATGGCGACGGCTTCAGTGAGGAACTCCGCGACCGTTCTAGGCGGACTACGAATGAGTCCAGCGAAGAGCTGCTCTTTCACACCTCGCATCAAGTGTCGCAGCTTCTTGTCTTCCGGCATGGTTGGATCGGCGCGAGTGAACAGATGAACCATATCCTCCACGTATGTAGCCACACCTTCATTAGGCATCTGCATGCGGGACTGGAGGGCCCTTTCAGCGCGCTCTCGACGATCGAGACTCGAGTACGTTTCGCGGAGCCTGTGACAGAACTCATGCCACGACGTTAGGAGGCCCTTGCGGTTCTGGAACCATGTGCGAGCACCATCCAGAAGACTAAAGTACACATTCTTGAGCTTCGCTACTTCGTCCCACCCGTTGAAATCCGCTACGTACTCGTACTCAGCCAGCCAATCTTCCACATCTTCATAGAGGCCACCACGGAAGGGACTCGGAACACGTGGTTTTTGTAGCGTGTAATGAGTGGGTGCAGCTGTGGGTGCAGCGGTTGGAGCAGCGGCGGCTCCAGCGGTAGGGGAAGCGGTGACAGCAACAGTATTCTCCATACCAGTCGACGTACTTGTACTGTGAGGCACAAACTCGGGGGACAGTCCTCGAATCCTCCGACTGAAACGGTGTACCGGCGTAAGCTCTGGGTTTTGGGTCACGTTCCGGCTGCTAGAAGGAGTCTGTTGCATAGGGGAGGTTACCCAGCACCTCCACCATTAAAATGTCACGTTAAAGAGACAGGAGACGTTTTTAAGGCGTCCTCACAAAAGTCCGAAGAGCGGTCGGCTCAGCGCAGCCAAAAACAGAACAATGGCACGAGGGGAACTGCCACTTCGTCTGCCTCTTTTGCGCTGGCAGCTCAAGCGCGCGGCAATATGTGAAACTAGCGAAACGACCGTGAGCGCACCATGACCATGGCGTGTAGTCATGACTCATGAGTTGCATCACATGCATGTCATGATTTCCAGGTTTGGGTCTGTCACTTATGTTCGCCATTCAGTCATGTCATGCCATACTGATTTTGCAATATGTCATGTAAACGAAACCACCGCAATAGCAGAAAGACCATGAAATGATAATCATTACTGTCATGGCATACATGTCATGACTTTCATGTTATGACTAGTCACTTGTGCTGGTCATACCGTTATGTTATTCCATACTAATTTTGGTACCAATACCATTATCGGAACGGCCAGGGGAGCTAAAGGTCGTAGGCGGGTAGATAGATAGATAGATAGATAGATAGATAGATAGATAGATAGATAGATAGATAGATAGATAGATAGATAGATAGATAGATAGATAGATAGATAGATAGATCGATAGATAGATAGATAGATAGATAGATAGATAGATAGATAGATAGATAGATAGATAGATAGATAGATAGATAGATAGATAGATAGATAGATAGATAGATAGATAGATAGATAGATAGCTAAGAAATGCTTCGCATTTGAAAATTATGCAGACCAAATTTCGACATGTGCACTTCAGTGTGCAGTATACTGAATGTTACCCACCGCGGTGATCTAGTGGCTAAGGTACTCAGCTGCTGACCCGCAGGTCAGGGTATCGAATCCTTTCTTTGGCTCCTTCATTTTTCATCGGGGTGAAAATGCTGTCGGCCACTGCACTGAGATTTGGGTGCATGTTAAAGAACCTCAGGTGGTCGAAATTTCTGGAGCCCTCCACTCAGGGCCGAAACTAGGGGGAGGGGTCGAAAGGGTTCTGACCCGCCCCCCCCCGAAATTTTTTCATGCTTTACCTTTTCGGCTGATACTCAAATACTTTGACACCTGCAGAGCGACCACCAGCTGCCAAAGTTCCTCACGCACTGCAACTTTCTTGACATTCAAAGTGCTGATGCAGGCTAATTGGTTGGAATCACTTCTATTCATATTCGTAGCGCAAAAAAGAAGCAGACGGAGACACAGAAAAAACAAATATACACTCCTTTTCGTCGTTGCCTGGTTTTTTTTTTGGCTTACGAATATGACTACAAGTTTCCTGACATTGCTTTCCTCTGCTGCCTTTCCTAAAACACTCCCTTTTACCAAATCACCTGAACGCCCCCCCCCCCCCTCTACCTCGCGTCCACACGCCTTTTTTTGTGCAGCTTTGCACTTTACCCCCCCCCCCTCATTTTTCGAGCCTCTCTCTCTCTTTCGTCTTTCACCGCAGAGTGGTAAAGATGCTTTCTGTACGGATCGCAAGTGTTAGCTTCGGGTTGTTGAGGCCTGTAGGTCACCGTGAAAACATCGTGCCCGAAGCAGTTACCAGCCCAAGCTGAAGGAAGGAAATACTTCATACGCTGTATCCACATTTTCGCTTTCAGGGAACAGCCTCGGCGCTCGTCCGTCCGCCGGATTCCACCCCCTCTCCATTCCACCGATCCTGCAACATTGGCCGACGCATAATGAGTCCGCCTGTACCTCACAGGTCCATGTACAGTTGACGACCTAGGGCTTGGAGGTTGAATATTGACACCTGTGATGACTCTTTTTGATGAACTGGTGGGGCGCTGAGTCCAATTTACCACAGCTTGCAGGGATAAGGCCAGACTGGGGAAAGCACCTCCACAACATCAGAGGGGCGACAACACAAGCTTGCGTAGCAGTATTGCTTTTCCCTTCATTCCGGAATGTTCGTTGAGAAGGGCGTAAGTGAGGAGACCACGACAGGAGTCGGGGCAGATAGTGTTGGTGGGGACCGGCAGGGAGGAGATTCTACGACTCACAGTATTCTTCGGCTCTTCGAAGGACGGAGCCAATATGGCAATATGGCCCGGGTTCGATTCCGTCACCTGCGAGTCAACAGCCGAGTGCCTTTGCCACTAGACCACTGTGGGGGGTCGCATTCTTCAGGGGCACATTCCGAAGACGCAGATCACAGTATGAGCTTTTCATAAACGTCTTCGCCACCGAAACAAATTACCGCAGACAACTTTTACTAAAAGCCTAGACATATCCAAGCTACTTCGAAGAACCTTAACCACTAACACGAAATTCTACCTCGTCTGTACACACAAAGTATACCCGCCTCTCCGCGGCGCACAAAGCAAAGGCCCCCGCCACACAGTCCTGGCACCAGAGATGTACTCCACTGCCTTTCACGGGAAAGAAGAAACGTTTCATGTCAGGAGGGTACCACTGGAGTACAGGGACTAACGTCATGCATTTTCGGGGGGTCACATCTATTAGGAGGATTCTAGCTGCTGTAAAGCGGGCAAGAAAAACATCCACTGTTCTCGTCCGGCAGTCGAGGCTGTTGCAAACGTCTCTTAGGAGCCACTGGCCACTTCTGTGTGCGTGCACATGATTGCGACAGCAAAATGAGAAGACACTCTGCAAGAGCGAAACAAACGAGACTTGCGTCTCATTTCAAGGAAGTCCAAACAGATGAAGCGGACGCAGAAGAGCTGCCTCTTTCGGAGGACAAAGTTTCCCCTTCCTCAGCACAGGCAGAAAGCCAAGCGCGTTAGAACTTCTGTAGCGACTCAGGAAAATGCATCGGCCTACGTGAATCACCCGAGAAAGAACACAAGTACGGCACCCACACGTCACCGGCAGGTGATGTCGACTGCTGTGCTTCTCCAAGTTACCCATTTTCGACGCTGCACAAAGTGGCAGCAAGCTGAGTGGCATAGCATTCACACATTCTGGTTCATATTTTCGACGAGTGCAAACATTTTTTGACTTGGAGCTGTTTGTCTCAAAGAGTAAGAATTTAAATAATCCAGCAACGATGGGGAGGCTGCTGCTCAATCCGTGGACCCCTCCTGCAAACCATAACTATCCAGCCACTGGGAAAAGAAATCTGAAATTCCGACCTCAATGGGTAGATAGGTACCCATGGCTTGTTTATTCAAAGTAGCTTTAGGGAGCCCTATGCAAATACTGCGTAGTCTTCGCAGGCGAGTGTGCGGGAAAGGAAGATCACCAGCGCTTGGGCTCTTTTGTTACTAAGGAGTTCACCAATTACAAGAAAACCAGGGACACCTTTACGAGCCATGCATCCAGCAGTTACCAAGCCATGTCAACAACGCTGTCGGGGAACTTATTAGCAGCTTCGCCTTCAACACGACATCACAACTCCTAACCAGAGCTAGGATACTCAGGCAATCCTTGGTCTAGACATACATGGAGCATTCAATAACGTAGCCCACTCAGCTATATACGCTGGCCTCAACTGCATTTCTTGTGGCGCTAAAATCTACTCTTACAACAAAAGCTTCCTCACAGACCGCACAGCTACATTAACATTAGGACCAGAACATTCCTCACCCTATACACTAGGCAGCTTCGGAGCACTCCAAGGGTCAGTGCTCTCTCCAATCCTTTTTAACCTGGCTATGCTACCTATACCCAATGCTCTTCAACGTATCCCTGACTTGAAGTTCTCCATCTATGCCGATGATATCACCTTATGGGTGAAAGGAGGCTCAGATGGACACATTCAAGACACCCTACAAACAGCTGTAGATACAATAGCAGCACTAACATCTGAGATGAATCTCTATTGTACCCCAACTAAATCAGAGTTACTCCTTCTACCAACTCATCGTCGGAACAAACACGTTCCAATGAACGAAGTTCACAGAAATGGGTGCCTCATTCCTACAGTATCACGCATTCGTGTGCAAGGTTTATTTATCCAAAACAACCGACTTAATACGTACACACTCGAAGCTTTACGCAATACCATTGAATACACCCTAAGAATGATAGAAAGAATCTCAGGGAAAAATGGAGGGCTCCGAGGGTGAGAGTTACTTCGTGTAATACAAGCTTTTGTGATTAGTAAAATCACATATGCCATTCCTTACCTTCACCTTAAATTAGCAGAAGAGCAATCGGTACACACCCTCCTCCACAGAGTTTACAAATACGCGCTAGGCATTGGAATCAATACCTCTAACGCACTACTCCACCAGACAGGAGTCATAAATACCATATGTGAAATCCGTGAAGCCCATTTAACAGCTCAATACGCAAGGCTCACGACCACTAGTGCAGGTCGCCACATTTTATCGTCTACTCGAATTAACTTCACCTCACTCACCAATACTAAATACAACATTCCCCAAAACATACACAAACAATTACTCAAACCGCCATTTCCTAAAAACATGCATCCAACATGCCATACTAAGCGCCGAATCCAAAGAGCAAAAGCTCTTCAGAAAACATTGCATGGAGCCAATGACGTGCCCCATGTCGATGCGGCAGAATACCCATCATCCTCATCCTATGCCCTCTCTGCTGTCGACTATAACGGCAAGGCACTCACAATGGCATCCATCACTGTCAACTCTTCGGAGGAGGCAGAGGAGGCTGCCATCGCTTTAGGTCTATCCATCCCCAATATCGCAGAGCTTTCGAAGTTGATTAATAGACGTTAAGTATGCGATGTAAGAAGGTATAACATGGAGAGAATTGAACACGCTCTGAAAAACGGAGGAAGCTTCAAAGCAGTGAAGAGGAAACTTGGGATAGGCAAAAGTAGGATGTATGCACTAAAGGACAACGAAGGCAAAATAACTACCGATATGGATAGGATAGTTAAAATAGCGGAGGAGTTTTACAGAGATCTGTACAGTAGCCGAGACAACCACGACCTTAATACTATAAAAACTAGCAGTAACCCAGACGACACCCCACCAGTAATGATAGAAGTCAGAAAAGCTTTGGGGAGCTTGCAAAGAGGCAAAGCTGCTGGTGAGGATCAGGTAACATCAGATCTGCTGAAAGATGGAGGACAGAATGTGTTAGAAAAACTAGCCACCCTGTTTACGAGGTGTCTCCTGACGGGAAGGGTTCCAGAGTCTTAGAAGAACGCTAACATCATCTTAATACATAAGAAAGGAGATGACAAGGACTTGAAGAATTACAGGCCGATCAGCTTACTCTCTGTAGTGTACAAGCTATTTACAAAGGTAATTGCTAACAGAGTAAAGAAAACATTAGAATTCAATCAACCAAAGGAACAAGCAGGATTTCGAACAGGCTACTCGACAATTGACCACATTCATACTGTCGATCAGGTAATAGAGAAATGCTCAGAGTATAACCAACCACTATACATAGCCTTCATAGATTACGAGAAGGCGTTTGATTCAGTAGAAATATCAGCCGTCATGCAGACACTGCGGAATCAGGGCGTAGATGAAGTATATATAAACATTCTGGAAGAAATCTACAGGGGATCAACTGCTACCATAGTGCTTCATAAAGAAATCAAAAGAATACCAATCAAGAAGGGTGTACGGCAGGGGGACACATTCTCCCCAATGCTATTTACCTCGTGCTTACAGGAGGTTTTCAGAAGCCTAGAATGGGAACATTTAGGGATAAGAGTTAATGGAGAATACCTCAGTAACCTGCACTTCGCCGATGACATTGCATTGCTCAGTAACTCAGGGGACGAACTGCAACTCATGATTACGGAGTTACACAGGGAGAGCAGAAAGGTGGGTCTTAAAATTAATCTGCAGAAAACGAAAGTAATGTACAACAGCCTCGGAAAGGAACAGCGCTTCGAGATAGGTAATAGTGCACTTGAAGTTGTAAAAGACTATGTCTACTTAGGGCAGGTAATAACCGCAGAGCCTAACTACAAGATTGAAGTAACTAGAAGAATAAGAATGGGGTGGAGCACATTCGGCAAGCACTCTCAAATTATGACAGGTAGATTGCCATTATCCCTTAAGAGGAAGGTATATAACAGCTGTGTCTTGCCGGCACTTAGCTACGGAGCAGAAACCTGGAGACTCACAAAGAGGGTTAAGCTTAAATTGAGGACGACGCAGCGAACAATGGGAGGAAAAATGGTAGGTGTAACCTTGAGAGACAAGAAGAGAGCGGAGTGGATTAGGGGACAAATGGCGATTAAGGATATCATAGTTGAGATAAAGAAAAGGAAATGGACATGGGCCGGGCATGTAGCGCGTAGACAGGATAACCGCTGGTCATTAAGAGTAATTAACTGGATTCCCAGAGAAGGAAAGCGGGTTAGGGGGAGACAGAAGGTTAGGTGGGCAGATGAAATTAAGAAGTTTGCGGGTATAAATTGGCAGCAGCAAGCACAGGACCGGGTTAATTGGCGGAACATGGGAGAGGCCTTTGCCCTGCATTGGACGTAGCCAGGCTGATGATGATGATGATGGTGATCCCCAATATCACTATGATTGTAAGTGACTCCAAAACTGCCATACGCAACTTCAGCGAAGGTCGCATCTCATCAACTGCCCTTTCAATTCTTAAGAAACATCCTCCCACGCAAGACGTTGCTCTCATATGGACGCCCGCGCATGCGGGGTTGAGTGGCGATGAGGCGGCTCATACCTGTGCTCGAGGAATGACCGGCCGAGCGCAGTCCTCTGATGGCGCCTTAGACCACGCGGCCTTTTTCAGCGTGAGAGATCGTCTTCTGACCTTCCACGATATAACAAATCACTACCGCCTACAGCACACTATATACCCCCCTAAATCACGGAGCTTCGCGCTACCATGAAACGCTATGGCGCCAGTTACATACCCGTACGTTTTCTACCCCATCTTTTCGCCACCTTATACACCCTGCGATATACCCCTCCCCTTTGTGCATTTTCTGTCAACAAAGAGCTAACCTAGACCATATCATGTGGGGGTGTACTCGAAACCCACCTCCCAATTCTCTACACATTAATAGTAAGAAGCAGTGGGAGGCTGCTATGTGCAGCTCGGCGCCCGAGGTCCATGACCAGATCTTGGATTTGGCCAAGAGGGTACCGAAGACCTACGCTGGGTAGGCTCCTCTGACACTCCACCACCGCACCTTTCCCTCCTCCTCCTCCTCCTTATTAGCCGTTCGTTCCCGCTCACAGCATGACATCTTGACAAACCTTGATCACGGCCTTAAAAAGCAGGTGGAAGAAAACCACAAGAACTTGCTGCCAATAATTGAAACAATCATTTTCTGTAGCAGGGAAGAAGTGCCGCTTAGCGGCACAGACGACTCCGGTCCTATAAATATTCCTGAAGTGATACTGTTAAAAACGATGGAAATTTCCGGGCACTGCTTTGGATACGGGCAAATTGTGAAGATACCGCCCAGAGAGCTCACATAGAAACATCTCCGGTGAATGCACTCTACATGATCCTAAAAAATCAAAATAAATTGATCACCGTCTGTGGTAAAATTATACAGAAAACTATAGTTGAAAATGTCAACTCAAGTTCGTGTTTTTCAGTCCTAGCTGACAAGCCAACTGATAGATTTCGCGCTGACAACATTTATTTATGTGTAAGGTACGTCGAACACAAACACATTGGGAGTACCCGTACTGAAAGAAGATGTTGTGGACTTCATTCCCGTGTACGACCTCACTGGCAAGGCACTGGCAAGCACAATCCTAAACAGTCTTAGGGGTCATGGCTTTGACCTGAATCTACTTTGAAGACAAGGCAAGGGTACGACGGTGCGACATCCAACTAAACGGTGTCCAGGCCTTCATTCGCCAAACCACACCCAAAGCACTGTACGTGCATTGTAGTGCCCACTCGCTAAACCTTGCGCTGCTTCACGCAGGCAAACTCCCCAGCGTCCGCAACTGTTTGGGGACTGTATCGGCAACCTGTGCGTTTGTGAGAGCTTCGCCCCAGAGGACGAACCAACTGCAAGACAAGGTAGAAGATATAACACACACACACACAAAAGAAAATCAGTTTTCTCCTTTCGTCAGACAAAGGGCTTGGAGAGTCATGATGCCGTTCAGCGTTTTCTTGTGCTGTACGTTTGGAGGATGAGGCCGTGACATCTGATTCTTTATCGAAAGCGTCTCAGCTGCTCACTGCCATTACCAAGCCCGAGTTTGTTGTTTCACTTCAAATCCGCAGTGACCTCTTTTCTTTGACCCTGCCACTTTGCAAGTTTCTTCAAAAAGTTGACTGCGACTTTGGTAGTGTTATAGTCCAAACCTTGCATTGACCACAATTTGAGGTTAAGACAGCAATTTTATATTTCGGTACAAATAATTGAAAAGTACCATCAAAATAACAAATGTAAGCAATGTATTTAATCATACACAAAAATAAGCTGGCATAAATCTTTAAAATTTGCAAAGCTTCTTCACATGACCCCCCCCCCCCCAGAAAAAATTCCTGGGTACGGCCCTGCTTTCACTACTGCTCTCTTGTAATCATATGGTGGTATTGGAACGTTAAAGCTCACATATCAATCAATCATCGGAAGTAGCGGGAGCCATATGAGCAACAATGACCCTTGAAGCTGGCCGCGATAGATGTCGGTGAAGCTGACAACGACGCTGGCGCAGAGGCATGACATACGGCCACTTCGAGCATAGGTGTTCGTTTCGCGGCACTTTTTGGAAAGTCATGCCAGATTCTTTGCTGCAGCTGAAGCGGCGTGCAGAATACAGGCTTCCGGCAGCACAATAGCACTGAATTTGGTCACACTTTCTGGTACAGTGACTTTCGTCAGCCTGCGAAGCATCATTTTGTTACGCAAGCATAATTTTATTACGTGTTGTGATGTCCTGAAGGTTATTTTTCAATGTAACTGGTTTGAATACTAGTAATTAATTGTACTCTGGACACTGACGTCATCGGGATCATTTCGAAGTGTCCCACTCCTGGTACGTATGGTATCGTACATTTAGCTTGCTTTCTAGGTGAGCAGAGGACTGCTGTTATTAACGTTGACCTTTTACATACTCTCAAGCATTGATCGTTTACTGTGACCTAAATTGTTATTCGCCTATAGAATTTCTTTAGAATATGTGTAGAGTAATCGCTATTTAGAAAACTACGTCGACAGTCTTGCCGCATAACCTATCTGTAGGGCTGTTGTACCCAGCATTTTCTTTCATTGCCTTAGAAGATAGTGCAGGGCGAAGTCTTTTTATTTGTCAATGAAAATGGAGAGAAAAAGGGTGTCGGAGACGGGTCGGAGGCATTGGGGGAGGAGGTGCAGTAATTTATTTCGAGACTTGCAATGTTTTTAATGATGTACGAGGTTCGTATGTGCTTCCGTGATCTTCCCTGACAAACTAACTTTCGCGTGTGGGCATATAAAACGCTGACAATATGGTCCATTCGGTTATAGTTGGTATGTAGGCTACATTGTAGAGCATCTAGGTTGAATGCAGGTCATTTTCAGAAGTGTACAGACGTTCGAAAAAGCCGCAAGAGGGAGAAAGGAGGTTTGGAGCAGTTTAGTAGTGCTCTAATCAAAAATAGAAGTATAGACAATTAAAATGGAGCTTAAGAAAACTAAACATAAACAAAAATACGAAAAAAGGTAGAAACTATGAAAATGGGAACGCCACTTCTTAGGATCGTTATTTCGAAAGATCGAGATTATTACACCTTACATGCATAAAATAAACAGAGCATTTCATTGTTTTGGCCTACCCACATGTGTGCATATGTGTGGAGTTTATGCGTGGACTGTCTACATGCTAGCATACATATAGTGCTTCCATTTCCACTGGAGGCTTCCATGGGTACTCATTATTACAGCAAGATTGAGCAACTGCTTTCGTCTCCTGGTGGTGTACAAAAATTAAGTTATACAACTATTCTTAAGGTAAGCTGCAGTACTGTGGTATACTAAGACGTAATGTGTTATCACGGGAGAAACATTTTTCACGACCATTTTGTCTCTATTTGTTGCACTTTACACCATCATACACTGAAACTTGACCATATTGTAGATGCCACACTTTTAAATTACCTATGTGCCTAAACGTTTGAAGTGTCACAGATTGCTGCTAGATTGAATGTTTATCCGGAAATCAACTTTCTCTAGGAAACTGCGTCAAAATCTTTCCAGAATGTCAAACAGGATCGTCACATTAAATATTTATGCGCATGGTCTTTTAAGACGATTCTTGGTGAAAGCACTTGACAATTTATGGGTGCGTTCCAATACTCACTGAAGACGGTTAAATAGATAGCTAAGTGGGCAGCAGCCATCTTGCGTCCCATTACAATTCTCTCGTGACCGATAAAATAGACAGCTTCGAGAAGACAGCATACTAGACAAAAACCATGCAGGCTATGTTGATGTCTAAACAAGATGGCGGCTCAGCAAACTGATCGGATGGCTCAAATCTTGCCGGAATGGTTGTCTGTACACAAGCAGATGCTTTTCTAGACCCTCGATGGGAGTAACGTTCAAATTTTCGTAGATTTGAACATGAAATAGGCTAAAAAATAACAGTTACGTTTTTTTTTACTTTAACTTTTTTTTTCCTCGACTGAGGTGGTGTTTCGGCAGGTAGAGGCCATCCAGACATGTTTTATTTCTCAGACAACATGTGTTCGATGCTGCCTTTAAAGTTGTCAGCGTAGATTGTCTACAATGTTGTCTATAATTCGAACACAGCTTATACAAAAGCGTATATTTGTTCATATTAGTTGTATATGACTGCATATACCCCGCCGTGGTGGTCTAGTGGCTGAGGTGCTCGGCTGCTGACCCGCAGGTCGTGGGATCGAATCAGGGAAGTTCGAATCAGGGATCGAATCAGGGCAGCTTTTTAGATGGAGGCGAAAATGCTGTAAGATTGTGGGCTCAGATTAGGGGCACGTTAAAGAACCCTAGGTGGTTGAATTTTCCGGGGTCATCCACTACAGCGTCTCCCATAATCATATGGTGGCTTTGGGACGTTGAAACCTCACATATCAGTATATGACTAAATAGAAGAACAGTAAGCCCAGGAGCATTTCCTGCCCCCTATGACAACAAATGCGAGTCTACAATGTCGTGTGAGGGAGTAATTAAGGCTAAATATGGAGCTAAATGGAGTTTTGTACGGCCACTGTCTAGCGCACCTTAACTGCTCAGTAATCGGTCGTACTTTACGTCACCTTCTAGTGGGTCGTTTTCTTTGGCTTCTTTTTCAAGGAACACCGTTTCTGTTGCGAAAAAATGGTCAGCCTTGTCTTATCTTGTCTATTGTCATTGTGCATTGTCGCTGAGTACCATCCAATGATCACCTCTACAATAAATTTCCACGTGAAAACTTGCTATATGAACTTCTATGTTCTTCGTAAATGGGCACACTCGTACATATAATGCTCTCCATTACTGTTCCCCTAAATCGGCATAGTGGCCTGTATATGACTTGTGATTTAAGTGTTACATTACCCCAAACTGTATAAGCTTGGACAGACATCATAGATTTACGAAAGCGGTAAGTGGGCTCTCAACAATTGTCCGAACACCATGCAAGGTGACCATGTCTTTAATAGTGAATCACGTGCCCGGTGCAAGTTCATAACCTTTTTGCCTCTATATGATCGCAAACGACGCTTAGGGTTCTCGTGGTGTATGCCACAGCTATAGAGGACAAAAAATTAACCGCGTATCTGCACGCTTCGCTGAAAATGTCATCGAAAGACGATAGTCTTCTGTCTAGAGGCGCTGCGTTGGATATGGACGCCATCTGCCAATGATGTCGGGAAACAGGTACTTGTACAGAACACAGGGTAACTGGCAGGAGGCAGCACAATGTCATCGTCAAAGTGTTTTTTCGTGGATAGCAAGACATTTTCAGTGAAGAATATACGAAACACCTGCTTTTCCATGCATAGCATCGCATTTTCTGCACAGTGAAAGAAACACTGGAGTTTTTAATACTACGTATATATTTTCTAGTAAATTAACGCACCAGCTAATACTTATGTATTCATTTTGTGCCAAAGATTTTTGATCGACAATGTTCACAAGTATGAACGCAGCCGCTAGATCAGGACGGCTGGGCGCTGAGAAAAAGTTTAAACTTTCGTCGCATAGCTGAATCATGTGACAGACAGACAGACAGACAGAGAGACAGACAGACGCACAGACAGACACAAACACACACACACAGACGGACAGACACACAGACAGACAGCATCTAGTTTTGGTACACGCCGAGTTATACCGAAAGGGCCACGAGAACGCCGGAATGTTGACAGACAGACAGACAGACAGACAGACAGACAGACAGACAGGCAGGCAGACAGACAGGCAGGCAGACAGACAGGCAGGCAGGCGGACGGACGGGCGGACGGACAGATGGACGGACGGACGGACAGACAGACAGACACAGGCAGACAGACAGACACAGACAGACAGCATCAAATTTTGGTACACGCCGCAGTATACTGTAAGGGCCACGAGAACGCCGGAATTTTGACACACAGACAGATAGACAGACAAACAGACAAAAAGACAGACACACACACACGCACACAGATATACAGACAGACAGACAGACACACGCACACACAGAGACAGACAGACAGACAGACAGACAGACAACGTCAAATTTTGGTACACGCCGAGGTATACCGAAAGGGCCACGAGAATGCTGGAATGTTGACAGACAGACAGACAGACAGACAGACAGACAGACAGACAGACAGACAGACAGACAGACAGGCAGGCAGACAGGCAGACAGACAGACAGAGACAGACGGACGCACAGACAGACAGACAGACAGACAGACAGGCGGACAGACGGACAGACAGACACACACACACACAGACAGACAGACAGCATCATATTTTAATACATGCCGTGGTAAACCGAAAGGGCAACGAGAACGACGGAATGTTGTTGGACACAGACAGACTAACCGACAGACAGACAGACACACACACACAGAGAGAGACAGACAGAAAGACAGACGCACACAAACACACAGACAGACGAACAGAAGAACGGACGGACGGACACACGCACACACAGACAAACAGACAGACAGACAGCATCAAACTTTGGTACACGCCGAGGTATACCGAGAGGGCCACGAGAACGCCGGAATGTTGACAGACAGACAGACAGACTGACACACACGCACCTACAGACAGACAG
>NC_051168.1:111628578-111893578 GCF_013339725.1 Rhipicephalus microplus | reverse complement strand
AGACAAACAAACAGACAGACAGACATGCACAGACAGACAAACAGACACACACACACACACACACAGACGGACGGACGGGCGGACGAAGAAAGAGAAGAGGCTTGACGCACACAGGCTCCGCTGTTTTGCTGCAAAAGGTCAGCTATTCTGTCTTCCGGCTCTCTGAATTTATTCAGGGGTTGCTTTCGAACACCTTGCTTTCGAACACCTTGCTTTCGAACACCTGAGAGAGCCTCGAATCCGTTCGACACGGATTCGAGGCTCTCTCAGTGGCCATTCGGCCGCAATTACCAGTCGTACTATAGGCCGCCGGCTGCCGGTTCCAACATGGCTGGCTCATACCCGCTCGAGTATGTCTGAGCCACAGGCCGTTTCTGTACAGCCTCCAATGGCAGGCAGTCACCCTGGTCCGGGGGATTCACCTCAATCGAATGGTTCGACATTTTCGCCGGACGGGGACAGGGCGCTGCTCGATGTAGATTTGCAGAATGCGCCAGTTACTTCCGTTCCCGCAATCCCCGACGTTCCCGACATCCAGTTGCCTGCTGCAGCGGGTGTGGCGCAAAATGCAAGTCTGCCTGCCGAAAGTGGTCAAATGACGCAAGCTTCTTTTCACCGCGTGATCGCACATCAGAAACAGATCCACGATATTTTATTTGATGCCTCATGTAAGGTACCTAATACCCATAGGTCCCAGATCATTGGTTTGCTCCGACAAATTGTACAGGAGTGTGCTGATATCCGAGCAATTGCAGAAAACCAGGGTGGGCGAATGGACGAACTTCGTCACCAGTTGGCCCTGTCAAGACATTCGGCTTCTCTCGGTGCGGCACTCTCGGCTCTTCGGCCTGTCTAAACGGCCGTGACTTATGCGGCGGCAGCCGCGCTGAGCACGGCGCGTCCTACCGCGGTCCCGCCCGTTTGGCCTGAGACTTGTTCTCACCCTGTACTGCCATCGCACTGGTCTGAAATCGCTGAACAACACGCAACGCACACCACCAGGCGAGAGCATGAACATATTATGTTTCTAACCCCACTCATTCCGTCTACCAATCCTGCCAATGAGGTCACGAAGAATATTAAGTCAAACATTGACACCACTAGGGAAAACATTGGCGAACTGACTATCAGAAAGACACGTCATGGATTAACAATATTAACAAACGACCATAACGCTATTACTAGGTTAAAGAATGCACTTGAAAAGAACGCAATCACAAGCATGTCATTGTCAGTTCGATTGCCCCAAAAGCGAAAACCTCGCGTCAAACTCACTGGTGTAGACTCCCATATTCCAGCCGCCGACATCATCTCACAGCTAAACATGCGCAATCCGAGCCTACATTTAGACCCGACCACATGCCGAGTGGTGGTATCGTACAAGGAGCGATCGGGCAACTTCACACATGTGCTCGAAGTGGATCCTTCCACCTGTCGCTCACTGCTTGCTCAGGAACGAGTTCTTCTCGGTTGGACAGCATGTAGCGTGAGTGAGGACTTTCATGTGCCATTGTGCACATATTGTGCAACGTACGGCCATACAAGAAAGTCCTGTCCTGTCGCCAACTAACCTGACAAAGTGGTGTGTACGAAGTGCACGGGTACACATTTTTTTTTTTTTTTTGGCGAAGCATGCACTCTTAGAATGAACGATCCAGGAATTGTTTGCAATGAATGCCAAAAGGTCGCAAGACCTAGTACTCATTCAACAGGACACGAAATGTGTCCTATATTACGAGAACGTGTCTCCCGCATGAGGGCCAGAACAGACTATGAATAATCTAGGAGGCGTGTACATAAAAGAAGGACGCAGCGGCCTCTATAACGTGCAGTCTTATTTACGGTTTCCTGCATTAGTGCCCGCATTCTTTTCGACTCATTTATATGGACCACACGGAGGTCGCTGCTTTTGCCGCTATTCTTCGTATTATGGCATATTCATACACGAAATTACATCATATGACACACACTTACAAGTAACTACACATCCCACAAAATTGCACGATATTTCTTTCCTCAAGATATTTGCTGGTTGCGCGGGTCACACTGCAATACATGAAAAAAGGCTCCTTACAGCTTTTCGCATTTTTGTTTTAGGAAAGGCGTTGCGCCTGTTATTTAAAATTGATCAGAACTATCATGACTCACAGCAATAACTTAAAATTTTTACAGGCTAATCTAGACCATACACGTGATGCCACAAAATTATTGATAGAACACATGACGCAACAACACTTCAATTTCGCCTTCGTGTGTGACCCGCACATCTGCGCAGGCACTGTTCAAGACATATCACACACCATAACAAGGTTCCACGCACCAAACAATCCTCGCGTCATGCTTCTAGTACACAACACTAATTTTGACTTCTTCCCATTACACGTAACAGATTTGGTTGTTGCAGTAAGGTGTGAAAGCCTTGACCAAACATTAATACTGATAGCTGTGTATGCAGCGCCGCAAAGACCTATTGACCCAGTTCTGGATGAGTTGCAATGTGTAGTTTCATTGATTACAGATTGTACCGTCATCATAGCCGGAGATTTCAATTCTAAGCACAGAATGTGGGGGCCAGCTATAGGGGATGTTCGAGGCTCTCCAGTAGTCCCATTCGTGACGGCGAATGACTTAGTCATATTGAACAACCCCAACTCCCCTCCAACTTTCACAACTCCGTATGCAGATTCATGGATAGATTTAACCATGGTTTCGCATGACCTCACTCGCGATGCTTACCATTGGAAGGTTCTCCCAATTGCTACCCTCTTGGACCACAACTACATTTAATTCTCGTTCTCGCAAGCACATACCAGCAGTGCTAAACGATTAACTAATCTAGGAAGAGCGAAAATTCTTAACAAACTAAAGGACGACACTTGGTTCACAAAGATACTCGGATGCAACATTGGGTCACCTGAAGCCCTAAACATGGTTATAGACAAGTTTTATGCCATATACTCCGCTTTAAGCCAACGTTACTCACGACGCATAACATCGCGTAGTAAATTAGGTAATGGTTCGTGGACACCAAAATTCACTATTGAACGTAAGCGTGTTCGGGCTATGCGACGACGATACTAGCGAACAGCTGACCCCCTCCTTCGAGACATGTATCGCAAATTATACGTTGATGCATTCTCAACCTACAAGGACAAAATCAGGAAAGCAAAATCATCGTTTGAGAAAGACATTTGTGACTTTCTCACTAAGAAATGTTTATATGGTGATGTTTTCAAAACCGCATTTCAAAAACACCACCAAGTAACTTTTCTCCCTCCTCTAGATTTACCTAACGGCACTCGCACGGCTTCTGTAATTGAGTCCGCCCGGCTACTACTCGATACATTGGAAGTAGTGTACAGCTGCTCTGAAGACAACATGCACCACAATATCATGCGTAACATTGCGGCTAGTCCTTACCCGTGGCATACTTCTGACCCTCCTTTTACAATATCTGAGATAGAGTGCGCGATGAAACAGGGTAATTCACACTCTGCTCCTGGACACGACGGATTAACCTGCTCGTTCATTAAAGGATTATTTGAATACCATCCTCAATTTTTCTATTTTATCTTCAATACCACCTTAAGAATCGGAGACTTCCCACAGGCTTGGAGAAGAGGCAAAGTAATATTCATACCAAAGCCAGGACGTCCGCTTGATTCGTCTAATGCATATAGACCAATAGTTATGAACTCTGTATTCAGTAAAATATTAGAAAGACTCTTAAATGCTCGTCTGTATTATTTCCTGCACAATAATAATCTTCTTCACAATAATCAATACGGTTTTACGCACAATAAAAGTGCTACTTTAGCACTATACACACTGCGAAGCAAATTGGCTGCATACAAGGCAGCCAAACTTCCTACCATACTCATATCTCTTGATTTTGTAGGAGCATTCGATAGTGTTTGGCATCCTGCAGTCTTGAACTTTTTACGCAAGCACAGGTGTCCACAAAACTTGTACTTTCTACTCAAATTCTTTTTATCGAACCGCACTGTAACGTTTTCAACCAACGTCGCAGAAGAGACAGTTCGTACAACAATTGGCAGCCCGCAAGGATCCGCTATCAGTCCGCTACTGTGGAACATAGTAATATACAGCTTACTCAATCTTCCCGTGCCACCCGACGTACACATACAGGCGTACGCGGATGATACCATCATTGTTATCACAGATAAGTCAAGACTCCGATTACAAGCAAAGGTTGAGCATGTCCTGGCTTTGGTATCTGGTTGGGCACGAGAACAAAAAGTTACCGTAAGTGCTGAGAAGTCGTTCTTCGTGTTCTTTAATAACAGACACATGGGTACATCAAAACGCTGCCCATCTATCCGCATGGATGGCATTTTTCTCAAACATAAGAAAGAAATTAGGATTCTAGGCGTATTATTTGACCCCTCTTTAAATTTTCATGCCCACATTGACTACATTAAAGGAAAGGCTGAAACGTCCACGTCCCGGCTCCTCGCATTTGTTAAATCGCACCGTTCATTAAAAAGTACACTCATTAGACGACTCTACCGTCAAGTGATATTGCCCTCTCTCACGTATGCATCTCCGGTATGGTGGCCTATGTTCCCCTCAAAATTCATTAGGGCACGAGTTTTATCAGTTCAGCGAACCGTTTTAATTTCCTTAACAGGTGCATTTTACACCACAGGTACGTCATCCCTACAGATTCTCGCTAACGCGCCTCCGTTACCACTAGAGTTGGACAGACAATCTGCAGAATTTTCCTTATTCATACTCCGGAACGTAACTTATTATGGTGTAAAAACATTCAAACCGGCTGATTTACTATATCCATGCAGTCCGTGGGCTCATCACCCCAGTAAAAAATATAAATTTACTTTCACTAAACTCTCATCATCACAAGAAGCGGTTATTTTCAAAACAAAAGCCATTCACGTATACACTGACAGCTCATACATGTCCTACGCGGCGGGTGCGGCATATATTGCTTTGACAAAAGATGGAAAAATCATAACTGTTAGAAAATTTCAGATCCGCAACGCTTCAAGCGCATACGACACGGAATTAATAGCATTCCAAGAGCCCTTCATTTCGTTTTTACAAACAACTTTAACACGCCAGCCCACATTTACACAGAATGTCTATCGCTTCTAATGAAACTTTCAAGTCTCACTGATAACTATGAAAGAATTCGGAACATTAAGCTGCTTCTTAACCATATAATCTCGTCAGGCAAAATTATAAAATTGTATCATGTACCTGGCCATATGGGAATTTTGGGAAATGAGCTAGCTGACGCTGCAGTTGCATTAGGAGGGAAATCAGGCTTCGTGCGTTACGCCAAAATATCAATTCGGTCAGTACGAACTCAGTTTCATAAAATCTTGAATTTATATTGGCACACCCATTGGCAGACTGAGGGACCTGAGACAACGCTATTTCATTGGATCACAAGTTCGTACAAAATTCCTCAATGGTTTCCCCCTCCTAAAAACCTTACACACTTATTATCTGGTCACGGACACTTTCAGTATTATCTTCATCGATTCATATCGGACAGGTGTATGTGTGGTGCACCTTGCTTGAGCGAACAACACTACTTTAATGAATGCGCAAACACGCAACACATTGTGACCCATTTACGTGTGCCCAAAAGTGATACAACACTACCTGCGCATTATTCTGGGCTATTGACCAATAGAAAATCTCGCGCGTATCTACTTCAGTTAGTGACTGTCATGCGCAACTCTGTTTCTATGACATCCACATGACACGCATTAGCTACCAACACTTTATCAGGACGTCGCTTCATACTCCGAATCACCTCCCTATCACAACTTTTGCGTGAATGCTCTCGATTACAGCCGCAGTTATGCCAACAAAGGTGGGGGAAAACCTCGGCGACTGATAACGATAGCATCACTGCTCCATTTTACCTAAGTACTCGAACCATAGCATCCGCAACGCTTGCGCAAGTACCTAATCCTGCCCCCCCCCCTTTTTTTTAAAAAAAAGCTTGTTACTATTGCGAATGGCGCCTTGTCTAAGTTCGCAGCGGCAAACAGGCTGCCCAAGGTTCCCTGCTGCATCGCTGGTTGGAACGACAGCCCGACGTGCCTGGCTACATGACTCCTGGTGAAGAAATGGGCTTCGACATCACAGAGGCTACTGCTACCATCCTCGTCAACGTTTACTCATCCTCAAGACCACTGGCTCGCATCCTACTTCGTTAATTGTTTTTGGACTTTCTGCATTCAACGACAATGCATTTAAAATAAACACACACACACACACGCGCGCACACACACACACACACACACGAACTCCAAAAACTCAAGCGGGGGAAATACACTGTTGCTGCATATCGACCTGCTCATTCCTGAGAAGCTAACTAGTTTATTTATTACAGTTTCATGCCGCACTCATTAGGTTTTACCTATGTTATTTTTTAACTAATTGGCTTTTTCAAAAAAAAATAAAATTTGGGAAGTTTCCCCTCATCATTTATGTTAGATTGGCTTGAGCCCGTTATACCTCCTGGTGGTACAGGCTACCCCCCTTTTTCCTTTCAGTTATTTTCACATATAGGGGGCAGAAAACACACACACACGCACACAGACAGACAGCATCAAACTTTGGTACACGCCGAGGTATACCGAGAGGGCCACGAGATCGCCGGAATGTTGACAGACAGACAGACAGACAGACAGACAGACAGACAGACAGACAGACAGACAGACAGACAGACAGACAGACAGACACAGACGGGCAGACAGACAAACAGACAGAAAGACAGACAGACAGACAAACCCAGACAAACAGACAGACAGACAGACACATACACAGACAAACAGACAGACAGACACACACACAGACAGACACACACACACACACAGACAGACAAACAGACAGACACAGACAGACAAACAGACAGACAGACAGACAGAGACAGACAAACAGACAGACACACACACACAGAGACAGACAGACAGACAGACAGACAGACGGACAGACAGACAGACAGACACACAGACACACACACAGACAGACGGACAAACGGGCAGACAGGCAGACAGACAAACAGACAGACTAACACACACACACACACAGATAGACAGACAGACAGACCGACACACACACAGACACACACACACAGACAGACACACACACAGACAGACAGACAGACAGCATCAAATTTTGGTACACGGCGAGGTATACCGAAAGGGCCACGAGAATGCCGGAATGTTGACAGACAGACACACACAGACAACAGACAGACAGGCAGACAGACGGACGGACGGACGGACGGACGGACAGACAGACAGACAGACAGACAGACAGACAGACAGACAGACAGATAGACAGACAGACAGACGGACGGACGGACTGACAGACAGACAGAGAAAAATTTTTGCGTTTAAGTATCGCAAGGAAGACTATCGTGTTTGAAGAAGAAAGGTGAGCACATCTCACCGGCGGAGGAGGAAGCGATGAATCCGAAGAGTAGGACCATGACCACCGCCACGAACGCCATCAGGAGCATCGTAGCGGAGGTGCGGTTCTTCATACCCGACTCGTCAATGGCGCTTAATAACAACAGAGTGGGTAAGTGAGAAACGAGCTTCACAAATACTCATAAATGCACAAAATGGCACTGAAAGGTTACTGCAAACTGACTCATCACTGCAACATAAAGTGAAACATAGGTTGTCAAAAAAAAGACGAAAAAGGAACTGCAGCTTACTCAGACTCACTCAATAAATTTATTCTGCTCTGAGGGCTCACTCTGACAGAAGCTGACGAAAATTGTACTCGTACTCACTAACATATTACTCAGCCGGACTAGATTCAGATGTCACACTCACTGTTGCACTCGAGTTTGAGAGAGCCTGAGTGAGTCGACTCATAAGTCAATGACCGTAAAACTATCTGTATTTTTTATGTTGGTGTCAATGCTCTTTAACTCCAATATCTCACATAATCGGTGCTCTGCGATACGCCTTTTGATATTGCACTTTCTAGTACGATCTATCCGCAATACAGTAAGAACGTATTGACGAAACCTCCGACTCACACGAGGTATTTTCATCAACAACTTTCTTTGAAAAAAGTTTGCGGAGGTAGGTCATGGTACCCTTCCCAATCCACGTCTCTTACCAATGGATGTTCTTGTGGCACATTATCATGAGTGCATATGGGTATGTGTGAATACACTTGTATATTCACGTAATTCAATATGAGGTTGACAACAATGCTGAAATTGGATGTGCGGACAGGCGCTGTACCCTGTGAAGCTTGTTATTCTCAAGTGAGGCTGTGTTATATAGGAACACTTTTGTGGACTAGAAGATTTTGAATTACGTGGATCAGTGTATGTATAGACGATAACGCCCATTGAGGACACTCACATATTGAGGCTGTTCTTAGGTTTACGACTACATATGTAGAAGCCAAGCAAATGCGGATCATTAAATAATGAAGTGAGAAATACATAGCGTATCTTTCAAAACAGGAAGCGCTGTTTACAAGTACGTGTTTTGTCGAACTGTCTCACATGACAGCTGTTGTTTAATGAAGTTTCCTAATATACGCTAGAGGGAACTCTGGCGCTAGTGTCTATGGGAGCTGCAACGCACGGCGCTTCAGTGAGCATGGGAATGACGGGTAGTACCCACATTTGTCTAAACGTCGTACTTCTGGCCTGCTTTTGGCTCCGTGTGTGTTCGTGTGGCTTGAAGCTGTTTTCTCACGAAACAAAAATGAGCAAATGTTCAGCGATCGCGCTTCACCACCCCATTTTTTTTTTCAAATTACCTTTCCAAATTGGGTCACGAAGTTCAAAAGGGTTGAATCTTTCTTTCAAAACAAAATCGAAACACAGTAATAAACGAAGCCGTAAGTACGATTCGCCGCCCGCAAGTACGAAGACTAGGCAAATGTGTGTACTACCCATCATTCCCATGGTCGCTGAACGATCGCAGCGCCAGAGTGCCATCTAGTTAATTTTGAGGAACTCTATGGTTGTATTATGAGGATACGAAGAGTGCGACTATACTTGGCGACAACTTTCTGTGGCAGCACAGCCAAGGCTACGAAGCCCACGCACGCCCTTTTTTACGACGCTTCTACAGTTAGTCCACGAACGCTAACTTTTGTATACTGCGTAGCTTAATGTAAAATATAGAAAATAAGTTGTGCATATTTTTTTGAAGATTGTTCGCATTATTATTAGGAAGCATCACCCGTGTAAGTTTTTCGTTCATTGCTGTTTCTAGTTTTCTGGTGTCATTTCACCTTTTCCCAGCCCCGGTAAGCAACTATGGCGTCGCTCGGTCCGAGCAAGTTCACCTCAAAGCTTCTGAGCGAGCTTGAGTGCGTGTTCATTAGGCGATCTGTATTCATCGAGCAGGGAGAAACAAAGGCAGTGTGGTACGTCGTGATATATTTTGTTTCCACCACATTCAATCACCGGGAATCCGATTGCCAATGATATCATCAGCGAAAGTGGGGCTCTAATCGCTATTCACCTTTTCATAAATGCCTTCCTGGGCACCACCATAGTCCTCCTTGGGCTGTGCAAATTGGCGCGTCCCCTCGAAAATGCACTGGCAACGCTGCGCCCTTAGCTTTTGTACTCCCGCGCCCAGCCCATCATGGCGGTGTTTTTTTTTTCGTCCTCTGAAAAGGTGTATAGCCGCCTTGAAAGTGACACCGACTTTTCAGTCTTCAGCAGCACTCGCTGCTTGAAAGAAAAAAGTGCGATTGGAAACTGCACGTAAAATAATGACCCTTTATCTAAATTGCCTTGCATACATGGTTGGTGTTTCAGCTGCCTAAAATTGTTGATACGATGACGCTGAACATTGCATACAATAACAGCGCTCCCGTCTATACGGAGGGAGTTGTTCCTTCTGCTTTACCTGGGAAACAAATGCGTTCACGCATATATTACCAGGCTGACTCTGCAAAAACAGTGTAATTGGCCGAGTAATCATTAACTTTCATCCACTAGGAATTACTAAAGTCAGACGCCCGCTCATGACTTATCGGTGCCAAGATTTCTGCTTCCTATCGATGCATTCGCGTCCCGTAAAAAAATAACACGAGAGCCTTCAGAAAGTTCTTGCGCCTCTAGAAGAAGGTAAGAAATGATGCCGACCAAGCATGGAATGAAATTTAGGAAATGATTTCTCCGCTTCGCGTTGTTCCAATCACCCAGTAGCTGCTCGACCGTACCCCTTTTTTTTTTCAAATAAGTCTTAACGCTCCAAAAAAGCTTCCAGTTTTTTTTCCTTTAAAAATGAATATTTTATTTATTGCCTCCGAAATAAATATAATAATGCCACGCTGTGTTGGTGGCAGAAGACGAGAATTGAAAGTTCTCCCTTTTGGCCTGTGCTCCGCTCCAGCCACGTTCCAACGAATGATGGACACAGTTTTATGTGGCTTGAAGTGGTACTCTTGTTTAGTGTATTAAGACGACGTAGTCGTTTTTTCTACGACTTTTGAACAGCACATTGAGCGGCTTGAGGCGGTTCTTCTGGTTATTCGCACTGCTGGCCTCTCTCTGAAACCGGAAATGTGTTATTTTGGATATGAGGAACTGAAATTCCTTAGCCACATTGTCAGCAGCAGTGGTGTTCGCCCCGATCCTGACAAGGCTATGGCAGTTGCTTTGTTCCCGATACCGAAAACAAAGCATGATGTACGCCGCTTTCTGGGACTTTGTGCTTATTACCGCCGCTTCGTGCCGAACCTTTCGAAAATCACCGACCCTCTACAACAACTCGTCAAGGATGACATCGCCTTCGTCTGGGGCCCCAAACAATCCGGCGCTTTCCGCGATCTTCAACAACGCCTCCAAACGCCACCGTTCCTAGGTCACTTCGACACCGAAGCAGACACAAAAGTCCGCACTGACGCGAGCAACCTTGGCCTCGGAGCTATTCTCGTGCAATATCAAGATGGCGTGGAACGCGTCATCGCCTACGCTAGCCGCACGTTGTCATCTGTGAAGAAGAACTACTCGACGACTGAAAAAGAATGTCTGGCGGTTGTATGGGCCAAAACCAAATTCAGGCCCTACTTGTACGGACGCCCCTTCCGAATCATCAGTGACCACCACTCTCTCTGCTGGCTAGCGAATCTGAAAGATCCTTCGGGCCGTCTCGCAAGATGGAGCCTCCGGTTACAAGAATTCGATATAACGATGGTTTACAAGTCTGGTCAAAAACACACCGACGCTGACTGTCTTTCCCGCGCACCCATCAAGGTCACTGAAGAAGAAAATGATAAAGACTTCAGCTGCCTTGCTATTTTCTTATCATTAAACGTGGCTGAGCAGCAACGCGAAGACTTAGAATTACAACCACTGATCGAATACCTTGAGGGACGTCGCACACAACCCCCCGTCTGTTCGTGCGTGATTTGTCATTTTTCAGTCTACGCCAAGGCATCCTCTACAAGCGCAACTTTCATTCAACGAAAACTGTTTACCTCCTCGTCGTTCCTGCTGCTCTCCGCGATGATATTTTGCGTGCTTGTCACGACGAGCCATCGTCAGGGCGTCTTGGCTTCGCGCGGTACTGCTTTTACGGCACAGTTGCTCTAACAGATCCTGTTGATGAGCGGCACGACGCACTGAACAGCAACTGCGTACCACCTGCAGACTAACGGGTTAACCGAACGTCTTAACAAAACGATTGCAGATATGCTTTCGATGTATGTCGCCAAGGATCAGAAGAATTGGGAGGAATTCCTCCCGTATATAACATTTGCCTACAATACGGCTTTGCAGGAAACCACCGGCTTTGCTCCTTTTCGTCTGGTTTACGGCCGCGACGTCACCACAATGCTTGACACCATGCTGCAACCAACTCTGCCGGACACGATTACCCCGGACGCAGATGTATTTGTTCAGCGTGCCGAAGACGCCCGGCCGCTGGCGCGCTTTCACATTTTATTGCGGCAAAATCAATATGCTCGCCGATACCCACCACAGAGCAGTAATATACGAACCCGGTGACCTAGTCTGGGTTTGGACTCCTATATGTCAACGGGGACGCTCAGAAAAACTGTTATGTCGGTACTTCGTACCCTACCGAGTTCTTCATCGCCTCGGCGAAGTGAACTACGAAGTTGTCCCAGCAGACACGTCACACCGTTCTCGCAGACCACGCTCCTCGGATGTGGTTTACATATCCAGGATGAAGCCGTACTATTCGCGTTGACTGCAAGTCAAGAACTTTGTGATGTGGCAATAGCCTTCAAGACAATTGTGCGTTACTTTCTTGCTTCTTTATTTTTCATCTCGTCCTTTTTCTTTTCAAAGGACACAGACATTTCTGACTACCTTCCGTTGTTTTTCGGAGCCATGGTATTCATGCGATGCTGCTTCTTCTTTTTTTTTTCCTTGGGGAGAGGGTAATGCCACGCTGTGTTGGTGGCAGAAGACGAGAGCGAAGAAGTGAATGGCAGCTGTGGCTGAGTAAGCAATCCTCCACTTCGAGTTCCTGCCTATCGTTTCCTCTCACGACAATATTGATTGCATGGTAGTCGTGCGAAAAAGTACAAGTTGGATGCGCTGGCAAAACCGAAACAGAAATCGCATGAAAACAGACTACTTGGTATAGTAACCCATGTGCAGAAGCTCCGCCCACGTAGCTTTGGCTGTGCTGCCCCAGAAAGTTGTCGCCGAATATAGTAAACATTCCTTTGCTACAGAGCGTGCACACTCATACGCGCTGTTTACCTCTGCGTCTTCTATGTGCTAGTGGCACTAAAGAGACAACGAACGCATAGCTAATGGTAAAGAAACATGCTTGCTACCTAAAGCTCTTAAATATTACTTCTGGGTGAAATATTCTGCTACAAACGATCACTTTGGAGAAGGCAGTACACAATGATTAACGAGACCATCGACGTGGTAGGCAATAAACGCGGAATATTCAAGAATATCTCGTGAGGGAACGCTTGCCGGCAGTGTATTACTGTAGAATATAATTTAGGTTGGTAGTTAAATCGCTTTGTGAAGAAATTTAGCATTACTAACTCTACGGTAAGTAGATAATTACGTTGTAACGGCAAGTAATTGGTATAAGGTACACCAAACTTTATTGAGGCCTTTCCGCTCCCTTCAAATTGCGTCAATCTCTTGAACCTTGAACGTTTCAAACTGTATGAATTTCACGCATTCATGGACGGTCGGCTTTAATCCATGTCGCAAATGGTTGTACCCATGTTTTAGAAAGAACTTTTGTTTTAGAAGCAAACTGGCCAGAATCACAGACTAATTTGGCTATTTATGTCGTCGTTCTCTACCTTTTCTTCGAAAAGGGTTGATGTAGTTGGCTGTGGGATTTTCTTGCCCGCTGTTTATAATTGAGATGGCGAAGCAACTTCCCCGGTATCTCTCTGCTGAGTCGTTATTTCTAGCGTTAAGGAGACGGCGTTGTTGAAACATTGCTGTGGGTGCTGGTGGCGTCGATTGTGAGCGAAAATTCACCTGGCCGTGAGCTGAAAATCAGCGTTGACACCGGAATGGAGAACGGCTATTTTGTATCCAATATATTTCTATAGAACCCACTGCTTCAGAAACAAAATGGTGACGTTTTTATAATCATCTTGAACTAATGACTTTCTTCGCCAGCACTCGCTTCTCTATACGCTGCTCTAGGCGTGGTAATCATTGCGTTAATCACAAACAACACAAAAAATAAATTTGCTCACACAGTGCTTTGCGCCACTGGAGTAGAACCTGCCAGCAGGAAAAAAAGAAGGAGCAAAAGACACGCGTTAAAAAAGTTGAAGGTGAACCACGTGTTCATACTCGCAACATTCATAATAATAAATCTGAAGGAAACAGCTTTTTGTAAATGCGTTATTTTTAATTGCTCTCCATGTGCGCGGTTCTGTCAACATGTTGGCTTGTTTCGAGTGCAAGACAGTGACCTCCACAAAGATTCATTCTTTCAAGATAGCTGTCGTAATGAGTCGCTACTTTCTATAGCACCAGTTTGTTAACAAGGTAAGTCTGTTAATGACCACTCCAAAGCTGTCTGTAAGCAACGAGAATCGCAGGTCCAAGCCACGAAGACATGGACTGCGTCCGTGGTGTCACGTACCAGATAGCGGAATTCCTGGGTAGCTTCCTGGGAGGCCGGCATAGGCCACGCCATAATCCCATGCACAGAATAAAGATCACACATATTCACAGTATATCCCCGCTGACACACTGCTAGACGTCGAAAACGTATTCTTTTTTTATTTCGCACAGGCACGGAATTCAAAAGCACCTATAGCTAGCGACAGCATCACAAAAAAACTATTTATGTGGTATTAGGCCTACATGTCACAATTGAGATTTGATCATGAGGCGTACCGTAGTGGGTGGCTCCGAAGATTTCGATCATGTGGTGTTCCGTAATGCGCCGGAGTCTGTACTACCATGTCTCCCGAATGTTTCAGCAACCTTAAGTTTAAATATTGTTAATATTTATTGGTTATTCCTTGTGATTCTAATTCTTCAGACCTTGTTCATTCATTTTAACCAGGATTTGAGCATTGCTGCAGCCTCGTTACGACTCCTATTGAGCACTTTACTGTGAGCATCCACCACAACGCATAAAATGAATGAAAGGACGTCATACGAGGCTCAGAAAATTCTCCGCACTTATAACCATGGTTCTGTAATTCTTCCGACAAAGTACGTAGGGTGAACTAGCTTGCTTTGTTCTTCAGAAGCGGCACGTGTAACTGTAAGCAATAGCTTTCCGCTGGCCAAAAGTTCCACTCATAAATAGGTCGAGTTGTGTACTATAGAGATCGAAGAACAGAACTTTATTTGCGGAAAAGACCTCGTTGCCGCTAAAACGGAACAACGCTGCGTGGTCGGGCCCCTATTCCAAGGCACCGCTGGCTCTCGCCATCCTTTCAGCCCTTCTGTCTAGCCTTCGCACGAACTTTGCATTTCAGCAAAGAAGGCCTTTTATAGTTTCAAAAGGCCGGGGCATGTCCGTAGTAGGTGGCGTACTGCAGCCATAGGTCGGCGAACTTGCTCATGAATTGACTCGCCCCTCACTCAGACCGGCCATGAGTCTGATTCTGAGTCAGTCCGAGTGAGTAATGTTTTGGTTAGATTGAGCCCGAGCGAGCCTGGCTGAAAACAATTTTAGGGAGCCTGAATTCGAGTGAGCCTTGTTAAGGAAAATTTTGGTGAGTCTGATCCAGTACGAAGGACAAAATGTATTTTTACAGTGAGTCAGAGGGAGCACCACGTTTTTTAGGGGCGAAGGAGCCTGAAACGGTTTCGGCGATATTTTACAAACACATTGGGCTGGTATACCAAGTCCCAAGAGTAATTTAGAGACCTATTTGAGCTCTTTGAGTGAGCTGTGTAATTTATTACAATGTTTTAAAGCTGCGAATCGCTCCAGATCGCTGCGACTCGACCAAACGCGTTTTCAACCGCCCATACACCAAGTGACGCGCTCTGCCCCACTGACGTCATTGTTTCCAGCTGATCTGATTGGCTGTGGAACGCGCAGCACAGACCACCGCTATCGGATCGGCGGCGGGATTTGCGCGCATGTGGTCTCACATTACATCGTGACGCAGGCACCCTGAAGGTGGAGTTTAGCCCCGAGCGCTGGAAGGAAGAGTTGAGGGCAGTTGAGGATGAAAGACGGAGCGGAGGAGGAGGGTACTTTTTTAGTACTCGTAGCTCTGTTGATAATGGGTGTTTTCATTAAACTCTGGTGCCAATGAATTGCTTCAGTAGTGGTCTAAGCAAAAACGGAATTTGAAAAAAAAAACTGTTTCAGGGACCCTTTAAAAAAAGCGTGGTCTTAGCGTCCTATCGTATGTAGCCACCTCCCGTTAGTTCTTGGGCCGGGTGTAGAGGGTGGTACTTGTACATACAATTAAATGCATATACGCTGAAAAATGCGAATGGTACGACACTAGATGGCGTTAATTGTAGTATGATAAAAAAGGTGAGTTTTATGAAAACAGGAATGACCTCCCACGTACAGAATGAGAGACAACCGCACGACGACGACTACGTGTTCTTCGACGGCGCCGTACGCCAGATGGCGCTCTATAGTAAAGAAGTGATTCTTAAAAAGAGAAAGGAAGAAAAAAGTGAGCCCCGTTATTGTCTGCTTCAGTGAGCGACACCGCCACAGTAGCTCACGAGAGATGGGGGTGAGAAGGGATAAAAAGGATAGGAGTAAAGATGTAGGAAAGCGGAAGAAGGAGAAAAGAGGAAGAGACGTGAGGTGGTAAGTCAGAGCGAGCGATGACAAACTGAGGAGATAGAAGAGATAGGAAAGATGGGAGCACGGTCACTGGAGTCCGAGGACCAGGCACACCTGCGAGAGCTCCTTTCGGCGTCGGTAGATGGCGTAGAGCGAATCCAGTAAGTCAGATCTACACTGTCGTCGAAGGTGGAAGGTCGTCGGCGGCAGGAGGTGTCTATAGTAAAATAAAAGTGCCGTATCCGCGCGCGCGCGCTCAGGGGGTCGGCGGGTGGACAAGGCTGCTGAGCGGCGTGCGCGCAGGGCCGCGGTGGCTTGCGCACGAAGAAGGAACCCCGATGTGCGGGCGCGCACCAGAAGCGTGCCGTGAAGCCGCGCCGCAGTGCCAACAAGATCCAGATGTACGAGCGCGGGAGGCTGAAACGGCGCGGCAGCGGCGCCAGGCCACACGAGAAGCAGTACCTGGTGCCTTATTTTCCAATCGAAGACGTCAAAAGGTTCATCGACCAGGACATGCGCAAATACGACAGATAAAGACCGTTCCTGCTTGTCGGCGACTTCAACATCGACGTATCGGGCTCGAACAAACATTGGTTGGTGCAATGACATTTCACTAACAAGTTTCATTTGAGGTGTGGGGCGAGGTACCTTTAATATCAAAAGCTTCGACCCAATCTTGACCATTCACGTTATGAATATGTCGTAATTTCTTTTCTTGCCGACATACGGTACTCATTATGAAACATGAGCATAACATATCAGCCTTATGTCGGTTGACGTTTATCCTCACGACTACTCGCTTTAATTCAACGCACTACCGTTTATGCGTCCTCAGTGTTTATTGATCTCATGCGTGGATTACGAAAAAGAGAAAAGAAGTGCAACAACCTCTAGCCCCCCCCCCTTCCGCAAACTTTTTTCCGCGGAAAAGATTTCTTTATGAAAATGTCACGTGTTAGTGATCTTAATCGACTCATTAAACAATTAATCGACTCATTAAAGCTTACATCTTCTTGTGGCGCCGATGGCATCAACGCTAAAATGTTAAAAAACACACAACCCATTGTCAGTGTGATATTATGCCATATTTTTCAGCAATCACTGTCTTCAGAAGTGATGCCGGAAGACTGGAAAGTGGGTAAGATTGTTCCAGTCCCTAAAAAGGGCCCTTCATCCCAGCCTAGCAGCTATCGTCCCATCTCGCTCACTAGCATTTGCCCTAAACTAATGGAACATGTGATCTACTCTAACACCGTCAAGTTCTTAAACCACCACAACTTCTTTCACCATAGTCAACATGGGTTTCGCTCAGGATTATCCTGCGACACACAACTTGCTTCATTCTACAATGACATCAGTTCTAGCGTTGACCTGAATATACCCACCGATGCCCTCTTTTTAGACTTTGAAAAAGCATTTGACAAAGTTCCGCATCAACGGCTACTCCTCAAGCTTTCTTGCTTAAACATTAATACATCGACGTTCAACTGGATTAGTAGTTTTCTGACTAATCGGCAACAATTTGTGTACGCTAACAACCATTCATCTAACCATCTTCCCGTAATCTCTGGCGTCCCACAGGGCACAGTACTCGGACCCCTACTTTTCTTAATTTATATAAATGACCTCCCAGCTAATATTTCATCAAATATTCGCCTGTTTGCAGATGATTGCGCCGTGTACCGTCCAATAAAAAACCTTACCGATATTGCTATACTTCAAAACGACCTTAACCTTATTGAATCCTGGTGTAACGACTGGCTAATGTCTTTAAACGTAAATAAGACATCGCTAATATCATTTCACTGTAGGCAACATTATCAGCAAGCAACTTACACCATTTCGGGCTCTACAATCTTAACAGCAGAATCCTATAAATACCTCGGCGTAACATTCTCAAGCAACCTCACCTGGTCCACTCACGTTAACAACGTAGCATCCTCCGCTAATCGTGCGCTGGGTTTACTTCGTAGGAATTTAAAACTTGCTCCCTCATCAGTGAACTTGTTAGCTTACACCACATTTGTTCGCCCTAAATTGGAGTACGCATGCTCGGTTTGGGACCCTCATCAATCTAATCTATCTAACCTTCTCGAATCTGTACAAAATCGCGCAGCCCGGTTCATCTACTCCGTGTACTCTTATCATTCCAGCGTTTCCGAACTTAAAACTCGTGGCCACCTCAACAACCTAGGATCACGTCGTCATATATCTCGGCTCTGTCTTTTTCATAAATTTTATCACGCTCCTTTCAACGTTCCAGCCATCTTGCCTGCTCATCGATTATCCAGCCGTACAATCCATCCCCGAGCCGTTTATCCACGGCCAGCACAAACTACTGCCCACCTTCGCTCCTTTTTTGTTGCAACCGCCCGGGACTGGAACAACTTGCCTGCCTTCGCCATGCACCACTCCGACCCACATGTATTCAAGACCGTGATTGAATCGTTAATATGTTGCTAATTATGCCCATCCCTCATGTAATACCCTGACTAGGGCCTTTGAGGTATACTAAATAAAACAAATAAATAAATAAATCTTAATCAATTAAAATGACCTCACTCAATTGTAGCCAGTTGTATGCCATATATGAAGGTATGAGATCAAAAAGCGCCCAGCAGAGCCCCGATAACTCGAAATAATTATGCTAAGGTGCACGAACACTATGGTGGAAAAAGTCAATTATACGTGCCATAATGTAAATGCAAAAAAACGGGCTGAACCATGAAAGGAGAGAAAAGGACAGACAAGCGCAGACTATCAACTGAAGCTTTATTGTCAAGAACGAGGCAATACATAATGTACAGAATAAAAAGCTAGAGGGGACAAAGGGAACGGAGAAAAACAAAAATCACGAGAGACCGAATCACCAAAAACCTAGGTCACATCAAACATAGCACACCCGTCATACAAAACCAACATATTATCTCTTTATCATGTATGGCCACAGAGGGAACACTGCCGCTAGACTCAGATTTCTTGTGAATAAGCGCAGTTAGATTATGGATCGTTACCAGCTCGCCCAACTTAGCATTCTTCTGAATTATACGTGATTGTACTGACGAGTAGACTCTCTCTGACTCCCTCAAACTCAAATCGAGCAGTGAGTCTGAGTCTGCGCGAATAATCAATTGGAGAGTTTGAAATACTTAGGAAGGCAGGCTGAGAAATAAATATGTTGAGACTGAGTCTGAGTGAGTACAGTTGAGGAAAATTTGAGTAAGCCTGAGCCAGGTTGAGCTCCAAGGCTAAAATGTATACTCCATGAGTCAGTCCCAGTGCGCTCCACATTTTTCGCCTACCTATGATGGCAGCTGGCTCACGTTTGTCACAAGCGCGATAAGTTTGGTCCCAGTGAACTCTCGATGCCTCTCAGTGCCAGTGTGACTGTGACAACGCTGAGACTGCCCAGACGGTGGAGTGCAATGCCTACATTGTACATTGGTGAAAACGTGGCTGAAATATTGAGGTATGTGCAACTGTAATCAGTTGCTTTTATTTTTGCTACGTGCACAAGATCCCGCAGAAGTGCACGTGTGATATGCAAATTATGATAAGAAGCCTCAAACAGCAGAAGTTCAGGGGAAGAGGAAATGGCATTATGGTGACAGTATATGGGTATGATGCCACTACATTTGTATAGGCGAATGTTGATCGCAGACCGCACCCCTCCTTGCTAAGTAACCGTATAGGTAAGATTTCAATCTCTCCTACTCGTTGACTACAAGGAACGGCGGCCATTTCTGCAATCCCCGGCCCGTGTGCACGCCGGGTACAATAAATATCGCAGACGGTGACGCTACCACACCATTTGCCCGGCGGGATACGCAGTTTCTTGCAACTGCATCAATTCACCACTACTCTTCGCCCCTAACTCAAGTATTGCTCAGACCACCCAGTAGGCGCCTCGCCGTGGTTGTCTAGCGGCTAAGGTACTCGGCTGCGGGCCCGCAGGTCACGGGATTGAATCCCGGCTGCGGCGGCTGTATTTTCGATGAAGGTGGAAATGCTGTAGGCCCGTTTGCTCAGATTCGGGTGCACGTTAAAGAATCCCAGGTTGTCGAAATTTCCGGAGCCCTCCAATACGGTGTCTCTTAAAATCATATAGTGGTTTTGGGACGTTAAACCCCACATATCATCATCACCAACCACTGAGTAGGCATACAAAATATTTTTTCGAAGCAGTTAGGCTCAAGTAGCCGAAGTCTGCGCGATATGCCCTACGCCGTTTTGTTTTCTTTGCACACCAGACACTAATGTTACCTCCTGCTGCTCACTCTTGGGTAGGGGAACAGGACATATTAAAGAAACGTCAGGGAAAAAATCTGGAGGCAACCACAAACAAATAACTTTTCAATGCCTCTTATTTTACCGCACAATAACTCCTCGGTTTACTCCCGCTGCCGTAAATTCTGTGAAAGAGAGGACTAAAGTCTCCACCATGTCCTCCTGAAGAGTGAATTGTGCTAAACTGTCCGCAAATCTGTCAAATTCACATAGCGGGATGCCAAGGCACTCGGTATTATACTCCAAAAAAGAAAATTAAGGAATGTGTTGTGCTGAGTGAGCTTCGGTTGCGAATGGTAATTATTGTTTAATAATATATATAAGTAGTTGCAATCAAACAATTTCAATCTGGGCATAAAAGGGGTCCTTTTTAAATACAAATATTGAAGATGACTTTCTACATAGTTTGTTTCTTGGTTGTACTATTTTAAAGGAACAAAAAAAAAGAAAAATGTTCCTGACGTTAGTCCTGGAACGCGGCGCGTCGAAAAGCCGTCTAATACGGTAGTGTCTCTAGAAAAGCGATCCTCTGCAGCAACACGCTGCCCAATGACGTGAAATGACTGTTAGTTGCCCACACAGGAAGCCTTCATGAATGTGCGCTGCGCCTTTCAAGCCACTTCAAGTAACGCGCGGTGTGACGCGACTTCGAAGTTGATGTATTAAATATGCGTGGCCGCCGCTGAAGGGAGTATCCTTTGGGGCTGCCCTAAAATGCAGCAACCTAACAATTCTCAGGTTGTGCACCCTATACCGCAGTGGCAGGCCACGCTACCAAGCTGCGACCGCAAAACGCAAGTGTGGGTCGCGGAGCGGCCACCCCATGACCCACACCGGCTCCGTGAGCCAGGCGGCCAGAAGACCTTTGGTCTCCTGGCCGCCTGGTTAACGGTGGACTCTTACTCGCTGAACATCAGCTTCATGAATATCGTGCTCAAGAAATGTATCCCTCTCTACTTGGAGACAAAGAGCGGATTTTTTTCAGTGACACTGAGCAGTCTGCCGTTGGGAAATTTGCTTACGAAGTCATGATTACAACGTGGACGCAGGCAGCGAATATGTTGAGCGTTGGCTAACGTTATTGGCGACCCCCGATGTATACCCACAGAGTTAGCGAGGCTCTCACCGGGTTGGTTGTAGTAGACTCCATCATTGCCGTAAGGGTAGCCCGGCGCTTCGTACGGGGTCGCTGCGGCCGTTGGCGGATACATTGAGTGGCCTCTCGGTGTCACCTAAGTGGTTGGCTGACGAGGGGAATTCTGCCCACTCCTGCGGCAGCGAGCAGTGCTACAGAAACTGGCGCGGCGAGAAACAGAAATGACGACTACCAGATGTATACGCTAGAGAATTTTTAAAGAGATATGTTAATTAGGTTTGGATTATATAAGACTGCAACAAGCAGCATTGGATCCGGTACGGCGAAAGAACGACGGACGGGGCATTTTTAGTTCAGTGTCTTTGTTGGTCATGCTGTTACGGTTCCGCATCAAGCGCTATTTGTTCTTCAATTAATCATGTACCAACTAATTCGGTTAGGGGCACTACATTAATTGATTGATATAAGTTGCGTATCTCCACCGTACTATACGGGATCCGGATTCGGAATCTTGTTGCGCGATAAACATAAGTACGCAAAAGTCAAAGACAAGAAATCAATATTAAAACCTGCACCTACCAATACCAGAGCGTCATGACAAGCTTTCGCGTTGTTCAGCCACGACAAGTTAAAACAATATATTTTTTCATGAGAGAAGACGAGATAGAGTTGGCGCAACTAAAGATGTCATGTTCTGCGTAAGTTTAGTCAAATGGAAGCTTGCTTGTTCAATAAAGTTAGAACAGCAAGAGGAGCGCAGACATTATGACGCTAGAACATCGTCGTCTTTCTACCGTAGTTACGAGTAAGAAAAACCCGCTCAATTCGGTCTTTCATCTTTACGCTTAGGGTCAAAGCCTTCCTTGGTTCACAGATTTCAAATGAGCTGCTAAAGAAGTATTTAGTTCCCAGCCTGTACAAAATGAGTACCATATCGTATTAAGTACTGCCTTGCCGCACAAATTGGCCCCTCTGCTTAAAGCTCCCAATGCGCACTGTTGATGGCCCCTTTTATTTTATTCATTGCAAAGAAAAAAATATAGGGACTCTGCATAATTCAAGAAAACCACTAGTGGAATTTCATGACGCGGTCGTGATGCTGAAGAACCCAGCCGTCGTTTGGTTCAAAATGAAACACTTTATTTGGGCGAAATTATGTTCGTGAAAGGCAAAGCCCAACTGCAAGCAATACACGCTGTATAGCGATTGCGGCGAACAGAGCATCGGCCGTCGGTAACCAGGATCACAATTCAAAAGCGTCGTTTTTTACAAAGCAGTCATCAAACTTTTCAGCGTTATCACTGGTGCTCGAGTAAACTTATGAATACACTTCACTGTTCGTATCATGCACGTTACCTTAACAGACTGATTACAAATAATCACGAAGCTTGCCAAGCACTGCTCGTCAGCCACCATAGCATGGTGACGTGGTTTTCGCCGAGTGTTGATAACAGATTTGGTGCGTGTGCTCGTGTGCAGGAGGAGGGAGGCTCAAACGCAAATACATCAAAATGCAGTTCATAAATGCACGTATCAATTATTACAATCATATTACACTGGCAGTCATGAGTGCTGATGATTGATTTGTGGTGTTTAACGTCCCAAAACTACTATATGATTATGAGACGCCGTAGTGGAGGGCTCCGGAAATTTCGACCACCTGGGGTTCTTTAACGTGCACCCAAATCTGAATAGATGGACCTACCACATTTCCGCCTCCATCAGAAATGCAGTCGCCACAGCCAGGATTTGATCCCGCCACAGCCTGGACACGAGCGTGCTCGTGTCCTTTGTGTCCTTCTTGTCTCTGTGTCGTCGTTCTGTTCTCGTGCTATAACTATGGTCAGGTCTTGTAAATCATAAGTGAATGATGTTCTACGTGACATTCCTGATGTTGCCGGAACACTCCGAAGTAAGCAGTTTGAATTTCTATTATTAGAAACTGTAATGGTGCTCATACTTTTTTCTAGCCCTCTTCACACAAAACTCAGCTCGAGTTTTCGGCATTAGTTTTGTTACATAGTATACAGAGATTGTTTTTTGAATGGGAGGGGGGCGGTGGTGGTCACAGCTATCCCAGACGTATCAGTGATTCACCTGTAAAAGCGCGAAATTTAAAAACCACTTGCATTTTCTTTAACGTACGTGAACTGATAATATGCGAACAAGTTTCATATCTTGTTTCAAGTTTCTTATACAAACTGCAGTGTGCAATCTGCCCACGTTTAAATTGCTACAACTTAGGCAGGTCTATAGGTTTCCGCAATTTACTACGACACCTCTATAGAGCCTCATCATGGTGGTCTAGTGGCTAAGGTACTCGGCTTCTGACCAACAGGTCGCGGGATCGAATCCTGGCGGCGGCGGCTGATGCATTTTCGATGTAGGCGAAAATGCTGTAGGCCCATGTGCTCAACCTTGGGTGCACGTTAAAGAACCCCACGTGGTCAAAATTTCCGGATCCCTCCACTACAGCGTTTATCATAATCCTATGGTGATTTTGGGACGTTAAACCCCACTTATCAATCACCGATCCTTCTATCGATTAGCCATCAGCTATCAGCTGTGCTTTTCATTCTACTCGATAATGTCGCGTGCTGAAAAATGAAAACAACCCAATGTAACAAAACTTGTCCATCGTGTTCGATCTGTTTCTTTGAAAAACCTGTAACAATTGAACCATAAGACTCTTGAACCTCAGGCACAAGTGTAAATCTACAATCACGCCAAATACAAAGTTCTCGAATGGTAGTTTTACTGGGCTCTTCCAGCTAACCTAACATAGAAACCTCTGGGCGAAAGCTCTCAGCTAGGAAGAAGGGTATCCGAAGCACCACAGCTTGAGCAGATAGTGTAGGAAAGCTTTTTTTTATGACAAGTAGGTTCGTACAGATCTCTTTCTGTCGTGTTTGCACAACGCATCACTACGTGCTCTAGCTGGCCACCTACTTCTCTGGATATGCTCGTGACAAAATTTGCAGCCTGAAAACGTCATCGCAGAAATAATCACTTCGCTCGTACTTGAAAACACGAAGGTCCTACCTGAGATGCCAAGTATTTTCTTCTTTTCTTCTAATAGCCCGCGAGCGGACGACAGTTACTCCATCCAAACACTGGCATAAACCCACAACATCGAATTGACCAAACGGGTGAATCCTGGGAAATAGTAAAAGAAAGGTAATCTGAGAAATAGTATTGGGCATCTTCAGGAACCACCTAAATCGAAAGATTATGCGTGGTTTTCACATTCCCCGTAATTATTTAGGTGCAAGGTTCACTGACACTAGTTCATATTTTGTCCGGAACAAGGTGCGAAATTTCGACTGTGCGTGATGGTATGTGCGCCCATTAATCTACAAGTTTCTCTTTGTGAAATCAATTATTTATTTGCAGGTAAGTGCCATCAGAAAAAGATATCATCATCGTCATCAACATAATTATTATCATGATGATCGTCATGATCATTTCATTCATGGTGGTCTCCCTCCTTGTGCTATGTGGGCCACTTGTTCACAGGAAAGCGAGAAACAGAGAAGCTGCGTTAATATCAATTAGGCTCGCTAGTGACTGTAGGTGAATCCCCTGAAATAGGATCCCACTGGCTACAGCGACTCGCCGGGTGTCGTCGAGAGCGGAGGGGTAACACCAAAGAAAACACGGTATATCCATGAAGTGAATGATGATGAGTGGGTGAAACAGTGGCACCGTTGGGTATTATCGTAAATTATCCATGACATTGACCACTCAAGCATGTGAATGAGGGACAAAGTGGTGTGCAGTTACCATTATCTGTTGAACAATTTGCAAGAAATTTTGTGCCAATCGTTCATACAGTGGCCGATGACGGTGAGCAATTATGCCGGTCGTTGGTAAGCGCCACAGTTAATGGGTAATCAAAAAGAAGGTTTGACACTAGATTGGAGCATTGGACGACCCACTCGTTACGCTATTCGCATTGTGTGACGCATCGTTGTTCTTTTGCTGTTCTAAAACTCTTTATTACTCATGTTAACGCGATTCCTTTCCCGACATCAAGCCTGCCTAAGGCAAGTTTACGAACGAGTCCCAAGCCCCGGCGTGGCTCAGTGGTAGAATACTGAGCTGCCATGTAGCGGACTCCGGTTCGAGCCCCACTGTGTTTTTGGTGCTAGGTTTCTTATTTCACGATAGCGATTATGGACACCGGTGGCGGCGGACAACTACGCCGCCCCCCGTGACCCGAGTTTGTGATCTTATAACATCTTTCGCTGTAAAAATGTCCATGAGTGTAGAATCACCGACAAGGCTACGAGTGCACACGCCGTGGTGGTCTAAAGTGGTTATGGTGAACAACTGGTGACCCGAACGTGGCCGAATGAATCCTGGCTGCGGCAGCCACGGCAGCCGCATTTTAAGGGCGAAGCTCCTTATTGCGTTTAAGAAGGGTAAGAGCGCACTGTATACGAATACACAAAGAAAGGACACACACACACATAGCGCTACTTTCAACAGTTTATTTTTGTGATCTCAACACTACTTATAGGGCACAAAAATAAACTGTTGAAAGTAGCGCTATGTGTGTGTGTCCTTTTTTTTGTGTATTCGTATGGAGTGCGCTCTTACCCTTCTTAAACATGGAATACGACCATGCCCACCGTTCTATCTTGGTGAACTTCCTTATAGCGGCACTTGTTCGTCCCTCGTAGTCATAGTGTGTAACCAGTCTTACGCTTTAACCTCCAAGGTGGTGCCGGTGGGAGATTTCTCCTGTGCGTTGTTGAACAATAAAAAAAAATCGCAGCGTGCGCGTTAACTAAAACCCGAATTCTTCTGTCTCTCATTCCCCATTAGCAGCCATTGGCATGTTCCAGTAGGAAACGTTAGTAGAAGTAGAAGTGTTAAAAGCCGACTTATGCTGTCTCTCATTCCCAGTAGCAGCCGTTGTTTACCTCCAAGGTAGTGCCTGGTAAGATTTCTCCTGTGCGTGAATAAACAATAAAAAAATTTTGCTCAAAAGGCCATTGATTGATGAAATAAACCAACGAAAAACGCCAGATGTTCTCTAAAAGGAAAACGAAAATAAGCTAGATGTTTCTAAAGCAAAACAAAAAGAAGACACCAGCTGCTTAACGAAAGACGCCAGGTATTTTCTAAAGCAATGGTTTTACAATCAAAACCATATCGATACAGGTTTGTAGTTGCTGATTCTCGTTGCCGTCGGTGTGCGCTCGTATGGATAAAGGATGCCGAAAGGCGGGCGCGCAAGGCAGCGGCGGCACGCGCTCGCAGACAGGAGCCTGAAGTGAGAGCACGCGAGGCAGAAAAGCGCCGGAAAGCTGCACGACGCCACCGCCAAGATCGTTCTATACGGGAACAAGAAGTCACATCAGCAAGGCAGCATCGGCAACATCCCGCCGTACGTGAACAAGAAGCTGCAGCGGCACGTCAGTGTCGGCAAGATCCTGCTGTACGGGAACAAGAAGCCACATCAACAAGGCAGCGTCGGCAAGATCCCGCCATAAGTGAACAAGAAGCTGCAGCAGCACGTCAGCGTCGGCAAGATCCTGCTGTACGGGAACAAGAAGCCACATCAACAAGGCAGCGTCGGCAAGATCCCGCCGTACGTGAACAAGAAGCTGCAGCAGCACGTCAGCGTCGGCAAGATCCTGCTGTACGGGAACAAGAAGCCACATCAACAAGGCAGCGTCGGCAAGATCCCGCCGTACGTGAACAAGAAGCTGCAGCGGCACGTCACCGTCGGCAAGATCCTTCCGTACGGGAACGAGAGGTCGAGGCAGCACGTTAACGTCGCGAAGCAGGCGAAAATGGTTGTGGCCAAAGTACATTTGGGTGCACATTAAAGAACCCCTGCAGGGAGTCGATATTCCCTGAACCCTACGGAGTCTTTGATAATCATATAGTGGTTCTCAGACCTTTCATCGCAACAATTATTTAACTACGAGTAAAAATAAGCTCTGCGAAACCCCTCAAGATTAGCTTTGAGTGGTAGACTATTTCACCCTCACACTGCCACATCTTAGTTAGCTCTATTGCTATAGAGAGTGAACATCCTGGAAGGGCATTGGTCCCGCCTTTGATCCTAGCTGGGACCAGCACGGGTTTCTCTGAAACTAGAGTCGTTCCTTTCTGACAAATTTATGTAGATTTCTTTATGGTTTCCTGCTACAAACGGGTGGTTGTGAATTATGCCTTTCATAAAGCTGGGAGCATGCATGAAAGCACTTTTAACGGCCAACAGCGCTCGAACAAAACGCGACACCGAAACGCACACGTGTCACCGTCACTTGTTCCCGGCACGAAAGCAAGCTTATTGGCGCAACACGAGGTGTAGAGTTAAGTTCTTGGCATCCCAGACCGATTTTCCAAGAAGAAAAAATGCATTGTAGTTAGGTGCATGGTGAAGATATTTGTGGGATAAAAATTATTCGGAATACGACATACCGCTTTGCTTTTCAATGAGGCACATGTCACGATGTAGCGCAGGAAAGAACGTAGGACGCTTAACATACGGGGTCCTTGTGAATATTTACTTCTAGCTATACAGTTGTGCCACTTAAAGTGTTGTATACTTTGGGCCATAACGCTTGGACATTATGCTCGGCTTGATCTTATGTGCTGTGGTTCAGAATATCAAACATTTGCGCGGCTTATTCCCTTTATATAAAGTACACCTAAACAAAACACGAAATTGGTTGCTTGTCGATTATTGTTTCGAGAAAATAACTAATACTATTGTCGATTATAATAAAAGTTAAAATAAAGCGTTAAGTAGGACTTGTTGCTGAGCGAGTTGGTCGACATCGAGTTCACAGATGTTAGTGCAAACAATACGTGACGACTCGAGAAAGAAAAGTAGAAAGCAAAATGTCGGGTATCCTACCTTTTGGTCCCTCCATCTTTTCTTTCCAGTCTTCGCTTCTTCTTTGTGCCAGTTTTTATCCAAAAAGTCTTCAGCCTGTGGAACTTTACGCATTCTTTCTTTTACTCATTCTTTATACACATTGATATGTGGGGTTTAACGTCCCAAAACCACCATATGATTACGAGAGACGTCGTCGTGGAGGGCTCTGGAATTTTCGACCACCTGGGGTTCTTTAAGGTGGACCCAAATCTGAGCACACGGGCCTACAACAATTCCGCCTCCATCGGAAATGGAGCTGCCACAGCCGGGATTCGATCCCACTCAGTATACTCAGCAGCCCCATTTATTGAAGTTTTGGGTCGAAACGCGGATGAAAGTGCTTCAATATGTAATCTTCTTGTTGCAATTCAGAGCCATTACAATTTCTTCTGCAGAAGAACCTGGCTTTTTTTATTAAGAGTTGAGAATAAAAATTCCAGCGCAAAACGAAGAAAACGGGAGGCGAACGGAAGACGCAGGGCCAGCCTCATGTTCTCGTGTTGTGGGAGTGTACCAGTAGCAAGCAGCCGTCCCCTACGAATCTGGTAGACGTGAGCCTCAATTTGCGAGGTGGCTTTGCTCAGGCAAGACCTCGTCGATGAACTGTGGGCTATCCAGCACGCACACGAAGCCGCCCGTGTCTAAGGACTTAAGGCCGTCACCCATAGGCTAGGGTACTTAGAGCCCCACCCCACTAAATACCATCTGAAATTACCAACGAAGTTTTTACTGGCTTACTGGGGTTCTTTAACGATGAGTTCTCGCTTGCATCGTAATGCGATTTCCATGGCAGGGTAGAAATACTGCGACGGTCGGGTCAGCAGAGAAGCGCTATAACAACTTGGCCGCCGTCACGAGTCCTCCCTTCTGAAGTCATGAAACAGCATGACCATCAAAGCACTTTCCTAAGCTATGAAAAAGGTTGTTTCCGGCTTATCGAAATGCTGGTTTGAATTCAAAGCAGGATTTCCAAAAGCAGGATTTCGAATTCAGCGCAGTACTCTCAGCAATGCCCCTGCTGGACCGACGGCTGGACCCCACCAGGCGGAGCTCGGGCGATGAGCAGAAATTCAGAAGGCACCGGGTCTCGAGATTGCTCCGGGACCCAACCTTCCGGAACCAAGGAAGCCTCCAAGGATTTCGAAGCCTCCGAGAAGAAGCAAGCGCAGGCTCAAGGGCTGACGCGTGATGGCCCCGGCAGCACAGAAGCACGAATACGTCCTCTGCCTCTGCGTGGTCCCTGTAATGCTCCCGGTCGTCACACTGGTGCTGATCTGCGTGTCTCTATGCACAAGAGGATCCAAGCACGTTGCCCTACCAGGACGACGACGGTCAATGAACAGTATGGCGACTAGTATGACTTCCCCGTGTTCCACCGCAGGGCACGTTCCCCGTTCGTGCCTGGCCGACGACGAGGTTTACCCAACGTTGCCGGCATCGCTGCCTGAAGTCGACATCGCCGTAATGCATTTGAATTACTCATTTTTGACACGACATATCTGCGGCGTAGCGTGGATGCCGAAGATAATTCGCTTTTCACTTGTTTTTATCTGCTCGAACGGTAACGTTAACATTGTGAAATTTCACTAAAAGGGCGTATCTGTAATGGTAACGTTAACATTATGCAATTTTGTTAAAAGAATGTCATTTTTAAAAAAATGGGACGCCCTTCAGACTTCCTTTTAGGTGTTCAAGTTCGAGTTTTTTCAATATCAACAACATTACAAAGAAGTGTGTACAAGATTGGAACACAAGGAGCCTTAAGGTGACAAACTAGTTGACATATAGGCAATTAGTTAAATAACTGATATAATAGAGGGCCAGCATGCACTGGTTGATAGGTCATGACTAGAGTTATTTTGCCCAACCTGTTCACTTCACGCCCGTTCCCCCCCTTTCACCGTTAAGGAACACCTAGTGGTCGAAATTTCCAGAGACCTCCAATACGGCGTTGGTCTCATCGCAGTTTTGCGGTGTTAAACCCGATCTATTAACGTTCACCTTGTGACGCGATTGCAGGTGATGGGCACTTGGCCAGATTACGCACTGACGTTGTACTCTGGATGGTAAAGCTCAAGCGGCCTTCGAATTTATACGTGTACTTTCAGTGCTCATCTTAGACTAAAAGTTTAAAGGCTTGGAAGTGTAATGCGCCTGATGAATCATATGGGCAGAGATAGCATGGCGAGTGTGATTTCACATCAACGTTAAATTGGTTAATGGGCAAATGAAAACCATTTTGTTACTATGGGAACAAGAGTACCTTAGTGAAAAATGCGTAACCACACCAAAAAATATTGCCGGCGTTACATTTTGTACCAAGCCATATTGAAGTTTATTTCAGCGCAAATAACTGTTAGGCCGAAAAAATAGTCAAGTGCTTACATTTTACGACATTCATAACGACAAAAAACTATTTGCCACTTACGTTTCCAAGACACAACTTGCAACCGTCAAACTTATTTATTGTTCACAGGATAAATATTAGGAATATTGGTTACGCGCCTTGCCACACTAGCACTTGCTTTACGGCGCATAGGCAGAACATACAATGACTTCTGAGAACTATAAAACAAAAACCACTGCTCAACACACGGCTGAAAAACGTACTTCTTCATTAAGAGACGAAATCCTCGCATAGAATGTCTGACGTCAAAGCCCACGTCTGCCATAATGTGCGTCGAGTTTGATATAAGTAAATCGTTTAAGCGTTCAATTTGTTCACAAAAATGATGACGCAGTAACAGTCTCGACTATGGACGTGTTCGCAACGTCGAGTTGGTCGTAAAACCTTAAATAATGTAACTAAAGGTATGAGTCCTCCAATTGTGCGCAGGAGGAGCCTAGACGTCACACATCGGGCCCGCAGAGTAAGTGGAGTTCGACTTGCAGCCGTAACGAGCGCCGAACTCCTTCATGTTGTAAAGGGGTAGCAGGCACATCTCTTCGTAAGTGAGCGGGACAGGCGCCCGGATGGAGCTGCACCAGGTCAGGCAGAAGCGCATGAAGAACGTCTCCTGGACGTCGGGCCACCACTTCTGGGCGAGCTCCTCGTTGCCCCCGACGCGCTCCCGGAAGTCGGCCTCCATTGCGGCGTACGCGAGCCGCGCCCCTGCCGACAGCGACAGCATCATGGCTTGCTGCGCGATGCTGTCTCCTCTGACCTGCAATAGGCGTGGATACATCATCATCATCATTATGAGCCTGACTACGTCCACTGCTGGACAATACCTCTCTCATGTGCCGCCAGTGAACTCGGTCCTGTGCTTGCTACTACCGCTTTATACCCGCAAACTTCTTAATCTCGTCTGCCCACCTAACTTTCTGTCGCCCCCTAACCCGCTTTCTTTCTCTGGGAATCCAGTCAGTTACCCTTAATGACCAGTGGTTATCATGCTTACGCACTAAATGCTCGGCCCATGTCCATTTCTTCTTCTTGAATTCAACAATGATATCTTTAACCCTGGTTTGCTCCCTGATGCACTTTGCTCTATTCTTGTCTGTTAAGATTACACTTGTCATTTTCTTTTTCATAGCTCACTGCGTCGTCCTCAATTTAAGCTCAACCACCTCTGTAAGTCTCCAGGTATCTGCTCCATAGTTAGGTACCGGCAAGATGCAGCTGTTATATATCTTCCTCTTGAGGGATAGTAGCAATCTACCAGTCAAGATTTGAGAGTGCTTGCCGAATGACAAAGCATATATAAACATCCTGGAAGAAATCTACAGAGGATGAACTGCCGCCATAGTGCTTCATAAAAAAAAGTGACAGAATACCAATCAAGAAGGGTGTAAGATAAATGGAGACAATCTCGATTTATTGATAATTGGGGTTTAACGTCCCAAAACCACCGTATTATTATGAGAGACGCCGTAGTGGAGGGCTCGAGAAATTTTTAGCACCTGGGGTTCTTTAACGTGTACCCAAATTTAAGTACGCGGGCATACACCATTTTTGCCTCCATCGAAAATGCAGCCACCGCAGTCTGAATATGATCCCGTGACCTGCGGTTCCGCAGCCGAGTAATTAGCAACTAGACCGCCGCGGTGGGGCAAGGAGAGACGATCTCCCCAATGGTGTTTACTGCTCCGAGTCTTACAGGAGGTTTTCGGAGGCCTATAGATTGGGAAGAGTTAGCGATAACAGCTCATGGAGAGTACCTTAGTAACCTGCGCTTCGGCGATGACATATTCATTGCTGAGTAACTCAGGGGACGAATTGTAACTCATGATTACTGAATTAGAAAAGGAGAGCAGAAAGGCAGGTCTTAAAATTAATCTGCAGAAAACGGAATTATTGTACAACAACCTCGGAAAAGAACAGCGCTTCGAGATAGGTAGTATAGTACACTTGAAGTTGTAAAAAACTACAGGTAATAACCGCGGAGCCGAATCACGACATTGAAGTAACTAGAGGAAAAAGAGTGGGGTGGAGCACTATCAGCGAGCGTGAATACAAGCAGTGGTAATTACAAATATAATTTGATGGTGATGATAAAATATTATGTGGCCTTAGGACGTGTAAGTCAATTATTGCCACGAAGATTTTATTCACTCCTGATTTTGGTTAACAGAATTATAATAAAGTCCATCAATTTGGCGGGTCAAGTCAGTATTGTTAGATCAATACTGACTTGACCAGTATTGTTAGATATGTTCAAGGAGATGTTTAAAATGGCCACCACATAGATTGTGATCGAAAGGTCAATGCCCGTTTTTTATTTTGATTTCCCTAGAAACTAGGGTCAGCTGGTAACAATATTGACTAATATGACATCTACAATTTATAATTCTAGAGGTCGTGTTATATTTTCTTGAGGTAACACATTTGTGAATCCAGCGAAAGCGTGACTTGGCAACCATTTCCTCGGACCATGCATCGGACGCCAAAATGGCCTCCACGCAGGCCTGACCTGATCACCTGCCACTTCTTCCTTTTGAAACGGGCTAAGACAGAAGAGTAAAGTCTAAACTTTAGTGATAATAGTGTTTTACACAATATTTTACACAGTATGAGACGCGCTTCACACTGCTCAGTGTCATGGCCCGAGATGCAGAAGCCAGCTGAAGCTTCAGAGAGGACACATCAGCAGAGGTAGAAAGTTCTGAATGTTACAGCTCCAAAACACGAGCATCAACCTACTTTCCTCACCCTTGACCCATGACACACTTGCAACTACGCTATAGGTGCATGCCACGGGCGCTGGGCGACCATGACTAGTTGCCACGTTTCTCATCCCCCCCCTCAACCCTAACCCAACCCTAGAGAAATAGGAGGCGGCCCTCCTCAGTTGCTCGAACCTTCAGACCCAAAACGCCTTGGCCCTGGAGGGCTAACCTAGTGGCTGCTACAAACGCGATCTCATAATAGCAACTCCACCCATTTCGGAGCATTTTAAGGGCTGCACCTCTCTTTTGTTTTGGAATAAGTGTTTTAAATCATAATCATTCCTTCATTGTATAAACGACTCTACTAGGAGAACGTGTTAGGCCATAATGAAGTGACACCAAAGTTAGAAGAGAGCGTCGGCGGATCTAAGCTTCAAAAGAGTCCAGGCAAGCTTCCAAGCGCCTGGTGAAATGCTAGCACCAGTCGCCTTTCCTGGCTCTTCCCTTTACTGCACGCTCTTTTAGATGATACGACACGAATAACTAATTAACACTCCTGGTTTACTGGCAACGCGTAATGAAAGTTCATCTGGCTTCACCTTTTCCCCAAAACCTAGGTGGTTGTGTTTTCCGAAAAGGCACGCCATCACTTTGGCCTGCTTGGTCTTGGAGACTTCGTTCCAGGTGCGCTCGTTCTTCACTATAACGTCGATCAGCTTTGTCGCCAGCAGGCCACCCACCGTGCCGTAGTTGTAGCGATCCGGTACGCCGACCGCGTACAAGAACGGGGCCCTCTGCGGCAGCGTGGGTACGAAGAGCGATTTCAACAGAGGGAGGTACGCAATCTGGCCTCCCTGCTCCATGTCGGACATCAGCAAATCTGTCCGGGCTGGTGGGCTGTGCAGCATCACCTACGACGACCAGAATGAGTGGTCATTATAGTCCATAAGCATGCATTCAGTGACCGATTCATCCAGCAACGTTCGGCGTAAAACATCTTCACTGATTCAGTTCCCCGCAGTCACAATGCATAGACTTTATTTTACTTGCACGGGCACCGTGTGACATCCTTTGCTATTACCCAGGTTCCTCTTGTATAGCGCTGCAGCTGTACAACTACCCGAGAAAAGTAAAAAAGAAACGCCTCTAATGCTAAGGGATGTATGTTGCCACGCTTGTTTGATGTGACCTATAAAACTACCGATTTTGAATATTTTTGCTGCCTAAACCCCCACCTTTCTATCCAAATTTGGAACGGGGAGCCCTAGGGCGCCCCCTTCCACCCTGATTTGGCAGCGGGTCTGATGGGTACCTCACCACTACATTTGCGGTAGGCATGATAGACTATCACTATGCGAATAGTCTATAAAATGGTTGCCCAAGCAATCATTTTAGCTACATAATAGACTAGTTTGAAACGGTCAGTTTTATGTGCACAGACATTCGTTTTCTTGTGGCATGGTTTATGCATTCAACGAGAAGCGAAACCGGACAAGCATTGAGAAAAAGATGCGAAAAGCGCCAAATGACGCTTTCTTTGCACTTTCAAAGGCAAAGATCAAGCACCCTGCAAGTTTTCAGCGACACGCTGGGGGTTTCTGAACCCGTAACTAAATATAAGTTTGCCAGTGTTTAGTTTTAAAAGGTGGAATCTTTTATTGGCTGCTATACTCGCAGTGTACGACAATTAGTTCGTCCGGGCCCTGGTACGATGCTAGCTGTGGCCTCTCCGCCTTACGCTCTCTCAGCAATCACGCTATTGCAGAGGGTGTAAAAAAGAGCAGAAAAACAGAAGAAAACCAATGTATAGATATATGGCACTGTCAGTGGAAAGGCCACAGGTTTTCGCCGAACACACTTCAAAATTTGCAGTGTCCTTTAACTTTTTTTTGTAGACCACCATTGGAATGTAGCAGCTGTTGTCGGAAATAGAAACTGCAGCGCCATCTAACTCAACCGGGCAACACGTTAGCTTCTGTGCAAGCGGCCAGATGAACGCACGACAGCGATCACTCCGGTAAATAGGTAGAAAATGTGGTCCGTATGGTCTGCCATTTCGAATCGTCTTACGTTATAGTGGTGACGCCTGGCGCGGGCGTACGTCAGGAGGAACGCGTCCGGATCGTCTTCGAATGACCCTGTGGGTCCCGTGTAGTCGGGCTTGCTGACCGTTGGCATCGTTGATGACACCACCAGCAGTGACGTGTTGCTTACGATTGCGGAGGCAACTTCACGTTCCTTGTCATCCATCCAGGTAAGCGCTTGAGGTGTCTGTGAGTACAAACGGGTCACAAGAGGACAAACAGGTTAAGTAGTTTGATCAAGATTTCTGTATAGACTCGTACAGAGCCGAGATCTCCCGAGCTTGGTGAAAGGATGAATGGACGAACCAATAGATACTTGAATAAAACTAGCCACGGAGCCGGTTCTATAGCTTCTGCAGCGTCTCTTAAGCAAAGTACCGTTTCCAATGCGTCAAGGCAGTAAGGGCATTCTGTGTAATGTAAGTGCATTCATGCTTCTGTGAATAACAAAATAAACAATGAAGTTTTATTTGTTGCGATTCAGTACACGAGTAAGTTCTGCACCACGTATAGGCGCAGCGCGCTTCTTTGGCAAATAAGACAGTTTACGCAAACGAGTTCAGTGTAATCTATGCTATTGAAACACAGCAGTAATATCACCCGTACAGTGCACAGTTTTATTCGGTTTGATTCAATGCACTTGCAGTGACTGATCAGCCATGGTTCGCTTGTTTACCGCATCGGACAGTTAGAATGCACAATCTTTTATTAGTATTCACCTTCCAGAAAATTTATATGCGAATGTTATCACCCCATGTAGTGCCTTCATTTTCAGCCTTATGAAGTTAACGAAGCAAAATAAAGCGTAGCCTACTGTTTAGAATCTCTGCAGTCGCTACTATAGTCGGCTAAGAACAAAATCAACTGAAAAATTGCAGCACTGAAGATCACGATCCTGCCTAATGTAAATTCCCAACGCATCTCCATCACGTGGCAACACAAGTGTGCGTGAAATTTTCGCCGTCCGTTGTTGTAGAAGCATGAGATTGCTTACATATTGCCACTAACTGCCAGAGCTTGTACGCTACGCAGAAATGTGCACTGCCGGCGTCACGAACCAAGCGAAATGCCTCCCTGACAAGGGACTCCAGCTGGTACTAGAGGCTGGTTCCCATTGCAACCTCACTGTTTTATATGTAAAGCAGCTCTTTGACTCGCCTATGCAACGTTGTCCTTCCGTCTGCACCGCGCTTCCCTGGGCGCAGTTGTTGAGGCGGCGCCAAGTAGGTCACGCCTTCCCTCGCAGTGCACGCGCGTCGACGTCACTCTCTCTCTAGCCTATCGCAGCTCGCCGCGTGTCATCTCACTCGCTTCACCCTCTCCGGCACTCGCAACGTTCGAGCATACATCGAGCAAACAGTTTAATAAATGTTTACTGCCCCGCCAGCCACCGGTATGTGACAAGAGAAGCCAGCCGTAGGTGCACGTGCCAGCACTGCATGCGCACGAGCTTAGAGAGGCCAGCGCACGTGACAGAGGAAAAGAGCGAGAGTAGAGGCCAGTGACTCCTGTTGTTGTCACACTCCGCGTTCGCTATATTTTGTCCTCATTCGTCCTATCGGTTACGTAACGCAGAATCAAGCGCCTGACAGCTGTGGTTGAAAAATATAAAATGATTTCCCATGCGTATTCGCAAGTTTCGTAGATTGTCACGCCACCCCACGGCCACCGGCAGAATTTTTTCAAAGAGTATCGGTCGGTGGGGCGGTGGCGCTCCTGGGTGCATTTGCTTTGTGTTGTTCGAGTCGTCATAGCGGCCACAAAATACCTAAATTTAAGAGCTTCAAAGGGAATCGCATGTTCTGCGTGCCGCAGTGTACAAATATAGCATCGACGACAGTCAGCCTCGATTCCTTCCCAAGAGATGAAGCGAGGAAAATGAATGGATAGTGAAGTTGCGAATTCGTAAGTCGGTCACATCACTGATGAAAGTGTGCAGCGCGCACTTCATCCGCACCGACTACTTCTGCACCGATGGAGGCAGAAATGTTGTAGGCCCGTGGGCTCAGATTTGAGTACACGTTAATGAACCACTGGTGGTCGCAATTTCCGGAGCCCTCTACTACGGCGTCTCTCATAATCATACCGTGGTTTTGGGACGTTAAAACCTACAAATCAATCAATCACTACTTTTGCAGCAACTTAGATAAGAAAATGAGAACATCCGATTTTTGCTTGCGTCAAGACCCAGTTCATGGTCGATGCTACCACTCGCCTCGTGAGAAACGCGTATGTTTACATCTTGGGCTGCACCCAGTATGCCTTGACTAGGTCGAGCTGCACAGTTGTAGACAGCGCAGCGGGGATAAGCAGCTTATACCTTCCCATATGCTTTGGAAAGACGTGACTGTTTGTGAAAGACGCACTCAGCGTCTTGTGAAAGACGCAGAGTGCAAAGACGTAACTGTTGGTAAAATCGAGAGAAACACGTAACTGTTTGTGAAAGACGCACTCTGATACTCTCTGTTGGCGCCATATCGAATCACCCATGCACTGCGCCCCCTATAGGCGACGAAACTTGCGAATACCTTCGCGGCTTGCTGCAGTCCCGTGAAGATGCGCTCCAGCGCGGGCGTGCTGGTCTTGTCCCCCAACACCTTGGAGGCTAAGAGGGGCCACGTGGCTGCGAAGCACGTCCGCACTAGGTAAACGCAGAAGGAAACCCGGTGCAGCGGGCTCGTACTTGAGTCCTGCTCGAACAACAAAAAACTTACAGTCTATACGAAGAAGTCATCTGGCAATACATGTTGTGTTACAAGTAACACCTGCTCAGCACAGCACTGTTACAGCGCAGCACTATTCTGTTCAGCCGGCGCGTCTTGTTGCGTCTTCAATGTTGCGTCTTCAATAAAGTGAACCTAGGGAAGCCGGGATTCGGTGATGACATTGCCCTGATGGGTAACTCAAGGGAGGAGTTACACTTCGTCATTACTCAACTGGACAAGGGAAGCAGAAGAGTACATCTGAAAGTTAATATGCAGAAAACTTGCGTAATGCGAAACAACCTCGCAAACAGCAGTGCTTTCCGATAGGTGGCAAGGCAATGTAAGTTGTAAATGAATACGTCTATATAAGACAAGTAGTAGCCGCAGAGCCGAACCATAAAACTAAGGGAACCTAAATGAATAAGAATAGGGTGGGGCCCACTTGGCAAGCATCATTAAAATATGAATGACACTTTACCACAATATATACACTAAGCAAAAAGTTGCTCAGGGGACACATAGACACCATAGTTGAAATCATAAAGAAATGGACATGGGTAAGGCACGGAGCACGTTAAGCTGGATAGGCGCTAGTCATTAAGGGTATCCCCGCATTCTAAGAGATGGCTGACGCGCGAGGGGGAGAGGAAAACATTTGCAAGGAGCGATAAGTTAACCTAAACTACTCAGTGAAAGCAAAAAAGAAGAAACGAGGCAAGCGCGAACGAGACAAGTGCGGTGTAGCTTAGTTTTGCGCTTCCGACGAACATAGATTTCTACCGAATAGCCCGATTAACGTGTTTATTAAGCAGACAAAGTTAGGCGGGCAGATGAGATTAAAAATGTTGCGGCTACAGCGTGGCATCAAGCAAAAGACCGCGTTGATTGGCGGAACATGGGAGAAGTATTTGCTTAGTGGTGGGCGTAGAAAGACTGATGATGATGAGATGATGATGATAACGACAGTGATGATTATAATGATTTTAGTAAGCCATACTTGCTCGGACTCACGTAGCCCCGGTTCAATTTAAGTTTGAACGTGCCTGTAAGAGTCGGTTCACGTTGTATAGTTATCAACTCATGATGGCCTCTTCAGTGAAGAGTAGCACATACAGAGATACGCTACCTACCACGGATATATAAATGAACATTCGATCACCTGTATTTTTGTGTGAGAAAAAATGTGGTCAGGTTGCCTCTAAGCGACTGAGAATGTTACTGAACATACAATTATTCTACCACGGAAGCATGATTTGGCAGCAATACCTGCTGTGCCAGAATAAGAGCTATGAGGTAAAAAGTAAAAAAAATATATATTTCATTCGTCATGAGTTGTGTTCGTGCACTTGTTTTTACTATAACTGCACTGACAGTTGTCGAAACGTTCACTGCGTGGCGTACACTAAAAGGAGCAAAAATGCTTTCCCTCGCCACTACAGTTGATGTATCGGCCAAAATAGAGTAGTTGTGTAAAGATAAAGTCAAACCTATTAAACCTTACTGTTTTCGGAGGCACTGAAATGGCGTGATCGCACTGCCACTCAGTTTGCACGCACTGTGTATCACTATATGCTGAAGTAACCACCTCGTTTCACACGGGCCTAGTCTGTTGCTTTATTTGTAAAAAGAAAACACTGAACATACCATAGTTTTTTAGAAAGTGGCTTTAAAGCTCGACAAAAAACGTCCGCCATCACCAAAAAGCCGTGCTAACTTTGCATTCGTCTGCTTCACCTAGCCAAGCACGCCCCCGAGGAGCAGCCATCGCCAAGCCAAGTCCAATGAGATAGACTAACCGTTCAGCCACCGCGCCGAGTTTGCCCGTCGTCGAGGTGCGGGCCGGGTCCGAACAACTAAAGGCCCGTGTTTCAACCCTAGGGCCAAAGGCAGGTTTGCATCTTAGTTTCTAGCGTAGGGGTGTGAAAGGAAGAGAAAAAAACTTAATTTAACTAAGGGATTCAGGACACGTACGTTGCAGGCTCCCCGCACGACCCCACTGCGCTATGCATTCGTGAGTTCACGTAGTTCCATGATGTGGACTTGGTCATTCTTGCAAAGTCTGTGACAAGCTGTGGTTCTAGCTCTGCTAACGCCAAGGAAAGATGACCAGCCAAGAAGGCCACTGTAAGGTCCTTAAGATGAACCAGCCTCGCTTGTTCCTAGCGCTTTACACGGCTAGAGTGAACTTTGTTTGTTTGATTCTTCGTTCGTTTGATTGTTTCAGTTGTCTGCAGCTACACGCAACTCTGGCTGTATTCCTTTAAGAATGTTTGGTGTACTACGCATTCTATCCTTCACAGTTATTCATTCCCTCCAGCCGGTTGCTGGGGTCGTACTATCTATAGTCTCAAGTGAGAATGCAGCCCCGCGAAGTAAGGCCAGACACGAAGACACTCATCACGTCACTGGTCGCTTTTGAAACTGAGTGATCAAGCGGACGTTTGCGAGAAAGGCTCATGAAACAGAAGGGCCCGGAGAGAAGAAAACTGTGATGACGTAAATGACACGTGCCAGCTTTGTGTAGACGACGAATATGACGTCCGCCACAAGGTTGGTCGCGATGTAAAAAGCAGTAGCGTTGACCCCCTCGGCTGGCAGGTACTCGCCCACCCGGCGTACCGACGCCATGTTCGTGTCAATAACGGAGTCGGACGCTTGGACTTTGAGCGTGGTCACGTTGTGGGCGTCGTTGATGGCCTTCACCCACTCGTCGGCCGACAGCGTCAGCAAGCCCTCGGTGACGTCGCGAAGGGTCGACCGCGACTCTGGTAAGTGTTGAGCGAACGCGGTCTGCACCTGCCGTCGGAGGTGGAACGTGAATAAGAAAAAACTCAAAGGGTCCCTTTTGCATTCGCCTGAGACAACTCGAAAGCGAAAGCCATCTTCTAATAGGGGCGAAGCTCCGTAACACCACACGATGCTCCGTAACGCCACACGATGTATACTCTATCGTCTGGTGTCTACAGCAGATATAGCGCAGGTACGTGCATGTGAACAAACCGAAACATCTGTGAACAACATTAAAAGACTGTTAACCAGAACAAACAATATAAAGGACCACAACAATGTGAAAACTTCCACATTTAACCACCCGTAAATGAAAGCATATGACGGAACCAAACGACAGCAAAAATAAAATGTAAAGGCTTTTAGCCAAAACGAAATAGAAGGCCATTATTCATGATCCCATGCACACTGCTTCGCCCCATCATCAGCGTGCAATTCGTGGATATGCTTCGTCTCAGTCCACGGAATGGCACGGACAGTTAGGCGAGTTGCTGTTGGTTCATAGTTATATGGACCCCGGGACGGCTTTCAGCTCTCTCATAGTAGAGTACTAAGTACTCTAAATCGTTAACCACTTTTTTAACACGTATGGACCCTCTTCGCTCCTTCCCTTACTAAGAATCTTTCCCCTTAATTTAGTTTCGCCCTGCCTGTATTATGGGAGATATTGCAAGCTCTGCGCCCTAGCCTAGTCAGACTGCCTCCGCGATCGGTTCATCTTTAACCACGCTAGACTATCATGTAATCAAGTCAGGAGTTTCACTAGTAACGTTATGGCGATGTCATATGGTAACGTTATCACGTGATCGTAAGCTTTTCCGCATCAACCGTGTCGACACCATCAACTCGGGAGGCCAATGGTTCATTTCAGCATTTCATGGCGCATCCCCTCAAAATAATAACAAAGGTCAATGTGTTTGGCTATACACGCCAAACCATGACATGTTCATGAGGCGCATTAAATTGGAAGGCTGCAGAAATTCCGACCATGAAGTGCCTTTTTTAAAGCGTGTCCGCATCGTACAGATGAATGGCCTCTAGCATTACGCCTCCATCGAAATGCGACCGTCGTGGTCGGTGTCGAACTTGCGACTATCGGGACTGCAGCCAAGGGCCATAACCACTGTACCACCAAGGTGGTCTTGCAACGGGAATAAATAATGGGGTAAGGAGAGCTGTCCCGGCTGAACCGCTGGCTAATCACAGCTCGTTCTTTTTTTCTTTTTTTTATAGAATCGACAGTACAAGGTGTCACGTGCTTACAAGGTTTGTGCAAGGTACACTTGACTATGTGCTGTGAACGTATCTATACACATTCTGCTTTTCCCACCGCCCACCTACCGTATGTCATCCTTCCTTCGTTCCCGGACGTTCGAAAAATTTTGCATATGAAATAGGAGCGTTGATGAAAATTTTTTCTTGGCAGTTCGCGCCTTCCGGCATGAAAAAACCACTTATCTCTTTTTGTACCTGTTCCCCACTTAAGCGAATTTTGTTATTGAATAATTTGCTTTTATCGAAACGGTTGTTATTGTTCGTCTCTGAGTTGTTGGTGTGCACCGTGTTCACCTTTAGCAGTCGCGAAGTGGTGACTGCTCCCACTAGCTAAGGCCCTTACGTTCTTTACAAGCAAAGACCCCGGTTGGCTTTCGGTTTTGTCCACCAGCGTAGCATAGCAGCTGGTGGGGTAGCAAAGCATTGGCGAGTATCCCGCAGGCTTTCAAAAGTTTTCTCGGTGTTCAGCTGAATATTTCAAATAAATGTTAGTTGCAAAGCAGCTTCTTGACAAGCTTGTGCAATGCTGTCCGTCCGTGTCTCCGTGCCAACGCGCCACACCGCGTTCCTCCACCACAGTTGTTGAAGCGATGCCAAGTAGGTCAAGTTGAAGCTCTGCGTTGACGTCGCTCTCCCTCACCCGCAGCCGCTGCCGGCTCCTCCAGCACTCACCAACTCACCTAACTATCAGTGCTACTGAAAACGTTACGGTAGTGCCCATGTATTGTGCAATGTCAGTGCGTGTTGACGAACACCGGTTGGTCGAAATTTCTGGAGCCGTACACTGAGCCTTCAATAACATTGTCGTTTCCCGAAGTATTATCCATATATTTTGATTAAGAGTTGAGGCCGAAGAGCAGCGTACCTTAGCGTCAATCCGGAAGAGTAGTTCAGTCTCCTTGGTCGCATTGTCGATGCCCAGCCAGCTACTGACAAGCTTGGAGATGCGGAACTTGGCGTCGGAAGCGCCCTGGCTGCCCACCTTGGCTTGCAGCGAGTAACCACGTCGCAGTTCGAGCATGTCCCGGTCGCCCTCGTGTACGAAGCGCACATCGAAGATGGTGAAGAAGCCGAGTTGAAGCGACGTGCGCACCACGAAGCGCACAATGTCCGAGAAGGAGGTCGCACGACGCACCTCGTTGACGTTCACCGCAGCCTCGGCGTTTGCGACCTCGTCCCGTATGTTGCTCACGTGCTGCATGTATCTGTTGGAGCCCCGCAGAAGGGATGGAGCTGTCACACGGTCGTTTACTCTTTCGAATAAAAGGACATTTACTTCCCGGATGATTCTATACACTACCGCGATAGAGTTAAATTACTCGCTTTGCAGAAATTTCACTGTATGCGTAGGCATCTGTGTTGTTGCTTGTTGGCGAAAAATTATTGTCAAAAGGTGAAAATTCAAAATAGACTCAGACAAATAAATAATTTCCAGTTTGAGTGGACAGCGGGGATTGGCACATGCGACCTCTCGTTCCGTGGCACGAGGCGTTTCGCTGTTCGGCCACCACGTGGGGCGATTTCTTGAGCATCCTAACAGTGAACTGTCTTACTATCTTAACTTTTCCTCCCTATCTCTTTTACTTTATTCTCTTCCTTCTATTGTCAACAGCTTAACTATTCACACATCGCTTAACGTTGGTAAAATGCACATCTGCGATGTGATTTAGCATGGTGGAGGCTTAACTATAACCGGCGAAATTACGTGAAGGATGCACGGGCACCTTCTTTCCGGGGCTGTGTTCCATCGCGCCGCATGCATAGATACAGGAGCCAAAGGGCGTCCACATTTTGGCCATCCTTGCAGATCGGTTTAGGTGTCCACCGATTGGGAAGGTGACACGAACACGTTCTGATCATGCTATATCGCACTCTACTCATGAAAACGAAGCACGAACGTACTCCAATTTTATCTTCCGCTACTACTTCCACTCCTGTTGCTGTTGTTTCAACTTTTGCTTCAGTTGCCTCTTAAAATTACTTGCTATGTTGCTTGCTGATTCTGCTGCGGCTACTCCTGCTCAGCACCGAGAACGCGACCACGTGACGCACTTCGGCAGCACCGGCAAGCTTCATTTCATAATAAATACATTTTTTTTCTTTTTGGTATCCTCTTTAACCAGAGAACGTGCACTCAATAGCACGAGGTCTCGCCGGGCTCACCTGTAGCAGCCCCGGTAGAGGGGCAAAAGGACGTGCATGCCAAGTCGCTGGCTCTCGGCGTCCTGGGGCACACGCGTCTCGAACATGCTGGCGTTGAGCGTGCGCAGCAGGTCTTTCAGTAAGTCCACTTGGAATCCCGCACCAGGCGCGGTCCACGTGCCACACACGCGGTCGTAGAAGTCGGAACACGGCGTGTACGCGGCGACCGTCAGATTTTTCAGGTACTCGGCGGCCTCCTTGCATTCCTTCGTGCGGCACTGCACGCCATCGTTGGTCACTCTCCCGCGTAGCATCCAGAAGGCGGCGTAGACGAGCGCGAAGATGACCGCACTCGCCGCAGCCACTGTTGCGTACGTGTAGAACCTGTACACGGCCTTCGTGGCATAGCGGCTGCCGTGGGCGTCCCCGTCTTTCTTCGGCGGGGACGTCTTGTCCGAGTACGGTTGTTCTGCGAAACACGCCAAACATGTATCTACTGCACAGAATAACTTATAGCTGAGATATAGTCGGTACATACTCATGTTAAAAGCTAGGCTTGCAAGCATAGACACAAAAAAGAAATGAAGATACCGCAACTACTGTCACTTATGTGGTGTCTTCAGTTCTCTCTTGTGTTCTTGTTTGCACGCCGTATGTTAACATGTACTGTGCATTGATTGACATGTGGGGTTTAACGTCCCAAAACCACTAACATGTACCGTGCAGTCGTAATCAGTATAGCAGGGAACATTATGACTTTCTAAAATTCATATCAGCTAAAAGCAGTTGGCAAGCACAGAAGTGTTCATGACACCCCATTCTCAAGCGGAATGGTATCTCAACGTCATATCAGTACATTTAGAATAATCGTTGATTAAACCCGACTTTGAAGCTCCTACTCATGTCCATCACGACTAAGTAAGGTGCTATAGTGATGAAGCTGGTTTTGCATGATTAGGTGGCAGGATCGCGAAACGCAAACGAACGCGCGAAGTTAGTCAACGTACACGAGGACAAAGCACTCACTTCCCAACATTTTCTTGCCGGACGTTAGGGTTACCACTCTTCTGGAGTTCTGCTCGGCAGAGAAAATGAATAAGTTCGGCTGCAAGTTAGAATTCATGGTAATAAGGGCTGCAGCATGAGCACGAAGAAGCTAGAAGAAACGTAGACCACCTTCGTGCTCACGCTGCAGCCCTTATTACCATGAATTTCAACCAACTAGCCCAAATAGCCGTTCTTCTTCAATGCAAGTTAGAGTCTCTGTAAAACATGACTATGAAAGCTGCTGCAGACGGTGCAATTGCAGTAAGAATTATGCATTCGGGGACTAGGCTTTTTGTTAGACATGACGACCCGCATCAAGCGGAGCATGCATTATATTACCCTGACCTCTTTAGTCGATTCTATTGTAGCTCCCCTCTACCACCGCAGCTTTTGGTACACATCACGTGGTGTTGCACGACCTGCGGCATCGATTTACCTTATAGATTATACGACTGATCATGTTACAAATTTTAGCTATCTACGACGTCACTTTGTCGTAACAGATCACTTTCTTCTTATGACATAAGCATGCGGTAAATATGCGTCATCCACATCTTCACTCTGTCATATCTGACTCGTCATCGCTTATACTATAGCGTGCAGGGTTTCGACCATGCAAGTTGATGGTGATAATGGCAGCGATGGCAGCAGAGGATCCCTATAATGTTAGATTCTTATAACAGGTTACTTTTTATCTTTGCCACCGGAATGCTGGGAAGCAAAGGTAAACAGATGTGGGAGGTCTGACTTGGCTTCATTTTAATGTTCGTATCTATGTTGAATTTTCCTCTTAGATATCCTCGATTGGTGATTCCGATGGAGAGCGCTGGGGCGAAATTCGGCTCAGGCAATACTTATTTTGTTAAACTGCGAGTCTAACTCATTGAGTTGACTGCTCTGCTCGCGAGCTCTAAAATTATTTCAAAAGATTAGCGTTCGCGAATTGTAATCATTATTGTATTTATCATAAATACAGAACGGTATCAATGGTCACAACTGCCGTTGGTGAATTACTCTTAAAGACTGGTGCGAAACTCGCAATTTCGCAACACCTTCTTAGCCTCTCGAAACGGAACTTCAGTAGAGCTTGAACGCTTGGAGTGATGGGATGGCGTTAAGCGAAGTACGTCACAGCAGCCAATGTTTCGACAATAAACATTTTCTGCGGTATCCCTGGCGAAGACACTGTTTGTGGGACTTGTCTTCACCAGCCGGTCCTTTAACAAAAGACGGAACTTGTCTTCATCAGGTTTGACGAAGACAAGTCTAGCTAGAGAAAAAAAATTGGCAGATCCCACGTACCTTGAGATCGATGGTGCGCGAAACATGCAGAGAGAAGGTGGACTCTGTTGTAATACTTTTTATTGAGCGAAACGTTACGAAATAACCCTAAAGACAGTGTACAGAAGTCGTACGCATAGACACATGTTAAACATTCACATGTTTACTGTTGCATAACAATGCCAAAATCAACATGGGTATTAGCAACGCCAGACTCGGCAAGCTAATATGTGGCGCTTGGGCCAGCGAGGATGGCAGTCCTGCACACTGCTGGATAATTGAGCTTCAGTAGATGACGCTTCACTACACTTGTCGTTAACCCGATGTGACGGCTGTATTATAGGAGTTCATATATACTGTTAATAATAATTAATAGCCAGCACTGCAACCACAGTTGACGTTTCACGAACATTATTGTCTACTCGAAAAGCAGTTCCGAGACTTGGCGCTGCTCTATGGTAGAATACTTGATTACCACGCTGTATGCTAAGGTTCCATTCCTGCTAGAACCATGATGGTAGACAAGTTTAGTTAAAGAAAATGTGGCTCCATTAGAAAAAAATCACGTTCTACGATATCTCATCCCGAGTGATCTGCCGTTCGTGAGTGCGCTTCCCCTTTCTTGGTACCCACACAGTTACAAGGATTCTTTGATTTAGCTTAACCTGCCGCTTAAATGCCTACTGAGGCGTTGATGGGATTATTTCGATAATAATGTCGGACTTCACACCTTTGAGGGCTGATGCTTTTCTCTGGGCGGTGGTGGCCTTGTTGTCGTTCATGTCTTCAGTCATTCTGGTCATTTCCTTGTCACGTTCACGGCTGGTCATTTTGGGCACAGCGACGCTGGGGCGATGCGTCTGCGGAACTTTAGGATTGGTCGCTTTGGTAGTGGGGGCAGCGCGGCTGTCTCGACGCGGTACCGGGTCTTGTTGGCCGGTAGCTTTGGGCACAGCGATGCTAGATCGATGCGTCCCTGGTACGGCGCGACTTGTCGCTGTGGTCGTTGTGGAGGTGCGGCTGGTTCGACGCGGTGCCACTTCTTGTCGAGTGGTCCCATGGACCTCATCGTCTGGCTGGCCTTTGCGCTGCATTGGCGCTGCGGGACTGACCACGAGTGACGCGGCCTCTCAGTCGGGCTGCATCGGTTAGCATGGCTTCGTCTAAGTGATCGATTGGTGCCTGATGACTCCCAGGTGATCTCTCTAAGTGAGCCTTTCTTTTACTTACAGGTGGAGCCTTCTAAACACAGAGAGCGATGAATACAAAATTATGCGGAGCCTCAACTGACTTGAAGGGCCCCTAAATCACCTGCGATATATTTAACACTTTAATTGACGGCGTGCATCGCCTTCAGTAGGCTGTCATCACCAACATTGCCAAAGGCGATAGTGCTACGAGTCAGGGGCGCCCCACATACTCCAAATAACAATCCTTTCTCCTTGCCCAATATTTAGGAAATCCTCAGCTCCTCTGTGTTCACGTGACGTCAACGTTGTCTTCCGCTGACGTAATCCACAATAATAACCTCTTTGCACTTTTGTGCATTGGTACGTGCGCTCGCCGCTCTTAATTCCTTCTGCCACGGTGGGAAATAGCGTCCCGCCAGGAGGACATACGAGTCGACAAACGAAACATGGTGAAGGAACGTGCGAAACGAGTGAGAACCTTCTTTTTTTTGATCATCAAATGCGTGTAACTATGCTATTACGGCACATTATCGCAAAATTCTCACGCCCACATTTTGGTTGTAGACTCGTGCACAACTGCAACACCACGACTGGGATGTAGGGGGCCTCTAAAGTAGCTAAGGTTGACTAAACAGCGGCGCTGGTGGGATCAGTTTTAGCTGGGCCATTATAGAACATTCTAGAACGAGTGCGCGACCCTTTCCAAGGATCACAGAACGGTTATCAAGCGGTCCTCCGCTACAAACAAACTGCTTCGCTCCCACCATAGCTTAGCTTTTGCTCTCCTTTCCACGTTTTCCTGCAACTAGGGCCTCTTTTGATCAGAATTGAGTGTGCAAAATTGCCGCCCATCAACACAGAACGTTTCTTTACAACACAGTGTTGGCCTTACTGCTGTTCTAAAACATCGTCGTATTTGTGGCTAGACAGACGAAACCAAACGTCACTACATGACTGCTGTTAGCATTTAATAGTGCACGGGGACATTTGTCTGAACCTTTTATGCATTGAACTTTGGACCGATAACGTGTTGTTCTTGCAAGATAGGACGGGGCTCGATGTGAAGGTTTTTTATCGATTACAAGTTTTGTACATATAACGCCTAGAAAGAATGGTAGAAGGAAGATTCGTAAATATTTGCGACGCCCTCAATCGAAAAAAACGCTTACAAAAGCTTCCCCACGCATTAGATTTGCTATAACCAAGATTTCAGCACGGCCTCACTTTAAGCAAATATTAAAGCCACACAGTTGATTTTGTATACAGCGAGACATATCGAATAACGGTCATACGACACCTTGAGTAATGAACGCTCCATAAAGGGTGCATGTCGTTAATCTCTGCAGAATAAAATTTTGTCGTGGATAGACGTATACCACACGGTAGAAGACAGACTTGTGCGGGTTAGTGGTAATTAATATGAAGCTACAGGTCTAAAAGTGTCTCGTCGAGCAGCCACTTGAGTGGAAAGAAAATATTTGAATAAAGTGGAACAAACGCCCAGATGTGATAACGTCATCCTGCGACGGCATATGATAACCGTCATAAGGCAACATCACAATGACGTCGTAGTGAAACCGCGATCTGCTCTCCGTCACGTCAATATGATGCCTCCTGGTGATCATAGCCGACGTTTTTTTTTCTACACGGAGGCTGAGATCCACTTCAGCAGTGCGACAAAACACCAAGTTAAACCAAGTAGTACACCAGGGCACTTGCGAGCCTCTGCGTTAGTGTACCGTGATTTACTGTTTGGGTCAACTTTGTGTTTCGTCGCACTACCGAAGTGGATCTCGGACTCCACGTAGAAAAAATATCGAGGTTGAGATCTGCCCTACGAGGTTCCACAACGGCCTTAGTCGCAATCGATTAAGTTTCAGTCACTATCATCGCAGTCAATCGGTGCTTCCCTTAACTTGCTCTGATATCATATTTTTATTTATTTATTTATTTATTTACAGAGTACCTGCAACGTCATAGTAACATTACTGCAGGGGGGTTTACACACAAAATTCAATGTGGATACTAACATTTCTGTGAATAGTGACGCTTTAAACATTCTGGAAAATAAAACAACATATAATAATTACATGCTTGCAATAAAAACATTTTAGTACAATATTACACTTGGCAAACAGGTACTAAAAGTGAATAGGCATATCACGATGTCACAACGATATGTGTAATCTATCATCATATAGCTTTTACTTTAACCAAGGCAATCAATTTCGTACTAGCTTTATTTTTTACAACACTTTTTTTTTCTGAACATTCACAAGACCACAAGTATGCGCTCCACCGGAAGTGGTTGGGAGAGAAAGAGAATCACTCGTCGAAAAAGAAGGCTTGTGCTTTTATGCATTGTTCAAGTTTGCGTCAACATTCACTCACTGGGGCCATTGGGTGCGTGTAACGACGAAATTCAGCGCTCCTGGCTCTTCTAACACGTAATTATGCAAAAGAACCTTCTTTTCAGCTGCCTGGACAGATTTACCATATCAATTGCACTGACTTCTTTCTTTGCAATATTAAAATATATGCTTACCATTTTTTATTTCACCAAGATAAGAATCGAGCTATCCACTGTGAACGCTTGCTATGGAAAAACATTTCACTGTGGCATCAGCATCACTCACCAGTGGTCTTTGGCCTTTCTTGCCAACACAGAGATGCCGAGGCCAGGGAAGCGCAGGGGACTCCGGGATCGGCGAAGTGTCGAGGAGGGCTGTGCGAAGTGCCAAGAGGGTTTCTCGACTTCTTCCCTCTTGGAGAAGTGCTTCTTCTTGTGTCCTCAACGACAGAGCGACGGGACTCCGGCTGGCGACTTGCCACTTCTTCTTTGCTTCTTGCAACGGCACGTGGCACGCGCCTACGAGACGACATGAACGGACCTATACTTTCAATGATGATATTGGCTTATTGCTGGAGCGTACCGTGCTTATTAGGTTCGAAAAAGTTGAACTGGACTTGGATGCCGCTGCTTGATGCATGCTTCATTCTGATTACGTTCTCCAACGTCACACTCCACCATACACTTTTTACTCAACACAGTATACTGACGAATTCCCTTCCTGTGGAGAACACCTCAGCTTGTACCCCTCCACGTGAGGCCCCAAACTACGAGGCTTACCCAAAATATGCGTTCCCTTCCTCGCCCAGTTCCAGTGGGTCGTTGCTCTTTTTAGTACAACCTTGTATGACCAGCGAAGAGAATGATCTGGAAGCCGGTAGCAGTAACAAAAGGGACCGCGGGCTGAGCGCTCCGACTCTGAGACTTCGTAAGCAAAACGAAGGAAAGTAGTCTTTTACTACTAGCACAGACAAAGCGATTGTTGACTGGATTGGGAATTGAACAGACGTTCGTGTTCAAATGGGAGCTCATTCGTTCAAGGAAATCACCCAGCCATACCACTCTGTACGCCAGCTATATCCCACACCCCGCCAATCCCTGTGCAATCTGCATAAGTTATAATAATAATAATGACTTTAATGCATAAACTATCATGACGCCTTCTCTACAGCTGCACCTTTCCCTCCCCGTATTTCCTTTCCTGCATCCAGCAGATGCACATGATCCGTCTTGCGTTCAATGCACACAGTGTACAAGTCAGCATAGCTGAACCCACAGCTCCACTGCACATTTGTCTTGACGACGTTAAGTTCAACCACACATTGTTTTTTTTTCCTCGGCGAGATCAACAAGAACGCGTTTCTGTCGTCGTTTTTCGATATTTGTGTCAATCTCTTTTGATGCGTGAACTCTAATGCCCAAAGTCACCATCTTCATCATGTTATATTCTTGGCCTATTACTCGCGGAGTCTTAATTTCATTTTACATGCATTCATAATCATCATCATTAGTCGATCAGATCCGGAGAATTTTATAGTGACTCGTATTTATCACGCACATTTCATTTTCTGGTCTCAACTCATATAACTTTTATACGATTTATCTGGGTTCCGTGACACAAGGAAATAAAAATCAATGAAATGGCGGACGCTCTGGCGAAAGCCGCTCTCAGTAGTCCGGTACTTTCAATTATTCCCACATCAGCTTCATAATACATGACAGATTTCGAAGGCGTGCCTCAGTGAAGACTCTGGTAAAGCATTAATCAGTCACCTAAACGAATATCGACACCTTTTGTTCCCTTGGCCGTAGGAAGTTCTGGTCAACACGCAAAGTAGAAGTTACTTTTACGAAATTACGCTGCAGAGTTCCAAAACTAAATTACTACATGCATAGAGCTGGTCTGGCTCCTTCCCCTCTTTGCTCATTCTGTCAACAAGAATGAACATCGAGCATTATTTTTTATCGTGTACTCGCTTCAAGTCACTGAGAAAAAAAACATTCCTAAATGCGGATTTTAATCGAATTAGATTGGATTTCATTATTTCTAATATTCTCTCCTTGGAAGCCTCCTCGTTAGGTCATTTCACTTGAATATCTGTTCTGCTGTACAAAGATTCTTAATCGAATAAAGGCGGTTTTGATGGCAAATCTCTCAATTACTAAAATTTGATTTCTTCTAACGATTTTAAAATTCATTAGCTTTAAAACTAATATGTCATCCACTATCTAAATCTAAATAACCGGTTCATGGCCAATCCCCCAGAGTGAATGTGAGCCAATCGTTTAGGTCATCATCATCATCATCACCACCATCATCATCATCGTCGTCGTCATCGTCGTCGTCATCATCATCATCGCAGTAGAAGAAGAAAAGACACCTGTCACCTCAGGTACGATGTTTGCTTTACAAATGAATGAACTTTAGGATAGATGAACTCTATTCAGTCCTTCGAAACGTACGAGTCCCATGTAAAGGGTGGATTAGTCAAGCGAGCAAGTCAACCGGCCCTTCCCTTGCGGGCCGCTCCCACATCGGAACAGAAAGATCAAGTCTCTCGGTTACAGAAGTACCTTGCAGAGAGCTAAAGTACTCGCATGAACTTGGGCGACAGAAACAGCCTACACATAGCTTAAAACACGGTCTGTTGCGTGGAACACTTGCCACTGTTCTCACCGGTGTTTTCTGCGGGACACATTGCATGCCATGTTTCACCCTTTGAGCCTAGTCAACCCCTCCCTTGGCAGTTTTGCATGCTATTCGTATGCGGACCTTCTAAGAACGCCTCTCCAACTTTGCTCTCGATTATCTCGAGCAAGATTCGTTTTAGCTGTCGAATACGCGTTGCCCTCAAGTTGTGCTAAGAGCAATCATTTTGTGCGAAACAGATTTGAGGTGTAGCACTAAAGATGATGCTTTGTCTTCGCCTTGCAGCGCTCCACAGGCGCCAATATATGGACCCGAGAGCACTCGCCTTAGTATCAGTTTTCCTGCAACGTGGTTCAATGCGCTAAATATCAAGGTATCGTTTGTATTTTTGTGCTTGTCATGAATACCTATGACGCTGTAGTGTTATGGAGAAGAATTCGTAAACATTTTGAGGCACAGAATCAAGTTACATGAAGCCTACACTGCGGGGGCCACACGACGAATAGAGTGAAAGGGGATTTACCGACACAGAGAAAAATTCACTGAATTGACATTGATGATATACAAAACAGGAATATAAATCGTGTTTGTTTCGAGCACGCAGGTGACAAGGTTGTCATTTGTCTTCCTAGGTTATAAGCACAAAAATAAAATCCTCTAATGTAGCTGTTGGTACTGATTCATGGCCAACTCGCGAATGCCCTAAGGTTTTTCACCAACAAACGCGCAAAGTCGTGGAGGTGTTTCATGTTTAGTCTGGATGTATTTATTGGTCTTAAGGGGTCGCTTAACGCTGCCCGTGCGGCCGACTGGTTGCCGATTCCTGCTATAGAGGTTCTCTCGTGAAATGTAATTGAAAGTCTTCAAAAAGAAGGGAAAGACAATAAGAGCTCACTGCATTCATATTTGTATTTTTGTGCCAGCAGAAGTATTAAGATGGCTGGTGACATCAGTAAACAGTCGTTAGAAAAGAAACTAAGCCATCTCTTTAATCATTGAGAAGCGGTCGGTTAATAGGCGAAAATCGGAGCTCTTTCTGAATAGAGCCCGCTCCAGCCTGAAGAATTACAAGAAGAGGACGCTGGCAATTTTAGCAGAAATATGAATTATGACCAATGTCAACGGAAAACCCTATAGCCGCAATGCAGAAGAGTGCGGCTGCCATGTGTTTTCGGGGTGCCATACTTTTCTGAGTGGCCATTTCAATTGTCGCTGTTGCCCATGCCATGCAGATGCTGTTGCACTCCTTGATCTGGTCGAATCGGGACTAACACCGGATGTATGCAAACTACTTCCGGTGATCCCGGGTGGCCAGTCGATGATTGCAAAGGAAATCCCAGCAACACCGGGCGCCCCGGGCACCCCCTTCCAGGCGCCGCCTGGCCCGGCCGCCCCCTTCCAGGCACCGCCTGTCCAGTTCACCCCATTTCAGGCACAGGATGCTCCAGTCGACCTGTACCAGGCGCCGTTGGTGGGTTACGGCTATGAACCACCGCTGGAAGAGGCTGCGCCCCCACCCGAAGCCGGTGAGTGCCTCGTCTGTCCAGAAGTCATATTTGATGTATTTAGTGGGAAGGAGGGAAGGGTGGGGGGTGAATTCACCGAAAATGTTTAAAGTTGCATGCGTATATATACACGAAAACATACAAACATGCGCTCGACAACCCACCCCTCAGCGAAAAACATTTCTTGTTACGTCCCTGTACTAGGTACACCAAAGTTGTCCCGGAATACACTATAGCCAGGTACTGAAAAAAAGAACAGCGCCGCTATCGCATCAGGGGATCTGTAGCGTATACGTTAAGCATTCTCGTGTCATGCATTGGCAACACTTCACAATAAAAGCCAACACCGACTAACAATTAAGGCGTATAACGTACACTGCAGAGCTGAACTCACGATTAGAGATGGCGATAGTAGAGTACTCAACATGATGTTCTCGTCGTCTGGGTTGTTTTTTTACTACAATACGAATGATACTTCACCAGTCTATCGTTTCGGGGGAACAGGAAGACTTTAATTTAAAAAAAAATTACGTGTTACTCCTTTTTGTGAGCCCGTATTTACCACATGAATAACTGCATTCGAATGTAACCTTTAATTCTCTTCTAGAGAGCAATGTACCCTTTAGAGAGTTGTGGGTGTTGCAACTCTTTTAAAATAGAGTTTAAATGTATCTCTAAACAGAGTTATACGTATAGAATGCCGGTGAATACTCACAAAAAATAACAGGTAAGGAATCTTTCTCTCAATGTGACAGCAAATGTATGGACACTCCTCGAGAATTTTCGCCGTCGGCATCGGGGTCATCGTAAAAGGCGTCAGCGTAAAAGGCGTTTAGATGTAATGGGGCATTCTGCATGTTCGCTGCAGGAACAAGTCTTCAGGTGTTGGTTCACTGTTTCCCCGATGAAAGCGAAGCTAAGTTGTGACCTGGGACACAGTGCGGATTTTATTAGCGAAATGCACTTTCTGGGAGCCGAAAACTGTTGCATAGTTTGGGAAACACTTTAAAGTTGCCAATGAACGATTTTTTATACGCAAGACTGCCACGTTTGTAGCTGGAACTAGTTGGCTCATAGTCTTTCGAATAAAAGCCCCGTCTTATGTAAAACTTACAGAGGAGGAAAGCTATACGTCAGGCTTTTTTTGGCCAGCCAATAGATAGGACTGATAACCAAGAGATGAATAAAGTGTAAGCGTACTGTCTCTGGAACCACAAGATAAAAAAATCAATTACCTGCTAGCTCGACTCTCACCACTTGCTCTATTCAAGTTACATTCGGAAACCTGACTGCCTGGCAGAGTATAGCTAACTTTTCTGATCAGGAGCCTTTAATAACTGCCCCGCCGCGGTGGTCTAGTGGCTAAAGTACTCGGCTGCGGACCTGCAGGTCGCGGGATCGGATCCCGGCTTCTGCGGCTGCATTTCCGATGGAGGCGAAAATGTTGTAGGCCCGTGTGCTCAGATTTGGGCGCACGTTAAAGAACCCCAGGTGGTTGAAATTTCCAGAGCCCTTCACTACAGGGTCTCTCATAATCATATGGTGGTTTTGGAACGTTAAACCCCACATATCAATCAATCGATCAGCCTTTAATAACTTATAAATTAACCAGCAACGTCTACATAATGAGGTGGCGTATATGTCTTTTTTCCTGTGTGCTGGCCAGTTGCTGGCCAGTACGGCCGGTAAAGGGGAGAATACAAGCTCAACTCTCAATCTTCATGGTCATGCATAACTTGCGGCAATTGATCTGTGATGGCTGTGTTGTCCAACATGACCTTGAAAACCGTCTACTTTTGCTAGCTTTATTTGACGCATCCAGCTGTATTTCAAACGTTTATTATTTTTTGATGTTGTATGGAAAGTGCTCAACAGCCCCACATATTTGATAAAACTTAAACTGTAGTCAGTATTTAAACATGTATATTATGGTGGTGGAATCATTAGATGTTTTGCTTAATTGCTGCATTCGATCAACAGCGAGCTGCAACTTTAACTGTCCGACAAGTGTCGGTATAAATGAGAAAATAGCACTATGCGAAATTAACGTCCTACATCTCTACTCCTGTGAAAGTGCTCTTTCTTCATCACCTCTCTAATGCATTCCTTCTGCATATTTTTCTTCAAGGCATGCCTACAGGTCCATGGAAGCAGAGCACCAAGTAAGCAAACAAATTCATTTTTACTAATTAGCTACTGCGATACTGAATACACTGCCCTTGGCTGCGTGGTAGGATTGGCTATCAGCAAGAAGTAAGCAGTCTGGAATCAAGAATAAAAAGCCATGGCAGCTTAGCACAAATTGTGCTAAGCATGATTAAAGGGCGGAGATGGGTGACCTCCTTTTTTTTCTCCTTATTCAGAGCGGAGCACAACAGGGACTCGGGTTGTCATGCTTTAAGAAAGTATCGGCCCACGAAAGCTATTCGTTTCATCCCCCTTACTGCAAAAAGTGATTCAAATACTGCAATTTCATTACATCAAAGCCTGAACCCAAGTGATACACAGGGGCCGTTTTTCAAACGCAGTTGGCACTTGGAACATAGTCATTCGAGGATGAAGGGAAATGAATGCGTACGAAAAACCAAGTTGCCATCAACCGAATTGCCACGTCAGAAAGCCCGGCGCTGCCGCGCTGCGATGGGTATACGTGTTGTCAGGCCTTCAGATGCCTCAGCAGACGCGAAATGTAACTGCTGGCGTTCCACGGTGTCGGCAGCGGGGGAATGCGAAAAACCATCGTGCACGTGATGACATCATCATATTACGTAACGCTGATGCCACAGATTGCCAAATTTCGGACCGTCATCACATCTATATAGCCATAGCTTCATGAAAGGTAGTCGGATCATGGAGGCAATACATAACTATAGTTGAGCTTCCACCGGCCTTAGATGCAGTGCAATACCACGTGTCCTCTTATGTTAGCGCATAAGGGATCATGTGAGTTAATTTTAGCTCGCGGCTGATCGATTCCTAAGTGTCGCTTGCTACCTAAACGCATCAAACTCATCTCGTGTCGACTCCGGCTGCTTTGGTGCCTTGGCGTAAAGTGCGAATGTACAACCAAAGCACAGTGTACGGCTTTCTCAGAAAGAAGAAAAACTCGGCATTGACTACCTGGTGATTGCGTTAGTCTGTATTCACAATAGCGCCATCCTCGTGTGTTCTCCGGGCTTCGCTCCTATTCCGTGGCTCCGTGTCAAGAGATGTTCATATTAGCCTGTACATCAAATTAAAGTCCAATGACCTTTCGAAACTGTTTGAAAACTACCATTTTAGCTGCACCTTGGATGGCAACTGGATGATTCAAGGTGGTAGATTCCAGGGGACAATTCATTTAAAACTCGAAATGCATGAAAATTACATGTGGTATATTTACCGTGAAAAGTGTCTCATATATTCAAGCATGCAGTTCTATTTCATTTTGCGTCATTCGGTTATTCACGCCCCTCCCCCCCCTTATGTTTTCATAGTTGATGCTGTAGCTATGGCATAATGGTATTACTTCTACGATATCGCTTTGTTTTAGGGTGAGTGCTGCCAACTTCTCAAACCACTCTTTTTCCTCTCCAAACTCGTGCTGTTTAAATATTTGCGAGCCAATTTTCATTTCAAAGCTAGCTTTCAGCTGCATTTTAAATTGGGTTTTAGCTACATCCATTCACGACTTGCCTTTCGTTCCCACCACCCATGCTGATCTGTAGCGCTATGGACGAGGCCACTGTGAGGAAGCTGACCGTGACCACCATGGTCCTGTTGCTGCTCGTGTCGGCGGTCGTGGCTCTGCTGCTGGTCTACATCATGCTCACTCCCATCGGTGAGCTTTCGAAGCAATTGTTTGTTTTATTGCTGTTTAAGAGCAGCTTCCGAAGCACATGGTACAGAGACTGTAGGCGTCGAATTTGTTCAGGGTCGATCAAAGGAAAACACAAAAAGAAAAATTAATGTATGAAAAGACAGAAAAAAAAATCGAGTGATAATATCCTCATCTCATTATAATAAGTTGAAGACTGCGAGATGGGCTGTTTCACATTGCCATACTCGCCATCCTGCGGTGGCGTTTGCAGAGGAATCGTTCGTAAGCGGGATCCTGTCTGAGGTTCCGCTTGGCACGGACGACACGAGGCCGAAACCATCCGCGGGCCACTTGGCTCCAACAGCTCCTCGTCGAACAACAGGTGACGTCACGTTTTCAATTTTAATATTTCAAACGCACGTATGCGTGCTTTTTTTTCGTTTTTGTCCGCAACAATGGATTGGCTGTTACCGTATGCTCCTTTGTTTTTTTCATAGTTTCGAAATGAACCCAAAAAGCAAATAAAAATAACAACAATACAGGAACCCACCACTGGAATGGTTTGAGAAAGACGCGTCTATACCAGGGTTACCTAATAATTAAAAAGAAGCGTCATTTCCTTCTCTAGCCAGAGTTACTCAATCATACGATTTGCGAAACTTCCCATAAGCTCCATGTACTAAAATCTGGATACACTATTGGCCCAGATGTCGGAAATGTGAAGATTGTCACGCCACTTTTTGATTAAAACGCAAGCTTTAAAACGCATTATGTTTTATTGCATTATCATTCCCAGATGACGCGACAGTCTGCTAGCTCCCGCAATATTGACCCAATTGCGTGTCCGGGCTTTGGCAACGCAGTTCCGCAACTATATGTATGTCTGAATAGCTCTGCACCCAGTCGGCACTTGTCCTTCTTACAAAGAACTTGAATAAACTGACTTATCCAATAGCACTTACTAAGATAGAGGACTGTCTCATTCAGACACACAGTGCGAGTCGCTGGTTTGAGGTCTGAAACTTGAGCGTCGCTAGTAAATTTCGTAAGGGAGTGTGACATCGCTGCTCGACAAAACATAATGCTTCAGCTAGCACCAATGAACCTTTATCTTTTAATGCTCGTTCTGTTTATTAGCTGAGAAATAATGCTTACGGTTAGAGCTGCAGCCATTACTGCCTTTTGTGGGTGCAGGGCAGGCGCGCCACGTTTATGTGGGCGGAGCTTGCACTTGTTTCTTAAATAGCAACGAAGTGTGGTCACTCAACTGCTTCTTAACTTGAACAATTGTAACGTAACGCCATTTTTGTTTGCAGTACCAATGTATACTACCACTCATTCCGACGTGGCTCCTTAAAGCCAGCGGTAATGAATAAAAAAAGAGAAAATTGGGAAAATTATGTTCTTACGGAATGTTGTTTGTAATTTTGTTTGCTGTTTTCACATAAAACTTCATTTACTCTATCCCAAAGTGCTGTAGTGTATTGATTATCCGCTATGTAGCTGCCCTGTGTAGTATGTGAACTGGATCTCTACAAGCTACTAATTGCAGCTTTTATTTCCTGCTCATTGAACAACCCAGTAGCAAAATAAACTCGAATCAGTGTTTATTATAATTACAGCATTCCGGTATTACAGGGTCATGTAGTAAAAATTGTGCGTGCCTCAAAATTGTCATTTCTGCGGTTTTATCCAAATGTGCCGTTTTTTTTTTTTTTTGCCTATTACATCCCTTCAGTGGCTATATACAAAACATCACTAACAAATGTTTTTAGTACAGCACGAGTAACGTCAACACGTAAAATAAAAGTGAGAAGCAAAGGCAGGGATAAATATTTCCGGTTATATATTTTATATTCATTTGCACTTCAAGCTATGAACGCAGACACGCGACGACGTTTTTTTTTTGTTTATGTTCTCTTGCTTTTTCCTAACGAAAGTAGAAGGCGTTCCATTTAACTCTAAGTAAGGACTTTCTTAATCAAACACGTGCTAATTAGGCTTACCTGTACGCTAAGTATTGTGTGACTGTCCGCTGTCAAATTGCTATAATGAAAAACTGGGGAAGACAGCTAGGGAGCTGTTGGCCAGCTACCAAGGTGTATATAGCGTGCCTTCATCGCCATGCCTTGATGTGTTTCAGCGCTTGTGTTCTGTGTACTTTATCGATAACCCATAGCGCACAGAATAGCACGCAAGAGCATGTCGTGAATAAAAACAAAGTTTGATGAATCTGTGTGGTACTGCGTCGATTTGTTTTAAATGAAAGCATGAACACGAAGACAACAGTACACCACGGATGCTTATATTGTGCACCAAGATTTTGATAAATACACACAGTTAACCTGCTAAACTGCGGAACCAAGGTTTATGCGATACTTTATTGTTTTACGTTACTATAGGCATTAATTCTTTCGCCGTTCGTTGCACCAGTTATTAATTTCACGCTAATAAATTTTAAATGCAAAAGCAAAAAAAAAAGAATCTGCTCTGCAAGACGAGACCTTGTATACACGCGCACCCTCAGAGCCCACAGAAACAAAAACGTGAAGAGCGAATACTCTCAATATTTACAAAACACCATTTCATATAAAGAAAACTGCGAAAGAACGTGCACAATTTTACATTCAATATAGAAAACTTTCGTACACAATTACAAATAACAAACAAAATCTCATGAACATAAACATAAATTGCGTCTTGCTATGCGAAGGCGTATCACCTCTGCGATCATGTGTGTATATTTTGATAGAATATCTATATATATATATATATATATATATATATATATATATATATATATATATATATATATATATATATATATATATATATATATATATATATATATATATATATAATATTAGATTGTGTGCTATTAAGTTTTCGATTACATTATGAACATACCACCCTACCTTTTGGCATAACCGATGCTACACGAGCCACCTATCAACTTGTACACGCATGCCGACTAGTTCAGTTTGTTGACTTAACAATAGCGCAGTTGCAACCTTACTTTAAAGACTCGTTGTCAAGCATTGACCGCAATGAGTCAAGATATGGGGAAAAGATTGTTTCCAGATTTCCTCTTATTCAGAACAAGAGTCCCGTGAGGCGGAATTAAAATTCCTGAACTCTACAGATTTCCGCGGGGTTCGAGGAATGGCTTATTCAAAGTTACTATCGCTAAAACATTGCCTCAGTGTTGCTTCTGAATGCGGCCGCATGATGCTTGCTTGAAATAGCGTATGTGATGGTTGAGACAACGTTGGTAGGTAAAAGTTGTTTCAATATTATGAATCGATGCATGCTATTTGGGATATTTGGGCTGTTCATCATCCGCTCTTGTTAATCATTCCAATATGCGATGCGATATCAGAATCTATTTTCCGTTATGAGTACGCTTATGCGCTCTGTAAAGGTTTCTCTCACAGAACTGATGGTAAGTTGAGCATGGCGAACTGCTTCATTAACCGAACATCTACTCCCTCTGGTAAGTATACGCCGACCATTATTCTTGTGCATTAACATAGCACTGTCGTCTTTTATTTCCTTTCTTTTTGCAGCATTTTCGTAAGTTGATTTGGCGTCTTGGAGTTTATGTGAAATAGTATTTTTTAACATGTCGTTCATTCTTTAAATTACGGAACTGGTTAATGGGGCATGCACTTAATTTTGCTGATTGAAATTGTTTATGGACAAGGAAAAACGAATGTTCATCTCAATGCGATCGGCGTAGCGATATACCGACGCACCATATTACGTCACAGCTCGGAAAGCGTCATGCGTGAGGCGCATTGAAGCTGCGCTGTTGTCTATGGGACTTTCCTTAAAACCAGAGAATGAGGCGATTCAGGCGTGCGGACATGGAACACAAATAACGTAGACGGCGAAGACCTACCCACTAATAAACTGTTTAGGAGCGAACATCCTGCGTCAGCGCGTGAAACTTCAACGTTTTGGTTTTGGTTTGCCAGTGGCTGGTTTGGTACCTGCCACTGGCAAGTTATATTTGCGTCAATTTTTTTTACCCGTCATATTTACATTGCAGTTACTAGTAATAACATCCCCTATACTTTCCTTGTCATCATTCTTTGTTACTTTTTATTAATATTGTGTGCAACAAAGAAAAACGAACCCTTAAATTTCGATTTCCTTTTCTTAAACAGGAATGTCATTGAAACCTATGGTTCAACACAGCAACCCGTTTTCTTCGTCAGGGACGTAGCCAAAAGGGAAAGGGGAGGTTCACCCACCCGCACCGGAATTTTTAAATTTTGCTTGCGTATATATACACGCAATCATTTAAACGCATGCATGAGCACACATAGGGTATGGTTGAAGCTTCCCCTCTCCCTCTTCCTAAAAAAAAAAAATCTCTGGCTACACCCCTGTTCGCCGACTCTTTGGCGACATCCGTTATTCTCATCTCTTCAATTCTCTGCTGTACAGTAAACGTCTGTGTCGCTTGCATTTCTAGTCGATGCATCTCAGTAATCAGTCCCCGCCCCTCAATGTGTCATTGGGTCACAAAATTCGTGCATGGGGCACATGTTGATGTAAGTACATGCGAGTGGCACACAACCACGCATGATTTGCATACACGCTGAATGAAGTTTGACGGTTACATTTGAACACTGTTAGCTACGTCCGATGCGTCCGAGTTCGGAGTCTCGATGGTTCACCAGAGACCGAGGTTTGACAAAGAGAAAGACAGACAGACGGATAGATAGATAGATAGATAGATAGATAGATAGATAGATAGATAGATAGATAGATAGATAGATAGATAGATAGATAGATAGATAGATAGATAGATAGATAGATAGATAGATAGATAGATAGATAGATAGATAGATAGATAGATAGATAGATAGATAGATAGATAGATACCAGAAAGCATAGCGTTTCCTAAAATTAACTAGAGGGAACTCTGGCACTGCGATCATTCAGCGATCATGGGAATGATGGGTAGCACACGGATTTGCCTAGTCTGCGTACTTGCGGGTGGCTAATCACACTTCTGGCTTAGTTAATTGCCTTTTTTTTTCGAAGGAAAAAACGAACCCCTTTGAACTTCGTGGCACGATTTCATACGGTAAGCTTAAAAGAATAAAGTGGTGAAGCGCAACTGCTGAAAATTTGCCAACTGTTGATTCGTGCCAAAGCAGCTTCAAGCTACGCGAAGCCAAAAGGAACGTAAAGTACGAATACTAGGCAAATCCGTAAACTACCGCACGCATCGGGGCACTCTACATCTGAATATGAAGAAGAGGGGAATTTCGTTGCTACGCAAACAATTGGTTCGTGGATACAAGGTCAGTCCACGCATGAAACTCTCCGTTAATAATCGTAAACGATGATTCTGTAAGCATGCGTAAAAGCGGATCGAACTACGCTTCTACGAAATTTGATGTTTCCAAGCACTGGTTTGTATTTTCCGCCACTGTGTCATTTTTAGTTTTTTGCGCATCACAACTACATAAAATATATCTAAAAATATTTATTAAAACACATAAGTACGCGTTGTGCTTGAATTAAAAAAAAGTGATGATAAGATAAAAATATTGGTCTTTTCAATTTGATACCACTAGTGGCGCCTCGGACGTGCTGTAAGAAAACATGGCAGCGCCCTTATTTTAGCATCGACTGCTCTTGTGCTATAATCTGCGATTGCCGGTTTCTTTGAGAATTTTAGCCTTATAAGCACACTTGCAGCATCTCCGGCGAGTTCTGGACCGGGCCACAGAACACCTACCAGCCCCGTCGCTCGCGATGAGTATGTTCAAGCCGAAGATGTTGTCAGGTAAGAGCTTGGCCAAAACGGAGACGCTGTTTGCGTGTCAGGATACGATGTGTCCTCGCATCGATAAGCGAACGCAAGAGCCTAGCCCAAGGTGCCGACATAGATAAGACCTATAGTATCTGCTTGCTTTGCCGTACTTACGCTTCATCTGTGCTTGCCAATGAAACAATTCCTAAGCATTGACGGCATTCGCGATGCTTTATTTCGCTAGTTCGGGGTGGCAGGTCCGGTACTCCGCACGGCAATGCCGCCCGCACGAAAGCTGTGTTGTCGCTGTATTTTCGGTCATTTGCGTAGCTTGTAACTTTTAGCACCGGTCTTTCATAAACAGATCGATAGAGCGTCAATCAAGCTGTTGTCAGTGCAACGGATGACATGATTGTTTAATATTGCGAATAACGGAAACGCGATGTGCCGCCAGCTCATCTGGTGGCGTCAAACGCATGTTGATATTTTTTTTCTTCGTGTGCGACAATAAATGGTCGCGTAAATATTTTCACTGCGTGATTTTTAAATAATCGAGGGCACCGTTCGTACGATGAATCGCTGACAACTCTACTGCCATGTTATCTAAGCTACTTGAACAAGCAAACAACGCTTAGGTATTGTTACGCCGGGCAATTGTCAAGCAAGAATTTTCTCGATAATACAGATCGCTTGTGTCGTCGGCGCTATCTTTAAACAATCGAATATCAGAAACGTTGGAGAGCAGCTGATTCCTAATTTGAAAAAAAAAAAAAAGATGTGGTCACGCGTTTTTAAAAGAAGCAAAAAAAAAAAAAAACCAACCCGTGAAGTGTATTTGTCGCCTCGCAATTATTGTCCAGCAAGGAAAAAAACATTGTTTCTATTGTTTTAGCGCTTTATACCGTTGTCACGGGGTCACTTCTGATCGGGACTGGGCCTGGTCCAGATCGAACTCGATCGGGATTGGCTCCTTTACGAAAGCTCCGGAGGGAGCTAATCACTGTTAAGAAATATAGACCCAATTGAGAATAATCAGCTGGAAACCGTGTGACACCTGCGTTAGAGGAGAGAGCACTTGTACGAGTTCTCACGAGGCTTCGGCTTTCTCTGAATACTGCACGAAAAATAAACTTCTTTCGGGGTTTCAGCTGCTCAAAGATACTCTCTCAGTGCCGTCACAGCCTTTCCGTTTCTATTTGCATCCCAGAAGCTGTAGCAGAGCAGAGTGGCCTGCTTGTTTTGAATTTCATTGTTATATTACACTGCACACTAAGCTGAATATCTAAGATAAATTATAAATTCAGACGATGTTTCGCCTGCTTGCGAATGTTCGATCGAAGTACTGATAGTAGCGCAGTGGTTATATTTCTTGCAGCGAGGCTCATCCATCTTGTTTCGTCATGTTTCGCTGTGTTTGCATACGGTGGCCTGCTTTCAATGGATTGCAGAAACTAAATTTCGTAACTAACTTGCCTCGTTGCCTTGAAATTTTAGTATTTCATGCTGCAACTGAACAAACACCTTTACAAGAATAAAGCTATATCAAATATTTCCTGTTTTCTTGGTCTAGAAGAAAAGTAAACTAAACAGTTTGAATATGTTGTGTTTGATTAGTTCGCTCTTTCTATTCTCATCTGCACTTTATTGCAAGAGAACCAGGTTTGAAGCCACTACAGCACATTCTACTGCTAGCCATTTCTCTATTTAATATAAACATATCATGCATAATAATAATAATAATAATAATAATAATAATATTTTTTGGGGTTTGACCTCCCAAAACAATCTTTATGGTATCCATGTAGAACCTCCTCAGATTAATACCAGTGTCATGCAGTGCATTGCTGACAGTGGCTAAGCTTGATTGGGATCCCATTGGCAAATTCTCATTGGTTCCTTTCAGCAGCTTGCACTAAGAAGCCAGTCGCAATTGAGAAATTTGATCCAGATCAGGCCCACTCTTGTTGAAAGGGACTGTGTGACACCATCATCAGACGATAAAGTTGTGCAAGTAGCGGTTGTGGAACGGTCAATCACGTAATTGAAATCCAGTCGGACTTGAATTGAGTGAGCAGAGTGCAGGTTTGAAGTTTGAAGTTTTATTTGCAGTTCTGACCATAATACACAAGACATGCATTGTCATGGTGCTAGGGTAAGAGGTGCGTTCATACAAACCTGACTAGGCTCCTGCACCACCAGTACAGCAAAAAACAGCGGACAACTGCAAGAAAAAAAAAAAAACTTACTTACATACTTACACAGACCTATTTACATGTTTGGGCATATACATAAATGACAATTATAATTGTACTAGTTTAGTATAGCATAATAGACATAAATAAACCAAAAGTACAACATAAAGAAATATTTTAGATACCCGCTTTTTTTTAAGAATTGGACATACTTCGATAGTACATCACAAATGAATGTTAACATGATGTAGCACTCGAATCAAGCAAATTGTTTTCCAGCAAAGTATTTTTTTCATTTTTTTTCTGAGTGTTGGCTTAGTTAGGGAATGTTTCATAATATTGGATTAGGCATTTTTATTTGAGGAAATTGGGAATGAGCTGCTGGAGTAATTCGTTTTTTTAGTCGGTTCATGTTTTTGCTTCAACGAGATTCCTATGTCTTAACGTGTAATTATTTGTGGCAGTGGCTTACGCTGAAAAGAAGTTTTCGATTCAGGTGCTTGCTGGAATCAAATACTGATTTCAGTAATCAGTGCTACGGCAATGTGCACGGCGTGAAGGCATAGCGCGTGAAAGTGTGAAAGATTTTAACGCGACTGTCACTACGAGTGTGTACACTGCTAATTTTCTACTTTTATGTACCACACTGTGTACTGCCCAAGTTGCTGAAAAATGGATTTTTACTTTCGCCAGATACAAGTGAGGATGATACGGACAACGACCATGACATGCCCAAGAAGGCACCGAGTTTTCGTGCTGCTCAAGGTATGCTGGAAAGTGCGAATTTAGGGGCAATTTTTTTTCTTTGTTGGACACTCTGTTAACGAGAATGCTGTTAGTTCTCATTAATATTGTGTCTAACTAGGTGTGCTGTCTCCTCCTGATGATACCATGAGTGTATGAATTACATCGAGATTGATTTAATATAGGCTAATGTAGTGGGACACTGCTTCTAAAGTTTTTAAAAACTTTAGAAAAAAAGTTTTTAAACTTTAGTTAAAAGTTTTTGTTCAAGTTATATGAAATTTGGGGAGTTAGTGCATATTTAGGTGTGGATTTAAAATACGCAATTATATTTCCAGCACAATATTTAGTTTTAAAAAAATGAAACCTTTTATATGCCTTATGAGGGGCAAGATTTTTTTATAAGCTTGAAGTATCACAAAGTAAATCGAACCATCACAGTTTGAAATCAAAAATGTGTGCAATGGAGTAAGAATCATTGTTTTACGCCAATTTGAACAAAAGTTATCGTATGCTGAACTTGCCTTAGCAAAATCCCAATTTGACATTAACTCATTCATCACCGTTGAACATAACAGAATATTAGTTCAAATTTATTTATTATTATATTATTATTATTTTAATAATACTGTCAACCCTCGCTTGAGGGTCATAACAGGGAGGGAGTACAATAGTACGTACAAACAGAAAACCAAAACAACTGGCACTCAAATAGCAATGCTCACAAGAAACCTAAATTGGCAGTAGTTCAATTTAACCATGACCAAAATAAGTATCAATTTCTCTGTAAAAAGGTTGCATGGAAACATCCAGCCTTGTTTTATTGCATGTAACTTCTATTCCAGATTATTGATATGCCTCTTTGTGACTTTCTTACTTAGGAAAGAGATTTTGCTTTCAAAAAGCATAGGAGATAGCTGATATCTTAAAAATGTACATAATGTCTAGATAAAGAACTGCATACTGGAAATGAGTTTTTTAATTTATGTGAACTCGGGATGTTCAATAAAACTTGATTAAGAATTTTGAAAAAGGTTTCCCAGTGGTCCCTAGATACCATATCAGTATCTCGGGTATGGGCAACCTGCTCTCCTGCCTTCTACCTAATTAGCTAACATAAAATTTTGTTTTTTTAATGTAGTGCACCTCACGGTATCACCAAATTTGAAAATTTGTTTGAGTTTCAGTACTTTTGTTTTGAGTGAACATTCACACACAATTTTTTCCATGACTATTTCCACTCTTTGTAATGCAGGGTATTCTCAAAACTCTACAACACCGCCTTAGCTCAAACAAGATCTAGCTGTTGGCTTTCATGCTATTGCAAAGCCCATCATCCATTTGCATCATGAAATTTTAATGCAGTGTGCAATGTAACCGCACAAATGTGTGGAAATAAAAAAGATGTGACAGGAAAGCATTGCGGCAGCAGGAATTTGGATTTTGTGTTGCCTTTGAGTATGTGTTCAAAGCCTCTCTTGCATGTCTCTATTTTGAGAGAGAACGTGAAACTTGACTCCTTTGTCATTAGACATTGGCATTGGTGATTGCTAAGTTTGCTAACCACTGAGAAATTTAAAATCAATGACAGTGCATGTGTTGAAGCTGTGCTCTTTGTTGGAAATGTTCAGTCTATATTTTTCCAGGCCAAATAAAGATGTTCGAGTTTATCACGAACAGGGTTTCCAGTACTTCATTCCTTATTTGCATTTGCTGAAATTTTGCAGTGCACTCGCTTTATCAAATATTGTCCAGGAACAAGACATTCTAACGTACGAAGATTTGGGTCTGAAAGTGACAATGAAGGCAAACAATAACTGTGTTTAGGCTGATAAAGTATACTCTGATGATGCTGGGGTCATTAATGTTACTCCTATAGGTTTATTAATAGATGTGAAAATCGGTGTCAAGAGGTTCACTTCTGAATTTCTTGCCAAAATCTCCTATGGTGATATCAGGGATTTCAAAGTGTTTCTTGGTATTTTCTCCACACTGGCTAGACGAAATTTTCTGAAAGCTTGGTAAGCAAAGCCTCAGGCTCCCCTTGAAGACAGTGTACTTCGTTTTTACCGATGAGGAAGTACGTGGGTCTCATCAGACAGAGTAAAAATCTACAACGTCATGGCGATTGGTGCAGAACCTTAAAGGAATCCTGAAACATTTCGGCAAGCAGCCATGGAATAGATTCACTGGGGGAGATTGTGGCCTGGTGAATTCCCCGCAGCAAAAATTTTTAGAATCCATCTAGTACGACCAGAGTTACAAAGATTTCTTGCACGCTGCAATCGCATTCTCTCTTCTGTCGTCCCGACAGAAGCGCTGGAAGCTAAGCAAGGAGGGATGGCACGGGGTAAGAAAATACGTCGCATGTGCGCCGGACCTTGTGCACTTTTCCTTTTTTTTTTCTTCGAATGTGCGGGTTTTCAGTGCGATCGCGCATGCACGTGTGGACAAGTTGCGGCACTCTGCGGCTGCGCTAGTAATGATCGAGCATACCATGCTAAAATCAGCCAGTGATTGATACAAAGGCTGTGACTAGTGATTTTTGAGCTTGTAGTGGCACTTGTAGAGAGAAGAGAAAGCATGTTTTAGAAATTATTGTGAATTCCAGGCCGCCTGCTGCGCTCTAAAGTTTGGCTCGCGTGTTCTTGGTAGCCTTTGCTACTGATCGGCAACGCTTTCAAATCATGCTCAAAGAGTGTTGCGGGACTTCTTCAAGGTGGCGTCACCCCCTGCATTTTCTTTTCGCTCATTCTCTCATTTACAGAGCGTCTTCTCGAAACAAGCATGTTAGTTGCTTTCGATGTCGGGAAAGAGTAATGAAAAAAAGAAAATTCTTATTTCGCTTCGGTAACGCTGTGAGGCTCACGTGTTGCTCAATTTACCCTTCGTAGTTCCCAGGAAGCCCGCAGCCTACTCCATGCCAAAGTTGGGGGGGGACGACGAAGATGAGGAGGACGGCGGTAGCACAGACGACTGGGACGGCAGAAGCGGGAGCGAGGAGACAGGTGAGCTGAGCCCTCTTGCCCAGTAATAAGAGACCAGAGGCTGGAGATTAGGCACTATGTATGGTATGATTGAGGCGAGGATACTTGTGAGGCGCGCTCGACCAGGTGAAATAGGAAATGCCTGCACCCATCGTATCGGTGACGGCTGTGGATGTCTACCGGCGGGATGACCTGACGCAAAGAAAGATAAAGGCATTTCTCTATGAATGACTCTAGCTCTTGCAACTGCTTGGCACGTTTTTCACTTAGTAAGAAATACGATGCATTGTGAACGCTGGAGTTGCCACCAAATATGCCTGTTACCGTAGCAACCAGCATGCATTTTCAAGTGAAACATGAAGTAACTTACTTGTGAAGCTAAGGTTCACAAGTAATTCACAAAAAAAGCGTTTTGCGGCTAGATGCGGCTATTAGATGCAAATAGTCTGGGAGGCAATTGCTCTCTAAAACTTTGTAGTGAGAGGCTTGTACCTTCTCGTCACCCCTTCCGAGGATGGAATAATTTTTGAAGGTTGTGTCTTCTGAAAATTCTCAAGCAAAGGACAGCTGCGTGCGCTGGTTCACAACGAGCCCACTAGCAGTTTGTCTGCCACCTTGTTAGCTTCTCAATTAGTGAGTGTGAACCACGCTTGCAGTCACCATGGATACGAAATAGTTGGGAGGCGGGAGGCAGTGCACTTTCTATGGACACTTCATTGAAATAGTTCATGCTGGCAGACTGAAACCGATTGCTGGACTACGCGTGAGGTCTCCGTCAGGTCATTTGAGACTTCAGAAAAATTCTGACCTTTAGAAAATTGAATATCTAATGCTCGTTGACATGCTTGCATGATGATCCTTGCGTTAGGGCAGTTTTCGAGGTTGAGTAATGCTGGAAGGAACATGAAAGATGCCATGCTGTTTCAGCCTGAGAACCGCATTTCAAGGATGGCTACGACCTATAAATAAATAAAAAAAGCACGAAAAAGAAAGGAAAGCACAACATTATTCTTGCCCCAGTACAGCTTTGCTTGCCCCCATTTTCTCGACGAAAGTAAGGGATCATGAATTTGTTATTTTTGAATTTTTTTTATTGAAGCTGCTTTGTACCACTGATATGTATGTCCACTGCCATCTCCAGATCGATTCACGCGCATCTTTGCTACCTTATGTGGTTGAAGACACCTTACAAGCAAGCCGAGGAAGACTCCACGCGTCTTACATCTTGAATCTAGCTGTGCTTGAAGTTTCTGTCAACTGTGCATGATTCTTATTGCCTATTCACTGCGGACGCTGCACGGCATTGGCCCTGCATGGCAGAGGTTGCATACACGAGCGAGTCACTCTTGGGCTGCTGCCAAGCCATGGGGCTGTGCTGACAAAGGGATCTGCTTGGCCCAGCTGACCGCCTGCCAGGGCAGCAAGGGGTTAACAAGATGTGTCACTGTATAGAGTACTCAAACCTCATTATAACAAAGTTGCATCTTACATGAAAATGAGTTCATTATACCCAAAAATTTGTTATGAAGGTATATTTTCAACATTACTATGCAAGACTATATTTCATTCACTTCGTTATAACCGATATTCGCTATATCTGGGTTTGTTATGTCGAGGTTTGATTGTAGAACCGCACTGCTTTCATTTTCTCGCTTTGCTCTAGTACCCTTGCCTTGGTATACAGGTAAAGCTTGGTGTCGTGTACGTGTGTTGGAGTAATTGCATTACAGGACCTTTATGTTTTACATAAGAAAAATTACCCCTTGATCAGTTCCCCTTTCGTCATTACATGGTATAGTCCCATGTTGTTATGTAGCTAGCTTGATGTGAATTTGATGCCCAGCCACAGTAGCTGCATTCCGACAGAGGTGACATGCAGGAATATCTGATTACGCAGATTTAGGAGCACTTTAAAGCACCCCAGGTAGTTATAACTGTACTGAAGTTCTCCACTACTCCGTGCCTCACTATTTATTTATTGTGGCAATATCATGGTTTTTATGCATGAAGCCTTTACTTACACACCTTTTCAACAGTGTTAAGGAAAGCCTGTGCATAATAAAGCCATGTAAAGTAATTGCACTGTTGTAGGATCATTGTATTAATTGTGAGGTAGACGTGAAGGAAGTAAAGAGAACGAAAAGATAGCTGGCCACTGGCAGGGACAATATCTGTGACCTTCGGACATGTAAACAAAATATGATTTATTTTATAATCGCGCAAGCACTATATGCTTACATTGGAAATTGGATATAGCAATGTAACTGAATTTTTCAATATTGCATCATCGAAAATTAAACTTTGAAGATGATTATCAGAGACACCAATGACAATATACCTTTATTATAGCTATGTTTAACTGTACCTCTACTATCTTGCTGAATGATGTTGAAAGTTCTGACGTCAATGATATGGAGCTTACTATTTCAACAACTAAATGCTGCTGTCTTGTTTGCAACAAATTAGAGAGAAGCATTTAGTTGTGGAAAGAAGGGCAAGTGGCAGTCATGTGCAATTCTCAGGCTCATTATCCATGCTCGGTAGCATTGCGAGTCATATCGAGTGGAATTAGTACATAACAAAGTCCCAATTTCAGTTGACCAAAAAAAATGTCCCGGACAACAGAATGCCAAATTATCAGAAGTAACAAGAATTGACTAAAGAGGTGTCTATTACATCAACGTAGTTTCATGATCGAAATAACAGACAGCCAGGAGTTGACGTCTTGCCCGCACCCAGACCAAGAAGTAAAGTTCTCTTCTTTCTCCACTTCCAAGAGAGTTCACGCTACAGTTGATGGCTCATATCCATTTACCTGTGACGTTATTCCCTCTCCTCGAAAAGCATCGTCTCGGTGCTGGTGATGAGCGTTGAAAAAAAAATGAGAAAGAAAAGACGTTACTATGGAATCTAACAACTGTGTCGGAACGTAAAAACAAAAATGGGCTGGTGCACAGACGTAATCAATAAAAAAGGAGTTAGGACTCAAGACACATCAAAATGTAACAAAAGTGACAAAACGAAATAAGTAGTCATTGTATGATAAGTCAGTCCACGTACGATTGAGGACGCGAGAAATATGGCTTAAGCCTTGACACATGCACCACATCACTTTGTGGAAACCGACGGGAACGCCTTGAGGGTCCCTCAGGGAGAACTTCGTATGTAACGTCGCTGAATCGGCGTAGAACTTTGCACGGGCTGAAGTAGCACCGCAGCAAGTTTTCAGAGTGACCACGCTGTCGGATGGGGGTCCGCACTCAAACTTCATCGCCTGGTTGGAAGGTAACCTCTTGGTGTGTAAAGTTGTAGCGGCGTGCGTCGGCAGTTTGGGGAGTCTGAATATGGCGTCAGGCAAGTAGACGGGCCTACTCGGTGTGTTGAGCGAACAAGGCGGTGCCATGTTGAAGATGCCCAGGTTGTTGGGAAGGAGCATTGCGACGAGCATTGTAGTGACTTCTCGACCATGAACTAAGCGAAATTGGGGGAAACCTATACTCTCCTCGACTGCTGTATTGTAAGTAAAAGTTACCTAAGGGAGCATATCGTCCCAGTTCTTGTGATCAACGGCCATATACATTGACAGCACATCTGCAATGGTCTTGTTGAACCATTCAGTGAGTTTGTTTGTTTAGGGGTGATAATCCGTGGTTTTTCGATGTTCTGTACCAATTAGTCTCAGCACTTCTTGAAGCATCTCTGCGGGGAAAGCTGCCCATGATCAGTAATTATCACAGCTGGCACTCCGTGATGAAGGACGATGCTGGTGACGAAAAACTGGGCGATTTTGGTTGTGGTAGCTTTGGGCAGGGCTGTTGTTTAGCTGTAACGTGTTTGATAATCGGTGGCAACCACAATCCATTGATTTCCAGGCGAAGACGTGGGAAACGATCCGAGAAAGTCAGTGACAATTCGATGGAATGGTGTTTTCGGTGTGGCAGTAGGCTGTAGTAGTCCTGCAGGTCGGACGGGTAGAGTCTTACGGCGTTGGCAGTCACGGCATGTGCAAACGTACTGCTTGACTGTCCTCGCGAGGCGGGGCCAGTAGTAGGAGCGGCGAATTCTTTCTGAGGTGCGCGTGTAGCCAAGGTGTCCGTATGATGGTTCGTCGTGACAAACATGTAAAATATTGTCACTAAGCGAGGTCGGCGCTATGAGTAGGTAAGTAGCCGGGTATGGTCGAAATTCTTCTTATAGAGGACTCCATCCCTGATGCAAAATGAGGCCAGAGAGCGTGCGAAGTTTCAAGGTAGACTGCTTTTTGGCCTTCGAGGTAGTCAATCAGCGGGCTTAGCTCCATGTCATCGCGTTGTTGAGCCAAGTCGGTTGCTGATACAGAGGAAAAGAATGTATCATCCTCTTCAACGTCCACGTTCGTACTTCCAATTGGCGCACGTGAGAGACAGTCAGCATCGGTGTGTTTGCGTCCTGACTTGTGAATGATTGTAATGTCAAATTCTTGCAGCTGAAGGCTCCACCGTGCTAGACGACTGGAAGGATCTTTGAGGTTGGCGAGCCAGCATAAAGAATGGTGGTCGCTAACTACCCTGAATGGTCGATCGTATAAATAAGGGCGAAACTTTGTTATAGCCCAAACAACGGCTAAGCATTCTTTTTCTGTTGCAGAGTACTTTTTCTCTGCAGATGATAGTGTTCGACTTGCATAGGCAATCACGCACTCTATACCATTTTGCCATTGAACCAATACAGCTCCAAGTCTGATGTTGCTGGCATCCGTGTGTAGCTCTGTGGCAGCGTTGTCGTCAAAGTGACCGAGTACAGGTGGGGCTTGGAGATGATTTCGTAGCGTGTCAAAGACGTGACGCTGATCCTGACCCCAAACAAATGGTACGCCGTCTTTTGTAAGTTCGTTTAGAAGGTCAACGATTTTAGAAAAGCCTTTGATAAAGCGTCTGTAATATGTGCACAGTCCCAGAAAGCGGCGGAGATCACGCTCGTTCGTTGAGACAGGAAATGCAGCAACAGCACTCATTATCTCAGGGTCTGGGTGCATACCGGTGTGACTGACAATGTGACCAAGAAACGTCAGTTCCTCGAAAGCAAAGTGGCATTTCTCAGGTTTGAGAGAAAGTCCAGCTGTTCGAATCACCCGAAGAACTGTTTGTAAGCGTTGGATGTGCTGCTCAAACGTGTCTGAGATGACGACCACATCGCCGAGGTAGACAAGACACGATTGCCATTTTAGCCTAGAAAGAACCGTGTCTATCATTCTTTGAAGAGTAGCTGGCGCCGAGCATAAGCCGAAGGGAAGGACCTTGTACCCGTAGAGTCCGTGAGGAGTAATGAAGGCGGTCTTTTCGAGGTCGCGCTCATCAACAGCAATTTGCCAATAGCCACTGCGTAGGTCCATGGAAGAAAAGTAATGTGCGTTCCAAATGCGGTTCGGCGAGTCATGTATTTGTGGTAAAGGATACATGTCTTTCTTCGTGATCTTATTCAACTTTCGGTAGTCGACGCAAAATCGCATGGTACCATCTTTTTTCTTTACTAACACAACAGGGGGCGCCCAGGGACTGGTCGATGGCTGGATGACATCGTTCTTGAGCATCTGCTAGACCTGTTGGCGTATAGCGTCTTGTTCTTTTTGCGAGACTCTGTAGGCGTGTTGTCAAAGGGGTCTTTCGGTAGGCTCGGTGACGATACAATGCTTGGCAAGCGGTGTTTGGTTCACTTTCGAAGCCGTAGCGAAGCAGTCTCGAAATGAGTCGAGTATCTTCAAAAGACATTCTCGTTGTGCGGACGGCAGACCCTGATTTATGTCAAGAGTGCTTGCAAATGTCATGGCGGAACAGTCGCACGACGAAGGGCAGATAATGTTGAGGGACCAGGGACGTCGGCAATATCCTCAAGGTATGCGATCGCAGTGTGTTTGGTAAGATACTCCTCGCTGAAATTCGTGACTAATAGGCAAGCCTGCTTCCTCCTGGGCTGAACAATACCTCGGGCAACGCAGATTTGTTGTGCAAAAAGTTGGGACAAATTTCCTTCTGCAGTTACAGCATCGGGGACGTCTTGGTCACATTAAACACTGACAAAAAGGCTGCTGCGGGGAGGCAGAGTAACAGATTCGGAGGATACACGTAGGGCAGCCTTCGGAGGATACACGTAGGGCAGCCTTCTATAAGTGGATGTTCTCAGGTTCAGGATCAAACGGGTCCTCCAACAACACCTGCAAGCCTCATAGGTCAATAATTGCGCCGTATTCGCGAAGAAAGTTTAGTCCCAGAATGAGTGGACATGAGCACACAGATAATACGAGGAAAGACCCTGTGAAATTTGAAGCACAGCTCGAACATGGGCTGTGCACATTTCAGTCAGCGTGCAAGGTGGCCCCTGCTGTGCGCAACGGGGATTTTTGCCAAGGGGTAGTTACTTTCTTCAGTTTTGATGCCAGGGCGCTGCTCATAACCAAATAATCGGCGCCGGTGTCGATGAGGGCAGTGTCGACGTGATTATCGACGTGTACGTTGATGTCGGTAGAAACAGTCTTATGACTTTCGGAAACGACTGAAATATCAGAACGATCTTCGTCGGGTCTTTGCGTCGAAGGAGGCTCTTTGACAGTTTGTCGGAACGCGGCTTTAACCCTAGGAGCCGCGGTTTTTAGTTTCCCCTGTGGGGACTCGGTGACCGGCCTCTGAAAGAAGCATAAGATGACGAGGGAAAGCTAGGTGATGTGGAGTGGCGAGGTGATGTTGATTGTGTTTGGTGGCGTTGACCAAGGCGAGGAGCTTGCTGGCCGGTAAGGTACGCTTCGATGTCGCGGGGACGCTCACCGTAACGCGGGCAACGAGCATCAGGGTGGAAGCCACTGGAGATCAAGTTGGCGGTACTGGCAATTGCGGTAGACGTGACCCGCTTCACCACAGTGGTAGCAGAGTGGACGGTTATCCGACGTATGCCACACGCTGGCCTTTGTGGCGCTCTGTCGCGATCCAGACGGATGATAAGTGGGTGCACTCGGAAACCTTGAGGCCAGTGGCAGGAGTTGAAGAGGTGCCCTGGAATCGATAGCTAGTGTGATCCATTGTCCGCATAGTGGGATCAGGAGCATGTGGTGCAGCAGATCGCAGGGCCGCCGCATAAGTCAGCACAGGGGCCTCAGGTCTTGTTGGTGCGAGTGGGGTGACCACCTGTCTGATTTCATTTTGGATGAAGTCTGCGAGAGCATTTATGGGTGATTGGGGTCCCGCTGCTTGGAGTTGGCACAACTCGTCCCGCACGACGCTTCTTATGAACTCTGCGAGGGCATGCCTCTCGCTGTCAGCCCCGATAAAGCATGCAGCAGTGGTGACGTTGTGGCGTTCATACAGTGACGACCGATGCTGGAGAGTACGCTCCATTGTGGTTGCCTCATTTATGAACTCAGCCACAGTAGTCGGTGGATTATGCACAAGTCCGGCGAAGAGCTGCTCTTTTATCTCACGCATTAAATGCTGCACCTTCTTTTCCTCCTACTTTACAGGGTAGGCACGCTTGAAGAGTCGAAACATATCCTCGACAAACATTAAACCCTCTCGTTAGGTCATTGGTTCCGAGATGAGATGGCCTGCTCTGCTCTCTCCTTCTTTTCGGTGCTGCGGTACGCTTCGCGAAACTGTCGGCTGAACTGTTCCCACGTCGCAAAGCAACCATCGTGATTTTCATACCACGTTTTGGCAGAGTCTTCCAACGCAAAGCAAACTCTCCGCTGCTTGCGAGCTTCATCCCGTTCGTTGATGCTGGCAACTCGATCGAAGTGGTCAAGCCATTCATCAACATCCTCATAAATGTCTCTATGAAATAAGCGTTGTGTTTGCGGTGCATAAAAAACATGAGGGAGAAAAGAATAGGCGTCGTTGTTTGACTCGCCTGGTTGGTAGTCGAGGTTGCCATCTCGTCTTGAGAGAGAAAGGACCGTATTTCAGAGATAGTCCTCGTAGGCGGCGTCTGCTTCTTGCCGTGGGAGCTGTAGCTGTCTCCAAGTGGCTCGGTGTGTCGGCTGAAAATCTGGAGCCGAGGCGCATTTACTGAGCACTTCCACTAGTGCCACGAGCGAAATAACAGAGACAGCCAGGATTCGACGTCTTGGCCACACCCAGACCAGGAAGCAAAGTTCTTTCTCCACTTCCAAGCGATTTCACGCTACAGTTGATGGCTCATACCCATTTACCTGTGACAGTATTTTTGTATTTATTATGAGTATGTAAATTCAGTATTTTGCATAAAAGCAGTGTAAAAGTTGGATCATTCGTCATTTTGTTCATATGTGATCACAGCTGACCGAAATGTGCTGACAGCTGCGAAATGTGTCTTTAGCCGAAATGTTGCTCTGAACCAATTACTTATTACGTACCACCATCACCGATTCCACATGGACATTACCGTTATGTCTTCTCTCCAAGAATGGCTGGAAACTAATTGTTCATTTATTACAATAAACTATAATCTTAACATAATGAACACGGATGTAATGAAGTATCATGTTACAATGAATTAAATGATGAATGGTCTTAGGATAGATAGGGCGTTAAAAATGGCGTTTCTAACAAATCTTTAGATATAAAAAACTCATTTTCGTGTAAAATGCAACTGTGTTATGATGATGCTTGAGAATAATGCAAGTGAGTTGTGTCAGCATGCAGGCTGCCGCTGAAGCTCTTCATCTTCAACGTCTTCCACCATATCTGAATTTTGTGACATTGTGCATGCATTGGCCTGAGTCGGAATAAAGATACTGAGTGTCGCATACGCTGTGGAACAAAACTGCAGTCGCTAAAATGAGATTAGAGCATCCATGCAAATGTGAAGGCACGTGCACGGTCTGCGTCCAGAGTCGAAATGAAACTGCCGAGCACCACATCTGCTGCTCAAAAAACCTGGCCCACTAATGTACAGCCATGAATAATTACTACACAGTTTCGAGGTTGCATAGTGAAAGCAATACTACTGCTTGTCAACGGCTTCGACACTTTCACTGCCAGTTGTTGTTGACATGACCACAACACCCGTGCAAGTCCGCTTACGCCAAGTAAAATAAAAAACAAAGCAAATTTGCCACAGCTGCTGAAGCCTTGTCTCCAGTGATCAAATCATGGTAAGATTATCGATGATGAACTTGTCTTCCTGAAGGCGAGTGGCTGTTTTGATAGTTCGCATACGCTGTTTTTGCTCCTTGGCATCGTGCATTTTAGTGCTTGGGGCTTCGTGCGCTCCAAAGATGTGCCGAATGAACGAGAGTTTTGTGCCATTAAATAATGCAACAGTTGCTGGGACCAGAGGGCACATTCAAAGCATCTGATTTTTTTTTAATTGATAGGAGTCAGATCATCAAGCTTTTACTGTGTTTTAGTGCCTATTACATTGGCTGAGGGCGTGTTCGTTGCTGGCTTTAGTACTTGAGCACTGAAAACGAACTTATGGGGGGGAGGGAGTCGAGAAGTAACCTAATTTATGCGCTGGCAACTGTGCTCTGAATGAGGTAAACACTACCCTTGAGAGTGCCTATATTTGAAAGTGAATGTGTACCTTTGTTCATAGTTGTGCATATTTTCTAGTGTTCAAAGAGTAGCAGTTTGGGTGTATTGGTGTACTATGGTGTTTTGAGTGTATAACACTGCTCGCGTTCTAAAAGGAAACTGTGGCAAACAAGATGACATTGAGATTGCTGAAGTGTTTTTTGCTTTGTTATATAATTAAACATTACCTTCCCCTTATATTCCAGCAACATTTTTTATAATAGAAAGTATTTGCAGAGTTGAGAAAACTTATTAAATATCTACCCCTTTGCAAAAGTAGTGCTGCTTTTTTAGTGTCGGCAGCATCCGGCAATTCTGCTGAAAACATAGACGGTCCGTGCAACCAGGGTCTCATTCTTCCTCTGCTTTGGAAGATTTGCGGTTTTAAAGATGATAGTCTTTCTTGGGATACTTCAGTGCAGAAATTTCGGTTTGGGTCTGTAAATTGATTGAGCCACCCGGCAAAAGTTTAACCCCGTGCTCAATGCCCACCCATCTTGTCCTGGTGGTTGTGTTCATACTTGGGAACATTGTCAATTGACAACGAATATTACGCATATTTGAGGTACAACAACAATATGTCAGTATTGGGTAATGTGTGTCTTATTTTGAAAATGCGTGATACTTGATTTTGGAGATCGTAGTGTTTATTACGCTGCGCTGACAATGCGACGCTATGAGTGAAAAAGTGAGTGTTTCCTACGCTGTGTTGATATGACATTTGGCTGCCAATTGCTCTGCGTTCTAAAATACAGTGCCCATATCTCACGCAGCGTAGAGGGCCTCAATGCTCTCCTCACCCGTCTCTATGTAGACGGGAGTGCTTCGATGTTCTCCTCGCCTGCCTCTTTGTAGGGGAGGAGGACATCGAGGCTTTCTATCGCAGCGCCTGCAGACAAAAGACTCTCGTATTTCGACGCCCTTTGCAGTGAAACACTACAGACAGGTAGGCGGGCAATTTTTGGTGACTTTCGCTGCCTTACAGCTGTTTGGTGCAGTGAAGTATACTCGTATTGAAAGAATGGCCTGTCGCTAAGTGGGACATACTAGTACTACCAGGAGTCCATTGCACATGAAATTACCTGATGTAATGAAAAAAAAAAAGCTTGGACCATTCTCCCCGAGAAGAATCCTGATCAGATGCGAAGCAGCAGCGTGGCGCACGGGGGGTGTCTCGGGTTGAACAGCACTAGCGTGGGTGCTGCGGTGCTCGAAGATTCGTCCGAAGCGATGACTGGCATAGGTCTTGTAGGTGACACGTACAGACATGTTTTAACAGGAATGTTAAGTGTGCGTCGGGTTTATTGCACATGAACCGACGAGTCGGTGGTGTAGCGAGCAACAGTCACGGCAGATGTTGTGGCGAACAGACGAGGTGGCAGCTGCGGGATACGCGGCAAAGTGCCCGGCAGGCGAGGGAGAGAATGACGTCAGCCGCGCACTGCAAGGGGAGCGTGACGTCAAACGCGGCAGCGGTGTCACCTACTTGGAACCGCACCAACACCTGTGGCGTGCGGCACGTTCGTACTGAACGTGCCGCACGCCACAGGCTAGCGTTACACAGGCTAGTACAAAGAGCTGCTTCGCACCTACAGTAGACTTCTTTTAAACGAACCCGAAACCAGGAAGATGTGTTGCCTTTAAGAGGAGTTTCATTTACTGAGAAACTAATGGGGGTACAATATCCAAGTAGGGAAACCAAACATATTAGTGGCAGCTGTTCCATTTAAGCAGCAATTTATTTAAGAAAGTTTCGTTTAAAGGGAGTCTACACATTTCATCATGTATGACTGTGTGCAGACATTTCCTTGGTCACATGCTAGACTTGTGTGTGTATGTGTGTGTGGCCACAGGTAAATCAAAAAGGGCTCCCTGCAGTGGAGAAGACAGTGAGAGCGATGACAGCGATGCGGGCAACGTCATAAACACATGGAGCCAGAGCGGTAAGGACGGTGTTTGCGATGGCCTGAATTGAGTGAGTGGGGCTGATTCTGTGTGCGTGTTTTTTGGGGCTTGTGAAATGGCTGGGCAGTGCTCTGTCTATGCTACTGCAGCTGCTGTCAGTGTATTGCATTGTTTTACCATATGTGTGCATTCTTTGCCTTCTGCCCGCCCTCTTACCCCCTCCCCCACATGAATGTGTGCGGCGATCTGCTCATTGTGTGAAGCGCTGCTGGGGTATTGTTCATCTTCTTCTGTTTATTAACCCGGTGGTGGAAATCCTGACGATGTTCAACCTATTTCTGTGGTGTGTCTTAACCTGTTGTGGTGCCACGTCCTCTGTTCTTTTTTTTTTTTTGCCTACATGGTCTGTGACCTGCCATGTGAAAGGTGTGTCATGGAAGATTGCCTATTAATTAGTCATAGTTTGTTTTTGCCATTAGCAGTGTTTCTTGAGGGTGGCATTAGTTTTCTCAATTTTACCCCCTTCCCCCCCCATGCTGAATTGTGTGTTTTATTTAGTTTTGTAGCATAGGTTCATTTTCACTTTCTAGACATGTTTGTTTAATTCAAGGGGCACCATTGAATACTTGTAATAAATATATTGCACCATAATAAATACAGTATTCAGAATGAAATGCGGCACTGGCAGCCTCTACTGAAATCTATATAGGCACCCGACATTGACAGAGGGTGCGACGGAGCTCTACCGGTCCGCCTTAGCATTGATAGTACCAACTGCCAGGGATAACGAGGAAATGAAACTCTCGCTGAACACATCAACATGATGAAGTGTCAGTGCCCTTTTTGGCACATTTTCAAAGAAGACTTCCTGGGTGCTTTCATAATGATCCGTGACCCCCTGCCAAAAACTAAAAAAGAAAAGGAAATGTGCCCTGGCATGTCCGGTTTGCTGCCTATGCGCTAGGCTACGCAATTGCGGGCCTGGTTTTGCTGCGTCTGCTCGCAAGGCTGTGTTCTGGTGCTACCATCGAATCTTGTAAACTGCATTGCCGGGTGCCTATATATAGCTTCAGAAGTTGTCCAAATGTCTGTTCATTCTATGTTTTGCATTAGTACGCTGTTAATCGTGTAACAGTCTTTGGTGCCCTTTGAAGGTTTCCAAAGTCTAGATGATTGTGTGTTGTTTACTTGTAGATTTCTTTCGCCAAAAAACTGGAACATTGATGGTACCGTACCGTTTCTCTCTGAGAAGCATTTTAGCATTTCACTAGCAATGTTCTTCAGTTATTGACTTTCACATTTAATGTTCTTGGCACATTATTTTTTTGCTGTGGCTTCACCTATTACCTTCATGGTAATTTTACCCCATTTAAAAACAGCTCTATTTTCATCAAAATATGGACTGTGTGGTTTTAGTTTAGTGTGTAACTGTCCGATGTATAGTTTCTTTCACACTTAAGGGAAATCTCGTAGCATGTGGCTTCTTGATGGGAGCACGATGCGGCCAGCGAAGCAGTGATACGCCGGCAGCAACTCTCGCATTCTCAGACGCTTGAGAGGTGTAGTGTTGAACAGTTGAATGGCGTCTTCGGCTACAACGGCCCCCGCTGCCACACTGCCAGGCAGCAGGCGAATTTCATTGTTGCTGCAGGAACTGGGCCAATATTGCTTATCGCGTTGCTGTACGCCTCACTGCCGTCCAAAATGAGTGCTGTGATCTCTGCAGCTGGGAACATGACGAGGTTTTAAGTGAAGTCGGAAGCTTCTCGTGGGCATTTCAGCGCTGGCGCGAGAGGGCTGCCTCGAGTAACGAAATGTCATCGAGGAGAAGCACATTCAGGACGTTGCCTTAACCTACAGCATTCCTGAACTCGTTCTCGTTTGTTTTGTTGTGTTGAACTCGCATAGCTGCACGGCAGTCGCTGTAAAACGCTTCGCTTTTTTTAGCACAAAATAAGTACCACACGTCTTACGTGCTCATTATAGCGTTCCACGCCGCGTCATACTGCGGTGAACACACAAAGAAGAAATGTACAGGAACGCACTCAGAACCATGGCGTTACGAAACAGCAAACAACGTATGCTGTCAAATACTGCTTTTGGAACCCCAGTCGCCAATGAAGGCAATAGGTTGGCATCCAGGTCGACATCGCACAATGTTTTGTACAAAATATCGGCCTAGTTTTCGCAGCAATGATGAAATCAGCAGGATGTGGTCAACGCGCACCTGCCATCGCAGACGATGCGGTTCAATACCACGCCCCTCAAGCATCTGCGCACGGACCGGCTGCTGCCGGTGCACTGCTGCAGCACTGGCCGCATTGTGGTGTCACGTGCTCTGAGATTTTCCCTAAGTGTAAAACAGGCTGTACATATTGAGACGTTTTGGTGCTGTCACTATGAAGAATAGTGTGAACGCTCTGGCAGTGGGTGATACTATGCAAATAGTATTAGGAAATTTGTTCGTTTTGGCTTCCTTAAAAAGACACTAAAGGCAAAGGTTGACTCACAGGAATTTTCTCGTGCCCTTAACTACAATCAGTAGAACAAAGTTTAAATGAGATATACCCATGTATCACTGTGAAGCCACCTTTATTATTGCATTGCTATGATGCATTGTTGCGAAGCCACCTTGACTTTAGCTCCGAACTTTTGTATATATTTTGTGAGAGTTATATGAGAGAAAATGTGGGGTGTGTTGGTTTGCCGTTCTAGAAAACTTTCAGTACCGAGAGGACCTAGCTGGAGATAAATTTATCACCTAAACACTCACAAAGCAATGACAGTTCTGGGGAGAAGGGAAGGAGGCTGTTCTATCCATAGCATTTCATAGCAAGTGCACTGGAGGAAATCTGGTGCTAGTGTCTATGAGAGCCGCAACGCATGGCACTTCTTAAATGATAGAATTACGGATAGGTAGTGCACAGATTAGCTTAAGCTACATCGTTTCGACTTTGTATGTAGTCTTGATGCATTAAAACTGGGAAATATTGAATAAGTTCTGCTGATCCCACTTGATCACCTTGATCCTTTTTAGGCTCACCAATCTAAATAAGCTCACAAGGGTCACAACTAGCCATTCTTGAGTGTGAAACAAAAGCCAAAACACAAGAATAAACAAAGCCACAAAAGCTTTTGGAGCTGCAGACGCAATGACTAGGCAGTTTTATTATTTCTTTGGTGGCTAAAGTATTGTAGTTCTACAGTGTCTCTGTAAATATTCTTTAAACATCTGCGGTTCGAAGCAGTCTGTGGGACACAAACACAGTTGAATGCAGCCCTTTCCCTCTTTTACCCACTCTTCTGTATATTCCTGTTGAATTCTGTACGATTTTCAAATGTTCCGTATCAGGCCCCCAATATTGTTATGCAAGAGTAATGGAATTTATATATAATCTTCATATACTCTATAAAATCCACAGGAAACATATGGACTTATTGGAATGACACATAGGTTTCAGCAGGGATTTATTTCCTGTCATGTTCAATAAACCGCACGTAGAGTGGTGATAGTGTCATCCAATTCTTTGTCTTGCATTTTTAAAGCTCCTGTTGTAAAGAAAGTTTACACACTTGACCATATTTCAATGCTTTGTTTTGGCTTCCCTCAACAATTGCCTTTAGTGCCTTTTTAAGAGCGACTGGTCAACCCTGCAGATATATTTGTAAGCTATAGCGGCTTCTATTAGTTCAACCTTAACTGGCAGGCGTCTCTTATAATCAAATGGTGGTTTTGGGACGTTAAACCCCACAAATCAATCAATCAACCTTAACTGGCAGTTTGTTAGCAAGTGGCAGTTTTAGTGATTAACATCTGCAGTTTCCTTGTTTTGTAGCAAAGCCGCGATTCTTTGATGCAGGAAGCCGGAAGGTCCCTGTGGCGGCTAGCAAGAAGCGCAAGGATTTTGCGCAAGGCGGTGCTGAAAGTGAGTGATGTCTTCTTGACCAGTTTGAGTTTGGACCTGTGCTTGATTATTGATTCTCATAGGTTGAAGTGGGACATCACCTCATCAAAAAAAAAAAAAGACAACTGAGATTTCGAAACAGGTTGAATGAGAGGGTAATATGAGCGAGCTATCTGAGCGAGTAGTCATATGAGCGAAAAGCTAGGACACTGTGCTTGATGTTTAATCGTGCACAATCGAGATTGTCATCTGGGACAACCACCTTGAGTCATTCACCTGAGCAAAACCTGACCTCCGCATCGATGAAGTGCAATTCAGGCGAGTTGCTGATGTGTTGCACACCCTTGCAGGTAAACACATGAGGCTCTCCAGCAGTTTCTCTAACGATGACGATGAACCTGCCGAAGGTAGCCTGGGCAAAAAACGCAACAATTTTGCACAAGGGGGCTCTGAAAGTGAGTGATCTTTTCTTGGACCTGCCCAAGCTTGGACCTGTGCTTTATGTACTCATGAGATGCAAAACATGACACCAATTTTTGATGTAATGACTGCTTGGAACAGTTGCTTGCGATAAGTGTGTCATGTCTTTGCAAATCTTGCCACCAAAGGTAATGCTGGCTCTGATGTAAGGGTTTCACATAAGATTATGTCAATATGACATGAACTGTCAATACAGAAATTAAAATATGTGCATTACTTAGCCCTAAATGTTTGCATTTTAATCAATGTGTACTGTACAAAGACTTCATTATTCACTGAGATGTAAGAGAACACAAAAAAGAAATGCTAGATCGAAATAGACTGATTAAGTATTTTGTTATGCCTCTATTTTTGTCGATATCTGGGTAAGGGGTTAATTAATTGAAGAAATAGGATTCGACAAGTTATTTTCAAGTTACAGCAGATTCCCGGAGTCTGTTATATTAGCTGGGCATCTCTGCTTTTCACATACTTTCTAAGGCTTTAATCAGTATGGTTCAGTAGAGATTCTGAAAACTTGTTCACTACAGTCCTACGTTTCTATTAAATTACAACGTGCATTGTCTTGGCAAAAAGAAACAATTGGGCAAATGGTAGTACAAGCCTTCTGCACTATATTGGCATGTATCGACAAATGCGCCAGCAATCCACAGAGGAGTTGTACTATGGGTGGGCCAGATGACAGATTTGTGTTTATGATCATCGTGCTTAGATTCCCAGATACACTTATAGATGACGAATCTGTCTCGGTTGCGGATGAAGCAATGGCCGCATGATGAAACGGGGAAGTTCATGTGTGTATGGTGCCTGAAGTCGTCTTGCGAGAACCGGTTCTCTGAAACGCCTATACGGCGGAACTGTTTCAGTCATAGATCAGGCAGTAACTACACAGCGAAACCGGGAATCACAGCTGGGGCTTGAATAGGGGTTTAACTCATGCTGCAAAAACAGATACTCAGATACACTGATAGATATTGTAACTGCATTCGTCGTGAATGAAGCGATAGCTCCACAGTGATACCAGGAAAAGCAGCTTGAACATGTGTGGGTTTAAGGTCGTCTTGCAAGGACCGGTTCCCAGAATAACCTTCACATGGTGTGATTGTGTCCATTGCGGAGGAAGTGTCAATCGTACAGTAAAAATCTGGAAGTCCAGCTTGAGCATGAACAGGACCTTAAGCTGTCCTGTAAAAACTGGCTCGCAAATGTGCCCATAGAGGGTGTAATAGCCTTGGTTGCCAACAAAAGAATAATTGCACATTGATACTGGAAAGTGCAGCTCAAGCATGAATAAGGCTTAAAGTCGTCCTGCGAAATTCGGTCCCCAAACACAGGCATAGATAGCATAACTGCCTCAGTCATGGATGACGCTGTAGCCGCGCAATGAAACTGGGAAGGGTGACTTGAGCGTGAATAGGGCCTTGAGTGGTCTTGCATAAACCAGTTCCTAGAATTACCTGCAGTTGGCATCACTGCCTCTGTTGGCCACCAATTGGCAGTCCCTTACTGAAAAGCTTGGCTCGGGTGTGAATCGGACCTAAAGCTGTCCTGGAAAAAAAAAAAAAATGGTTCCCATATAGATACACCCACAGATAGTGCAAGTTCCTCGTCTGCGCACAAAGTGGTAGCCAGACAGTGAAGCTGCAAAGCGCGGCTCGTGCGTGGATAGGGCCTAAAGAAACTTAGGATTGGTGGGTGTGGCATCGACTGCAACACGTTCTTTGTCATGCATCTATACTCTACGAATAACTGTAGTCGCAAGCATCCACACAGAATAACAGAAAATCGCAATAAATTGCAAGGGGAAATGCAAGTGAATGGCGGATACACTGTTTCTGCTGATGTCACGCTATGGTGGAACTGGGATAAGTTTTTTCTTAAACAGTATATATTTCATGTAAAAATCTAATGAATGTAAGGCTCCTGTCATTTCATTAAAGTTTCGACCCATCCCTTTCAAGCGTAATTTGGTCTGTTGTAACTCAGCAGTCACATTTTGCGTGCGCTGGATCAGTTTTGATACCACCCATAAAACTTAAGGATGAATAATATCTGAAATGATGTGTAACTTTTGTGATTTCTAAAGAATGATGTCCAAATATTAACCACACCACCGAAACTGCTTGTAGTTATGTACGATTAGTAAACCATCGTTTCTGTAATTGGCCGGTGGCTACTTCGGTAGCGAATGAAAGAAAAAAAAAGAAAAATGTGGGTAAACCATGTTGAGGTGTGCAAAACACTATTTGAGGTTTTAAAACGGGAAAAACGAGAGAGTGGGTCACGTGAGCGAGTTTGTATCTTTTGTAATGGAGTCATTGTTGGTTAATCAGACATGGTTAATCATGTCAAGTTGAGATCACCACATGAATCAACCACATAAGTCAGCAGCCCTGAGGCAACCCTGACTTTTGCATTGACGTAGTGCACTTCAAGCGTGTTGCTCATGTTGTATATTCTTACAGGTAAACGCATGAAGTACTCTACCAGCTTATCCAACGATGACGAGCCTGCTGAAAGTAGCTCGGGCGTTTCAATGGGTGAGTATGTTGGTCTTGCTTGCCGAGCTCTTCCATGTTTTTGTCTTGCACGATATTTTCGTCCTCATCTTCTAGCAAAAAAAAAAAGTAACAAAAGCAAGCCTTCGTTAGTGGCATACCACAGTTGTGGAAAGTTACAACAGCTACGAAATGGATGTGGCAGTTGATGAAATTCCCAAGCACAGCTTAGCCGATGATTAGTATCACAGTGGCATCTGTAATCTCACTGGGTACAGTGTTTTGTGTCTAGGCGAAATTTTACTGATTTGATCCTAGTTGTCCCGACTGTACTGCGGTAGCTGCAGAATACAGAAAACAGTGGCACATACTCGATAGGTGTGATTGGTAAGTGACGGAGATGTACCAAACAGTCGGTGCTGCTACCTTCTCTTTTTAATGGCTGCCTGTTCCTATTAGCTGATTGGAAGAGGCAAAGGATGCTTTGCTTAAAAGATATGAGAAAAAAGCAAGTTTTCACAGAAAAAAAGAAAATAACTTGTAGCACTCTAGTCAACATGGAGGAAATAAAGTAGGCCATAGTGTGTGCAGAATGCAAAAGTGGCGTCCGAACAGAATCAGTGGAGATACACTCGAACCTCATATAACAAACTTGCATCTTACACAAAAATAAGTTTGTTATATTCTAAAATTGGTTATAAAGGTTTATTCTTAACGTTAAATCTTTTGTGAGACTATTTTTCCTTACTTCGTTACAACCGATATTTCGTTATAGTATCCCAGTTCATTATATTGAGGTTTGAGTGTACTATCCGTTCACAGAGGGGCAGGATTGAGTAATGTGTAAAGATGAGTAAATTTTCACCTATAAATCAATTAATTTGAAACTAGTTTTCTAAGCCAGGAGTAACCAGTGGCTACATTTGGTGAGACTTTTCTGCTGTCGTAACACGTGTGGCAATTGAACAAAAGGAAGCGAATTTTTTTTTTAAGGGTTTCGTTTCTTTGACCGAAACGAATGAATCCTGTTGGCAAATAGGCTGGGGAAAACATAGGGTAAATTAAATATGGTCTTTAACTGTGTTGTTGGAATGACGACATCAGTTGAAATGAATGAAAGTGGGCAGTTAACCACCATTTTTGTTGGCAGGATCTGAACCCAGAACCTTTTACGGGTGACTTTTTTTTTTCCACCTTGACTGATTTCATTTTACAATATTATTACTAGGCTACACTTATATGAAGACATTGATGCCCCCAATTCTTTCCCGGTCCTGTGTGTCTGTTGAATTCATTCGGCTATATCTGATCATTGTATCAAAGAGCAAGATTGTTGTGAATTAGTAGAGACAATATTGGTGGTGGGGGTGTCTTAATAAAGACAACACTTTCTCTCAGCCAGCTAGTACATTTTAATGTAATTTTCGCAGATCAATTAAAAAATATTTTTTGCTTTCTTTGCAGGCAATTATAGCAACATCTCACAGAAGCTCATGGTAAGGATCCCAAGTTCTCTGGCAACCGAATGATCTTTGGTGTAACGTGTTGTGCAGAAGCTGCGATTCGAAAAGTGTTGCGGAAGAGTCATGTAGCTTGTTCTGTTTGTGTTCTATTTTTGTAAGTTTGACATTTAACCTGCTGCCATAAACGCCAATGTTGAGCTGACGAAAGGGTTGTCTAACGTTCCCAAAGGGAGTGCATGTGTCTCCCAAAGGGAACAACAGTGTATGTCGAGAAGAACAGTGAATGGGGTTGCAGATGGCAACATGGGGCCATGTTTGCCATCTTATCTTGCTGTGTTTTGGTATTTCTTTTAGCTGATCTCAACCGAGCCTATAAAGTTTTCAGCTTATCAAAGGAGTACTACCTACCTATGCTTTTATTTTGTGCCATAGAAAACAAATAAAGCTATTCTTATGCAGTTGTCAATATGTTGTTCTAGATTGCTTAGTGTTTCTTTCTTCGAGCTTATGGATGGTTGATCTGCAGCCTGTCCCGACGCCTCACATGGGCACTTTTACTCAAGTCACAGTGGTGTTTACGACGACGTAAGGCAAGCGCTAGACGCACAGGCTTATATATCTTGCTGACTGAACTTCTTGCGTAGTTTGCAATGCATTGCATTTGATATCCGAGATGGAGTGTGGGGAAGGTGGTGTTCTTCGATAAAATTCTTGGTACATTTCGTTCGCACATTTTTGCAACTTTGTCTGGGATCGATGCGGTGTGCTTTCGTTAAGCTGGTAAGCAAGGGAGTCTACTGCATTTATTCAGTTACCTGCATCATGAAGGCTGCATCTAGAGGTCTCGTTTAACTAGTTGTCGGTTTTCTCCAGTTAAGCATGGGCTACAAGGCTGGTGCTGGTCTCGGCAAGAACAACCAGGGAATCGCGGACATCATCCCGACGTCCAAGCAGCGCGGTCGAAGAGGTCTCGGCCTCTCTCTGGAGGGCCTCGAACCCAGTGTAGATGTCAAGTGGGACTTTGAGAAGGAAGAGGTGAGGAAAAAAGTGCAGTGCAAGATTCCGCTCGCGTTTTTTAATTTTCTTGTTTTTGTTTAATGGCAGCTGTACAGTAGAGTACAGTAGCATATTTGCACTGTTGTTGAAGGATTGGGTGTGTTAGTTCATGGTGAAAATATTAGCTATCTACGCTCAAACCTTGATATAACGAACCCAATTGTAACAAAATATTGGTTATAACGAAGTAGGTGAAGAATAGTCTTGCAATAGATATATTGTTAGGAATATATTTTTATAAATACTTTGTGGATATAACAAACCTATTTTCATGTAACATGCAACTTTGTTATAATGAGGTTTCAGTGTTCTCAGAACTTCCTAAAATACTTGTTTAAAGAAAATGCATGCCGACCGAAATGAAAAACTTTAAAAAGAGAAAACAATGGTTCGGCTTCTGTGCAGAAGCCTTGTTCACATAAAAGTGGCCCAGTAAAGAAAAGAGGGCTCATATCTGTTTTAGTACGTGGCCGAGACACCTGGCGTATGCTGCTGGGACGTTGCCATAATCATTTTCATGGGTACTTTTTTGTTCACTTTTATGTAAAGAAGGCCTTCCTATGGAAGCTGAAACGTTTTTTGATGTTTCATACCTTTCCGTTTTGGTGGGCATTGATTCTTTTGTTTTTTTTCATGATGCCTCTTCTCGAAGAGATTTATCTCAAACCATCAACTTCATTGGAATACACTCAAATTTTCATATACTGAACCTAAATATAACAAAATATTAGTTTTAATAAAGTAAATAAAAATAGTCTTGCAGCAGATATAATGTTATTAATAAACCTTTATGACAAATTTTTGGATATAATGCAGTTATTTTCGTGCAAGAGGCAACATTTTTATAGTGAGGTTATGTACTCGTTTTTGTCCGACTTTTACTCTCAGTGACTCTCCTCTTGCAAATATTATATTCGCGGACCTCTTTCTTTGTCCTGCGTATGCGTTTCCCGCCCACTGCACAGGTCGACGTGAAGGAGCGCGTGGATTGGATTCCCGAGTGTGAAGAAGAGCCACCGAACATCAAAACTCTGAGGGAATGGGTCACGGAAGGAAAGGTGAGGGGAAAGTACCCAAAGGGGCCATGACGCCCAATTGACACCCTACTTTTAAGAATTTCTGGGTATTCGGGTTCTAGAACCATGACTTGATGCTGAGAGATGCCGTAGTGGAGGGCTCCAGAAATTCTGACCATCTGGTGTTTAGTGTGCACTGATGTCGCACAGTACACATGCTTCTGGCATTTCGCCTCCATAGAAATGCAACTGCTGTGACTGGAATCGAACCCGCAATCTTTGGGTCAGCGGCCTAACATCGCAACCAAGGCACCACTATGGTAGATGTGAGGGGCAGGTTTTTGTCGCACCCAGCAGGAAAAGGAGACTGAAAACCTAACTAGAGGCCAGCGGAGACATGAAAAAGGGAGTTTATTTTCCATGCACTTGTCGCGAGACGTGGTATTTTGCACCCACTCAGACGACGTATCAAACTTTATTCGTGAAATACCCATCTGCCTCGCGATATTGCTTGCTTTTTGAACTGTCATTGGCTAGTAGTGAATCCAAATGTCACTTGCCTGGCTAAGGTTGCCAACATAAATTGAAATATGGCTAAAAAAAAGGTCGCCGCCTAGAATTGGGTGCATCAGCGTACTTTTTAGGCAGCTTGAATTTCAGTATTCGATTGTAATGTGAGGCTTGGCTTCAGGTAGCAGAATACTGGAAAGAAAGAGTTCGCGTTACATTCAAGTACTCAAACCTCAACATAACAAACTCTGATATAACAAACTTTAGGTTATAACAAAGTAAATGAAGAACAGTCTTGGACTAGACGTCATGTTAGAAATATACCTTTGTAACAAATTTTCGGATTAACAAACTTTTCCTATTAAATGTGCAAGTTCATTATAATGAGGCTTGAATGTACATAGGCACGTATGTAGAAAGATGCAGATAAGGGGATGCGCTAAGAGCATGGCTGGCATTGAATTTTCATTCACGGGAGTTTGCATTCATGGTCAACAACCATGTGTTCTGTCTGAGAACGACAATGCACGTATATCATCTGAACAATGTTTGTCCATTGTTAGTCCTTTAAAGCCAAGTTTGTTAAAGAAGAAATTCGTCACTTTAATGATGCAGGCATGCTAAACTAAGTGAGAAGAACTGTCCACTAAGTCTTAAAACATGCTAAACGGGGGTCTGTTTGTAAAGGACGGGTGCTGCGATGTCCCAGGGTACCGTATTTACTCGCGTAATGAACAAACTTGCATAATAAACTTATATCTACTTCAGTCGTAAAAATTGTTTTTTTTTTTCTTCCGTGTAATAAACACACCTCTTACATTCATCCGCTCCAGTTCCGCTCACCCACACCTGGGGCCTGCTTGCTCGTTAGATCTCTTTTATTCTTTATTATTATGCCAACCCCCCCTCGATCACCTCTGCTTATCTTAGCTTGTTTTAGTGCATTGTATTGTTTTTCTTTCTGTCTGTGTGCGGCATGTTGCCTGTCTTTTTACTGCATCTTTGCGCCACAGTCGGGTTCAGGAACAGTGCGAGTGTAGAAGCATCGTGGCTGGTATGCACACATCGAGCGAAGGTCATGAAACTGCCCGCACCAATCAATGGTCGGTTCCTACAAATAGGAAACTTGAGAGCCCAATCACATGCACCTGATTTTCGAGTGAGGCTGTTGGGAAGGGCCGTTTGTCGTCATCGCGTTGCAGGTTTCTGGAAATAGAAGAAAAAATCGTTTGTTGCCCAGAAAAAATTGAGACGATTTCCTCAATGTGGTAGCACCCCCGATTGTCGCTTCGGTTGCAACTTACTCATCATGCTTGTTATCTGCGCGTACTTCAAGGATTGTTAGAAACATAGCTACCTTTTCTACAGTCGCAGTGAGGTGGTGACTGTATTTTATCGTTAATCTTGTTATCGACGATTTGTTTTGATGCTTTGGTGTTTGCTTACTGGAATGTTGGTTACTTGCTGCAATTTCAACAGTGCCATCGCGGTCGTCGTGCGTTTTTGCACGAAGTTGGCAAAGTGAATTGTAGCATCATAGTGCACGCATCTGGACGCCCTTCGAGATAACAGCTGATACCACTGTTGCGGCTGAATGTTTGCAAGAAAAAAAAGGATGTGAAACGTTTTTATGGGGTGCACAGGCAGCGCAGGGACAGCTTGTAGAAGATTTTGCTGTTTCCAAACAGTGTACGTGTATGGTTATTGTGAACGGCTAAGTGACCTAACCTTTTTTTTTACATTACCACATTTTTTGCTTGGCCTAAAAAAATGGCAGCATATCCACGGAGTGAATGATGGGGAGTGGGGCGAAGCATTCGTCCGTCCATTCGTTCTTGCTTCCGCCCGTTCCTGCGTACGTCTGTGTAACCATCCATGCGTCCATCCACCCGTCCGTGCGTGTGTCTGTTCGTGCGTCCGTCCCTGCGTTCGTCCATGCATCCACGCCTGTGTCCGTTCATGCGTCCATCCATGCATCTGTCTGTGTCCAACCGTCCATGCGTCCATCCACCGGTCCGTGCGTGCGTCTGTTCGTGCGCCCGTCCCTGCGTTCGTCCATGCATCCGCGCCTGCGTCCGTTCATGCGTTCATCCATGCATCTGTCTGTGTGTCCGTTCGTCCATCTATTCAGCACTCCAAGTACCACCATCTCGCATCTTTTCATCATATATTCTCCATATAGAAGCACCACCATCCAGCGGACATTTCAAGGACTAAACGGGAGGTGGCACATGCACACTTTCTTACAGCTTGCGCTTCGGGTTTACTTCCCACCTTTAACCACCTCGACTTCATGGTATATACTAGTTCACTGTATTCATGGCTATGCGGCCCAACGCTCGCTAAACCTTTCTAAAACTAAGGAGGTTACACCCAGCGAGTATAACGTAGCAACCCTTGCTTGTCAGATCATGCTCAATGTACATGCCAATAGCTGCTAATGGGGATCGCAGCGTGCGCGTTACTTAAAGGCCGAATGCTCCTGTCTCTCATTCCCCCTTAGCAGCCATTAACATGTGCATTGAGCACTATCTTTTATTGTTCAACAACGCACAGAAGAAATCTCTCACCGGAACCACCTTGGAGGTCAAAATCTGAAGGACCGCTATTTCAAGTTTGTGGCACTGGTTGTTACGTACTATGAGGAACGCACAAGCCACGCCATAAGGAGCTTCGCCCCTAAAAGTTTTCATAAAATTTATTCACATAACAAACGCACCCCTAACTGCTCCGATTTTTCAAGAGAAGAAGTGCCTTCAATATGCAAATAAATATGGTACGCTTTCGTGAGAAATTTATCAGCAGAGTTGTACAGTAGAACATATGGCCTTGAGAACATTTTTTTGCACTCACAGACAACCTATTTTGACAATGGAGCGAAGCCAGCTTATAAGAGCGGGGGTTTGGCCGAGTCGCGCTGCTCCGCGAGTCGTACGATAGCTTCAGGCTGATTTCGGTTTTGCATGCTCACATCGCTTAGGCTTTTAAAAGACACATAAACAAAAAATGTGGATGGGAGAAACATTTTGATGTTTTAAAGTATATTTTAGTGTCTAATTACGAGTATACTTTTCCTTGAGAGCTAAACTGCGTGCTTGCTGAGCGCAAACAGACCTGCTATGTCACACCAGCCATCTTTATTTTGTACAACAGGCCTACTGAAAAAGCGATGCTAAGAAAGAGGGGAAAAAAGAAGGCATTCTTTCAAGATGTAGAATAATTGGATCTCAGCTATGACTAGCTACAATTGTTTCAGTCTCATAAAAATAAATCGGCAGTTATTTCAGCTAGGCGAATAAGAAAATTATCCATAAACTTTAATACTTTTTCTTGGCGCGGTAGCAGGTATGCGCTCTGGTTCTGTAGGTTCCACAGTGCTGTCAAGAAATGCCATCGCCAAGTGGGATAGATAAAACTCCCTCAAAAATGAGAAAAAAAAAAAAAAGCATTTCCGTGGCGCCCCACTCGTCCAGATTACAGCGCAAAACCACTGTGGTAACTTGGCTACTGTGATGTTATGCAACTGAGCTGCGTGCTGAGTGGAACATGTCTCGGTGGGTCATGTGCCATATTGTACCCAAAGTTTGAAGGTCATTTGTGTCTGTGTTGGCGGAAGCGGTTACCTTTATTCCCTTTTTATGCGCTTCTCTTCGGATGACAGAAAAAGCTCACCATTGACGACGAGACCTGCTTCTGCGACGAGAAGGTGCTCAAGCAAATCATCGACTGCAAGGTATGGCGCGATTCGCTGACTTACGGCCGTTCTGCTCTTCTTGAGGGTTTGATTCTCGTTTCTAGTGCAAAATAAACGTCCTGCAAGAAAGAGAATATGCAGACACCACAAACAGTGACTTATTCTACTGCATGTTTTTTTTTTTCTCTCTGTTTTATCAAACTTCGTACTGGCAGACAACATGAATCCAGAATATGGCATCCATTGAACCCTGCCTAATAGCGTCTCTGTTTATTTCTATGCTTTATGTTGAAATGAGCAGAGATGCGTTCTTTTTCGGCTCCGTCCTTGTCCACTCGCCCTTGATGTTAGAACGATAATTTACCAACTCGCGAAGTTTTGTCACTCTATGGAATCATCTCTGTTCATTACAGACGATTCACGTATTTAAAAGTGAGCCGCTTGTTTAGGTTTACAACGGCAAGTTTGGCAAGTTGGTACGTTAACATATTTGGTAGAACATTTTGGTTTTTTCCTTGTAGTTTATTTGCTTATCTTTATGGTGGTATACAGTGTTTATTGTCGTATAGGCTTGACGTAAGGTGCATATGCCCTCACACGACCAAGTTGCTGGGTGTGCGATCAATAACTGTGTATCATAGCTCTCGGAGTGTTGTTCTCTTATGTTGGTAGGTGGCAGTACCCTCCTTTCGTGCCGACGCTCATGCTCTTCAGAAGAACACACATGTCTAACTGACATACATGGGTATCAGACACCAATATCGGCCGTGCCGGTCGCCTGGGCTGATAATTTGTAGCGATTCCCCGTGTGTCTTATTTGGTGCTTGCCTTGTCAGCCACAACTCACGGCCTGCTGATGATCCTGTCGATAATGTAGATGGACCGTTATGGACCTCTGACCAAGCCCAAAGAGATGGTGCGAGCTAGCTTGTGCAGGAGCTGTCGCTCACACGCTTACATTGCCCACATAATCGCTTGACCTTGAGTGGACGCATCGACTAAACCCATAACTTTTTGAGCAGCCTGCGCACATAATTCCCATGCAAATGTTTGAACACTTCGGATATTTCGAACGAACATTAGAGTATTCAAGTTTGCTTTGACATGAATTTAAATTGTCCAAAGTTTTTGAGTTGTTCGAAATGAAGACACACTCAAACCTCCTTTTAACAAAGTTGAATCTTATACAAAAATAAGTTTGTTGTAATCAAAATTTTGTTCTACAGATATGTTCTTAACACTATACTTATTGCAAGACCATTCTTAATTTACTTGTTATAAGCAATGTTTCATTATTACTGGGTTCGTTATTATCAGGTTTGAGTGTATTTAATCGCGCATAACTCTTTTGTGAAGGTGTTTTCACTTGCAGCAGAGTAGTACTATGCTGCGAAAACACTTGTACAAAAAAAAAAAAGCAGAGCTGCTGGTAAATCCCATTTTAAGGTTAAATCGACATGCTACCTTCACATCAATTATAAATTCTTTAGTTTAAAAGCTGGTTACGTAGGCTTACACGCTCCAAGTGTTGTAGTTTTTCAAACATAGCATATTTTATCATTTATCATTCGCATCCTACTGAAATTAAAATTCTGCAACTATTCAAAGTTGTTTCCCCTTCACCTTAAACAGAAGAAATGACATTCGCACATGACTCAGTCTATTGGAAAAAGATATTGTGCATGTAGTTTAGGTCATGTCAAATGTGCTAAGATTCACTTATAACATGTGACATATGCTATTTGAACTATTTGATTCAAAATTTTTGGACCTAATCACTATTTGCTTCGAATCTAAAAGTTACTATTTGCATCTCCATAATTTCATGACATTTGTTTCTAACAGTGGGTGCAGTACGCAAAATCATTTTTGTACTTGTACTTGAAGTGTGTTTTGCCATGCTCTGTTTTCATTTCAGAGTGTGTTTGACAGGCTGGAACCAGAAGAAATGCGTCGAGCCAGAACGCGGTCGAATCCCTTTGAAACTATTCGCGGTGGAATCTTTCTGAACAGGTGCATGATTGTCGTTGTTTCTGTAAGCGTTGATGGAACTCTTTTTTTTTTAATGTAGAAAAAAAAGTTGGGGGTTGTACTTGTGACAGTGGTGCAGCATTCTCTAATCTTTGAAATGGCATTGTCTCCTTTTGATTATTTTTCTTAAGGTACAGTTAGTTGTGCGTATATCAAACCAGTTCATACCTAGCTATTGTCCAAACTAATGGTTCTCAAATAGGGCTTCGCAGAACTAGAGATTTGGTGGAGCTCTCTTAGGGGCTCTGTGAAATCTATAGTTCAGGTGTTGGTATTCATGTGCCGTCGCGTTGACGTCATTGTCAAATGTCCAGGAACGAAATTTCGTGACTCTAGCACGCATTTGGACCGTTTGTCTAAAGCTGCATGGACACGTTTTGACACTCTTTAGAGCACTAAAACTTTCCCGGAGCGCACCCGATTGAACACTATAGCACAAGCCATGGTATTCTGCCTATTTTTCGGCATAGAAAAGATTACGGTTTTTTGGTATTGCCAGGAAAACTTTTAGGGGTGGAAGCTCCTTAGGGTGTGGGTCTGTCTATCCTCCGCTGGTGTATGTAGCCACCGGTGGCACATACGTACTCTAGGGTGGGTATGTGCCTCAGGGGATGGGAGATGGTGGTACTTGGAGTGTTCACTGGATGGATGTAAGTGCTTTCGCATACTGCCATCTGCTTCTATGGGCGAAGCTCCTTAGGGTGTGAGTCTGTCCATCCTCCATTGGTGTATGTAGCTACCGGTGGCACATAACCGCTCTAGGTATGTGCCACAGGAAATGCAAGATAGGAGATGGTGGTACTTGGGGTGCTCACTAGATGGACGCACAGATGGACACATGGACGAACTTACAGACAGACTAGCAGATGGATGAAGGGACGCGTGGAGTGGGTATGTGCCACAGGGGATGCGAGATGGCGATACTTTAAGTGTTCACTAGATGGACGCATGGATGGACGGACAGGTGGACGGACAAGGGGACGTAGGGATGGATGGACCCACGAACGAACAGACAGACTAATAGACAGACAGACGGATGGACAGACGTGTGGAGCGGGTATGTGCCACAGGGGATGCAAGATGGCGGTACTTAGAGTGTTCACTAGATGGACGCATGGATGGACGGACAGACAGGCAGACTAGAAGGTGGACGGACAGATGGACGGACGCGCGGGCGTGCGGATGGATAGATGGACTCACGGACAGACCCACGGACACATGGATGGTCGCAGGGACGGACGGAAGCAAGAACGAACGAACAGACGGAAGCATGGACGGGCTGATGAACGCTTCGCCCCACTCATCATCATTCACTCCAAAGATATGCTGTGATTTTTTTGTGTGTAAATCGTACGCAAGGGGACACCAAGGATCCATTGCGACTGAAGTCAATGGTTCTGGTGCACTGCATCATTGAATTTGACAGCTTTTGTTGCTCTACAGTCAACAACTGGAAGCATTTGGCACTTGTTTGGTACCCATTACTAGGCTGGCCATAATCGGTCATGGGTTTGGTACTTTAGGGGCCAGTTCTGTGCCTGCATGAGGCTAGTTCATCAGCGGTGTTAAGTGACGCTGCATGTGCTAAACGGTTTCCGCCGCGCTGCTTGCTACTTCGTTCTATGTCGCTCAAGCTCTGCGTGCGCTTTGAGTAATTTGGCTCAATAACACACGTTTGTGTTGGGACTGGACAAAATTCTGAGTCAAGTGGTATTTCAAAAATAAAGTTATTTTGGCATGATGAGGGATCACTGTAGTTTCCTTGAACGGCATGTCAGGGTTGGGAACGACTGAATATCCTTTTGTTCGAACATATGACTAATCAGAGACCTATGAGATATATGAGATATGTATACTCATACCTCATTATAGTAAAATTGCATCTTATATGAAAATTACATGAAAATTAGTTCCTCATAAGCAAAAATTTGTTATAACGTTTTTTTTTTTTCGAACACTGTCTCTATTGTAAGACTATTCATTTAATTTGTTATAACTAATATCAAGTGATATCTGTGTTTATTTACATTTAGTTTTGGGTGTATATGATATGTGGTACATACATTGTGCAATATGTATACGTGTACCCCATCGGATATGTCTGCTTCAAGCAAATAATTTCTTTAAAAAACAGAAAACAAATACTGCCTCTTTGAAAACATTTAGCTATTCAATTTGATTGCCAGTTACTGATATTGGTTCCGGCAGTTTCGTTTTTGTTCTTTCTTATTTTGCTTTCGAATTTTTATGTACACCACTGTATTGTCATGTAAAAACAAGTAGTTCTAACTGCTTTGTGGCAATAAAATCATTTCGCAATTTTACACAGACCGAATAAAGGCAAATGTAATAAAGAATAAGAAGTGGGCCATGTAGACATAATCGTGTATTAGTTGTGCAATTCTTTCATGCTTATTTTCGGCTGGCCAGTAGGCTACATCGTAATGGCGACCGGATCGCTTGTTGTTCCTCCGCAGGGCAGCCATGAAAATGGCCAACATGGATTCTGCCTTTGATTTCATGTTCACTTCTCCCGTGGATGAAAATGGGGTGAGTGGATTCTATCATTCGTCTGTACTACTTCACTCAAAAAAGCGTTTTTGGAAATTCTGAGTTAATTATTTGTATACTATAAAATAGAGGATGACTTGCTTCGGGGTTGACAGACATTTCATTAAAGGGGCCCTGCAGCACTCTTTCAGATAGCCGTGGAAAGGATTCACTGAAGGAGCTTATTGCCTTACTGATTGACTGCCACAAAAATGTTTAGAATCCGTCAAGTACGCACCAAATTATAAAGTGTCATCGCACGCTGCAATTGCATTCTCTCATTTCTCATCCTGACGAAAACTCTGGAAGCGAAGCAGAGAGGAATGGCACAGGGAAAGAAAATACTTAATGCATGCCTCGCTGCCTGGAGGATTTTTTTAATTTTTTTTATTTTCTTTGAATGTACAACTTTTCAGTGCAATCGCGCGCGCGTGCATAAACATGTCGCGCGTGCATAAACATATTGACACAATCAGTCAATAAAGGTATGCCATTGCATTGAAAGAATGATATTGTTATGTTCATAAAAGAAAAAGCTCTACAAATTGACAAAATAAAAAGTTTTGGTAAATTCAGCACAATTTTTTCTTTTCTTCATGGCAGCAAAAGGATTAATTACTGAGGAAGGTACAAACAGGCATATTACAAACTTCTCTTTCTCGGAGTAGAATATTAAGCACCTTGCAATAAATTTGTGTGTAAATTGGGTCCTTTAGAGACAGCTGATGGTAATTAGTGCCTAAATGGGAAATTATAGCTGGAAAAAGAGGAATAGATGGACTTTAAAAAAACTATCTTTCGTAAATTACGAAAGTTTGCCTTAAAAATGAAACTCATCAGTTTCATCCTCTAGTTTTTCGTGTGGCGATATATAAGTGCTGATTGTGCACCTTGAAGAACTGTGAAAGAAGAGAAGCTTCAATTATTTGAAGCTCTCATATTGGTGCATAGCCTTGAGCATTTTCACGCATTTCCAAATGACTGAATATAGTAGTTGTTAAGGGTGCTAATCTTAAATGTTCTTTCAAAGGGGACTCCCTGAAACATAAAATTTGGAAATGTCGTGCAGGCTTTCAGCTGAGTAGAGCGTAAGTAACAATGCTTAAAGAAGCAGATGGTAAGTAAAACAAACGAGACCACCCATGCATGACCTGGTGACTGCGGTTTGTCGTTGCTTAGTAGCTAGACGAAATCCCTACAAGAGCCTTTGCACCCACAAACATGGACCCTGCAACGGAAGTAGGCTCCGATTGACTAAATGTCATAATCTTGACATCAGGTTTCGATGGTGGGCCCTGATGACCTGCTGTACTTTGCGGATGTCTGTGCTGGGCCTGGCGGTTTCTCGGAGTACGTTCTGTGGCGCAAGGGCTGGCAGGCCAAGGGCTTTGGCTTTACCCTCAAGGGTCCCAATGACTTCAAGCTTGAGGACTTCTTCGCCGGATCTCCAGACACCTTTGAGCCTCTCTACGGTGAGGCCACCGAGGGGCTTTAAGGGGGGACGTGGGTTCTAAAATTTTTTTTTAATCTTTTGCTCAATCTTAACCAAACTTCACTACCTAACTAGTTTTTCATGCTGACTTCAAATTTCAAATCTCTAATTTGTTTCTTAATATTTCAAGTGGTTTAGAAAATATGAAGGTCTGAATCTTAATTAATTGCGTACTTCTTACGGGACTTCTTGGCAATTCATTCTTACTAATCCAAAAAGTGAATGCATAATCACGATGCTGGAGACTTGCTGTAGGGAGTGATGCTATTTTTATCCATTTGAAGGCATTTTATAAGCAAGAAAACGGACGAACATTTATGTTCACTATATTACAATAAATTTCACTAAAATCTTCAATGGTAATTTTTGAAGTGATGCTAGAGAAATAGAAATAGCATCACCCCCTTAGATCATGTCAAGACGAATAAAATGATACCAACTTTGTCGCATTCACTCAAGTTTGAAATAGGAAGAACCACCGTAAGGCCGAGTGCAATGTGCAAAAACATCGAACTGAGAAAAACGCGTTTGAAGTTTCTAGCAACTTTAACTTTTGCTAAAGTGAAGCTACAGCGACATTAATGACATACTTCTGTAGCTCTATATTATAGGATAAATGGCCATGCTAAATTTCACTGTAACCACCCAGAATACTGCTCACAACTTGTTCTAGAACTATAAAATAGTCATTGACTCAGCATGAGAATTGTTATTTCTTTACTTTATGGTCGTTCCAGTGCCTTGCAAGTGAAAGGAACACAAAAAAAATCATGAGTAATGTTGTCCTTGGATAGACAATAGATTTACACAATGTTTAGGTCTAAAACCAAGAATCTTTATTTTTGCGAAAATTCTCACTATTTGCCATCATGACTGTTTACAGCAGACCAAGGCTGTAAGCAGAGTCCCCTGCTGGCTTGTAACGCTTTGAAAGTCTTTCCTTTATTGAACTACTGTCGAGATGCTCTCTTCGCGATTTTGTAGCCTGCCCTTGTCCTTCTCAAAGATGCGATGCACCAAGTTATTGCCAGCGCTGTAGCCCAGCTTCTCGGCACTTTCCACGTTGCTCTTGGTTGTGCCTTAGTTGAAGCGGCTGATGGCTTCGGTAACTGCTCTTTCAATGCTCTACAAGGATGCATGCTGAGTTTTGGGGGCCTGCTGCCAAATCATAGCGTGCAGGCTCTCACTTGGGTTCTTGGTGATCCCATCGCTGCACCTTTCCAAGAGGACATTGTCGCTCAGCCGCCTAAACACAGGCTCCATTGCCTCAGTTACGAAATCAGGCAGGCTGTCCTTGTGTGGTGGCGGCTTCTCATTTTTCGCAAGAGCTCTCTGAAATTCGCACCAGGATTCAGGGCCTTCAGGGCAAAGGTCATGCTTTGGTGCCTCGTCAGTTGAAGACATGTGGTTCAAAGTTGCTAGAACAGCCTTCTGCATACCTGGAACATCGTTCCTGTGGCTTCTCAATGTGTAGCCATAGTATGAGGTGATCTTCTTTATCTTTTGTTGCGTAAGTCTGTCCTTTCCACCAAGTGAGCCACCTTGAGCTTTTTTTTTTTCTCTACAAGGGTACATAAGGCAGCTCCCATACGCTTGTGTACATGATTTATGCAGTCCTTTTTGGCCACCTTTATGAAGCCGTACACCTCCTTTTCTGTGAGTGCATGAAATGTCCTGCTGTCGCCGTCCGACAGCATTGTCATATAACGAAGCTTGTGCTTTTCAAGTGACCGCTCAAACAAGCGTAGTGCTGCCTCCACTTCCATCTGGCCAGCATTACAATCAACATTCTTCTGGCACAGAGGGGCGTGCTGAATGAGCCAGGCAGAATGTCCTGCTTCTCCTTCCTTGGGTCCTGTGGTGCAAGCCAGGCAAAAGTTTGATAGCATGATATGGTCTATCACGAGGCCACTATACATCTCAACAATGCAGCCAGCACATATATGTGAGCTATGTCCACGTGTAAGCCAGGTGCCGTCATAAATGACGTCGATGTTTCCGGGCGTGTTGCCGAACTCCGCATAGAGCTCCTTGACGCGAGCAACGCTCGCCGATTCGCATTCGGCAGCAGTCGCACAGCAGGCTTCTTTCATTATATTCATGTGGCTTTGGTAACTCTTGTGGTGAAGCCCTCGATGCAAAATATTCATCCCGGCGAAGAAGTCCGACAGAGCCGTTGCCCCCTTGCCGATACTGTTGATGGCCTTCATGGCACGCATATTAACTTCAAACGGCCTTATTTTGGCGTCGGTCTCGTCGGCTATATGTGGGGACGAAAAACGCTCTTCGCGAAAGTCACAACTGCTGCACGTGACTATGAGCTTCGAACACAGCCCGTACTCTTTCTTGGCCTTTGAAATAGTGACGCTTCTTTCACTGCATTCTGGGCACGCGACAAGTCCAAATAACGAGTGTATCGCCGCCAGATCAACAATAACAAATTCTGTCCCGTTTTCTTTGCCACCATCCTCCAGATCAATATCTAGTAACTCGAACTTACATTCCGTCGAGCACGGCGATGCGAGTGATGCCTTCAAGCCCGCTGCATTTCTCGCGCACTCAGCAAACTCGTCCGCCGAATAAAACGCCATGTCAATGCAGTCTAGGATGCTGCTGGAAGTGCAAGATGACGATCCGACGACGACACAATCCGATGAGGTGCTGCTGCAAGGCACAGGAGAGTGTACCGCTTCGGACACAGCCATTTTGAAAGGTCGGCAAAATGCGCACAATGGAATCAGCTTCAAAACAAGCCCAAGATGGCGGCGATCGGCCGACTGCCTCGCCGGCGGCGCGCCGGGAAGTTTGAACAAATTTGACCTGCCGTGGGTTGTTTTGCGGCTCTCGTGGCGACTTCATAATCAATTTTAATCCATTTTCTGATCGAATTCAGCGTTCATAGTTTGAGGACACGTGCTCATAGGTCTAAAAATTTCAAATATCTCATTTTCTCAAAATCGCCTTTTTGGCCATTTTTCATCATTCTAAGACCTGCGTCCCCCCTTAAAGGGCCCCTAGACCGTGATAGGTAGAAATTAAGTTGTGGTGTTGAATTTTTACAAGTTTCTGCTAGACACCTTTCCGTGATAATTTTTACAAATGGTGCTGTAAGTACCATAGTTACATGTGGGTGTTAATCCAAAGGCAGCCCTAGCTCATTTTGCTCTTCCGTGTAACAACATGCAAAACTGGAGGACTATAACAACATAGTCATTCTAAAGAATGCCGACTTGCAACTGTTTATTACTGTTATGTACGCATGACATGCCAGCAAATAAAATAAACAAAATCTGAAGCAAAATGTAAAAAACCCACAGTTTTGCCGCAAGGGTAAAGCTATGAATGCGACAGCAACATCCCAACTGTTGTGAAATACTAGAGATCTTTAGGACTGGGACCCAGGAAGCTAACGGAACCAAGAAATTTGCGAGCTACCAGGGCACGTGCAGAGAACACAAGCCACTGTCGGACATTTGCGATCATGCTGTCCCAAGAACCTGTAGCGTCCTCCTCTGGGCGGTGAACAAAATTGGAAAAGACGTGATCTCATAAGATTACAAAAATAGCACTTGGCAGTGGCATGTCAAGCCACTGCTGGTGTTCTCTCTTGGCCCCGATTCTGGTCCCAATGTAAGATATATTCTGGTTCAACCATTTCGCTTCTTCCCTTCTGTAGTATAAACTTGCATGAGTCGAAGCGTTCCCACAGTTCATGGCACCATGAGCGTTGGGGTGCACTCCTCTTTTCCTGAATGACTGGCCACGAGTGACTGCGGCGCTCGAACCCAAAATTCGAAAACTTGCGCAGGTCTCCAGTGATGTTATGCCAACAGAAAGTGCGGGAAGAATGCAGCACGGTCACGTCTTGCATAATTCTGATTAGGCCGCGTGTGGCATCCGGTGCGTTTCATGCAACACAGCGTTAATTTGTGTTTTGTTGTCATTATTCCGGAGGACAAATGGCACAGGGTGTTATTGTTTAAAGCAGAGTGCTGTGCAGCGAGGGCTCACGGGTTTGAGTCCCCGCTCCCGCTCTTGAAAAGTTTTTCTTATGAATCATTTTACTTGTGGGTTTTATGTATATACAGTAGACTCTCAGTAAATGAAACCTGGAGGAACCGGAAAAATATGTTTCATTTACAGGAGTTTCGTTTTAACAGTAGTTCTGTTTAACAGATTTCTGTTTACTGAGAGTCTACTGTACAAGAATATGCGGTACGTCACAGCAAAGGGAAACCACTCCAAAAGTGTCCGCTAGTTTCTACCACAATAACGACTAGCACGAAATGCACAGGGTTATTTCGGTGAGGTCACAATCACTAGCTTTCTGAAAACCTTAGCTCATCTTTGGTGAATGCACGCAATGGCATGCCGACACGTCCTCCTCGCGCATGAGCAATCTCTATGTCTCGGTTATCTCTCTGATGCAGTGGTCTTTGTGGTCACATAAAATCCCATTTTTTTTAACACAGTCTTGCAAGGGTTAGTACACTGACGCATAGACATCAGCATAGCAACCACAGTGTAAGCTAAGCTGGTCCTGGTTATAGTAGTTCCGCGTATTGTCCTTGACCGAGGCTTCGTCATTCGCATTGAATATTTTGACTATTGGGTTTAATGCATGTCAGTTAAGACTCTGCGTAGAATATATGCGTTCAAGGCGACAAAACAAGTAATTTCCCAAAATATTTCTGAACCTCTGCAATTCCTAGCATACTTGGCAGGCTTTTTAGGAGCAGTTGATGCAGTGTGTCAGGAACGTGTGCATTTATTACAAAGGCAGGCCTTGTTCAACCCGACTGTTTTGCTGTAGTTGCGGCATAGACTTCGTAAACATTCAGACCTGCCATCTGTCTGACTTCTTAACGCCTAGAATGCGTCATCTGAAAGTTTTACCCTGTGGGATCACGCCCTCAAATCTGCGTTACCTTTTGAAGGCGGAAGGTGCATTTGTTAGTTGAATGGACATTATATACTGTCGAAACCCGCAATAACGAAATCCCGCGAGTACGAAATCTCCGCGGCAAAGAAATATTTCCGAATCCCCGGCAAACGTTCATAGAAGCCCATGTATTTGTATCCCGCAGGCAACTGAAGTGTTTTTGGACAGCGATCCCGCATTAACGAATTTTCTACCACAGTGCGGGCCTTATTTTACCCTCCCACCAAAGGTTAACTGCCGTAAATATGCTCGTATGCATGTTATGCGCTATCAAAATTTATAAACATCTGCTTTTGCCGCGCAAACGTGGGTACCGCCATTTTTGTTTACTTCAGGGGGGACGCGGCTTTGAGATCGCGAAAAATGGCAAAAAATCAATTTTTTTTTTTTTTATTATCAAGTTTTCAGTTTCTGGAACCCCTTTTCTATCTGATTAAATATCTACACTGAAAACCGCACAGTAAGTGCTTCGGAAAATTCATTTCACCCACCTAGGTAGGGGAACTTTTTCTGGAAATTCGCGAGAAAACAGCGATTCTTGGGCTCATCGGAAAGAGCCGTTCTCTGCGTTTAACTTTCCCGCCTCAGCTGGCTCCTTCCTTTAAAAACAAGTGCACAAAAAGCAAATGCTTGAAGGTCGTTTCGAGGCCTTGATTGGCTGTGGCCGCCATGTTGCCTCAGCTCGCCTCCTCATTGGCCCGATGCTCGCTCCGGGAGTACCGTCGTCTGCTCCTTGTGCGTCGCGAGGACATGGCTCTCGGAAATTGCTACTTCGTAACGTGTTGACGGCTTGATGATCACTTATGATATAATTACGCTTTAGTGAGGAGCAGTAGGCGGATGCGCGATCAGGTTACTAAGAGCGCGGCGCGTCTTCGGAGTTGGCTTTAGCTCTAACTCCGCTGACAGCGAAACTGCGGGCAGGAACGACATGCTAGCGCATCCAAAACAACCCGCGGGTTGTTTTAGATGCGCTGGACACCCTTCGCTCCTTCTTCGGCGCACACGATGACGACGTAGCAATGAACCACTTTTTCCAGTGCGAAGGGAGAGCTTTGAAGTTGTTGCATGGCAAGGGTTGGCAAAGTAGGTTGACCGACTTCTGGCAATAAATTTTCGTTCTGCTGTCCGTATCACTGTTTTTATGTCTCATACTCGCGGCAACAAAATTCTCGCGAAAACGAAATTTTTTGGTTTCCCCGGCGATTTCGTTATTGCGGGTTTCGACTGTATGCATAGTAAGCTTGTGTCAGTAGTCCTGCACCTTGATTATTTTAATGAATGTTGTAGTATTAGAATTCACTTCGGCAAGAATTAAGAATTTCGGAAATTTTAAAGCATTTGAAGTGAATGAATAACCATGCCTCACTACAGGAGTCGGCAACTTTTGAAGGAGAGGGCCGAGTTGCTTGAAGACTACATGTCGGGGGCAGCACTGCCCACTGGAGGGATGGAGGGTCTTTGCAGGCAAAGGGGAAAAAAAAATGGGCTAAGTATATATTCAAGGTTACGTGAAAAGGGGGAAAAAAATTACGTTTATTTTAAGCACGCATGTCGCAATATTGCAAAAAACAAACATAGGTTACAAACGAAAAAGCCTATAGGGGTCGAAACTTCCATATTGGTTTTCCGGTAAAAAGCAACGTTGTAAGGGAGGGGTTTCTGACGTCATGCTGGTGACTGCATACGCTCAAACTTTATTATGACGAAGTTGCATCTTACACGAAATCTCAAAATTTGTTGTTCAAGGTTTATTCCCAACACTGTACCTATTGAAAGATTATTTTTCATTTACTTCATTAAAAGCAATATTTTCTGATACCCAGGTTTGCTATATCGAGGTTTATTTATTTATTTATTTATTTAAAAATACCTTACAGGCCCTTGTTGCAGGGCATTGTGTAAGGGGGGTTACAGAGGGTGAGCGTCGCGACAAAACCGTAAGGAAACATCAAACTTTGAAAGAACACAACAAAAAATAACGCGTTATATGTCACTAAAGAGAGAATGTACAAAAAGTCATTTGAAGTTACACATCGGAACATTGCTGGTGGGAGGAGAACAGATATCCGCAATACACTTACTAAAAAACACCTAGTACACACGTAGCCAAAAATATTTTAGAGCAGCGCGCAGAAAGCAATTTGTTCTTGTTTAAGAAATACAGGATAATAAAGGGCGATAAGAGAGTTTTTCCTCGTGTGTATAAGAACATTATAAAGTAGGAAAATGCAGGCGGTCAAAAGTGAAAAAAAAAAAAAAAAAAAGGAGGAAATGGAAAAAGACGAATGAATATAATTACACTGGAACGATACAGGAGGTGCAACAAATTCTTGTAAAAAGGAACCAATTGAAGTGTCTATGACTGAAAGAAAGAGTGAAGAAGTTGTCTGAATTTTTCGGGGTCTGATTGATATGCAATGTCATTCGAGAGATCATTCCACAAGCGGATGACGCGAGGAAGAGCCGATGAGTTAAAGGCGTCCGTTGACCCATATAATCGCGTGAAACTTAAGTTATTATGCAGCCTACGAGATGTAACGCAAGGTTTATCGAGTTGAAATGGGAATGGTTTGTTACTGTAAACATACTTATGGAAGAGGCATAGGAGAGAAGTATCCCGCCGAGTACTCAACAGTTGAAGAGAAAGGCAAAGTTTAATTTCCGTTATGCTGCTATGGTAGTCGTAATTTCGTGAGATAAATCGGGCTGCCCTATTTTGAATAGCTTCAAGCATGTTGATTAAGTAATTTTGGTATGGGGACCAGATCGATGCGGCGAATTCAAGTTGTGGGCGAATGAAGGTCTGATAAGCTAGCTGCCGAACATGGGATGGGCAGCTATGCAAGTTGCGGCGTAAGTAACCCAATGATTTTGAAGCTTTCGCACAAATGGTGGTGATATGGTGTGACCAAGAAAGATTTGGTGTGAAATGAATACCGAGGTACTTGTAGGATGATGCGTACGACAGAGAGTAGTCATCAATTATGTACGAATAACTAGAAATATGTTGCTTGCGTGTAAAACACATAATTTTGCACTTCTGCTTGTTTAGCGACATAAGCCATTTTTTGCACCAGTCATTAATCTTGTTGAGGTCATTTTGCATTGTTAGGTGATCATCGGTACAGGTTATTGAGCGATATATAATGCAATCATCGGCGAAAATTCGCATGCGAGATGAGGTGCTGATAGGCAAATCGTTAATATAAATTAAGAACAGCAGGGGGCCGAGGACGCACCCCTGCGGTACACCTGAGGTTACGTGGGAAAGAGGGGATTGGATATTGTTTATTACCGTGAACTGCTGGCAGAGTGAAAGAAAGTTTTGAAGCCATGATAAAGTGAGCGAATATAATCGGAGTGAAGATAATTTAGAAATGAGACGCTAGTGGGGTACACGATCAAATGCTTTTGAAAAATCGAGAAAAATGCAGTCAGTCTGAAGGTTATTGTTCATGTTGCAATGTAGTTTTGACGTAAATTCCAGCAGCTGAGTTTAGCACGAAAAACCTTTTCTAAATCCATGTTGGTTGATAAAAAAGTAATGGTTAGATTCTAAGTGCCTGAAAACATGAGAAGCGATTATATGTTCCAGGAGTTTGCAACAGATGCACGTGAGAGAGATGGGGCGATAACTTTCGGGTGAATGTTTATCGCCGGCTTTAAACACAGGGACTATTTTACCAATCTTCCAGTCAATGGGAAGCTGGCCTATTGCTAATGATTGTCTGAAAAGGTGATACAGGATATTAACAGAAACAGAAAGGGTGTTTTTCAGAAGTTTGGAATTTATACCGTCAATGCCAGCTGAAGTAGATAGTTTAAGATTAGTGACAAGAAGTGCGGTACCCTCAGGCGTTACTTCAATAGGTTGCATATAATCTATGTTGAGATCGGGAACGTTCGGAACGTCGGCGTGGTCTTCCCGGGTGAAAACGGATAAAAAGAAGGTGTTAAATGCTGAGGTGCAATGACTATCTGAGAGGGGAGCATGGTGATCATCTAGCAAGGAAATCTGTTTAACATCGTGTTCCGCAGATATTTGATTCCAGAATTTTCTAGGATTTGATTTCAGAAGGGAAGGCAAATCATTAGAGAAATACTTTTGTTTAGCTGATTTAATTGTGGAACAGTATATTTTCAAAACATTTTTGTACGCCTCCCATGCAGAGGACGTACCAAGTCGTTTAGCCGCGCGGTATAGACGCTTCTTTTTATTTCTGAGCTGCCGGATGGATTTAGTAAACCAGGGGTTTGTTTTATCATTTTTGACCGAAACAAGTGGAATATACCAGTTTGCCAGTGCGCATAATTTGTCTCTGTATAGCATCCAGTTATCATTGACGTCACGACTGGAAGAGGATGGCAGGAATATGTCATTGTAGAAGGTTTCTAGTTCGGAGTTGATTTTGCTGTAGTTAGCTTTATTGTAATCGCGGATTTTTTTATGTTCAATGCCAGTTGAGTGTATGTAACACTGCAGTGTGAAAAAAGAGGATGTGCCATTAAGCACGTAAGGCAGTTCGTTCCTTGCGCACGTGGTGTTGTATATAGAATACCACTGTCGTGCGGCAAGGCATACATAGGGCAAACTGGTAGATGCCTCAACGTGCGGTTGCGAGAGCACAGCAGCTCTTTAATAGGAAGGCCGTTCACGCATCTGGCGATGCATTGCAGAGGATGCGATCAGGGTAACTGTAAGCCGGTATTTGAGCAGACAACCGTAATCTACAGGCACAGGGGCTCAGCGGAGAGGGAGATTATAGAAGCCCTCTTTATCCAGAGGGAGGGCATGATTGCATCAGCCACCCCTCTATCAGTCTGCAGGAAGGGGAGATAGCCTATCTGCAACGTTACTTATAGGCATGCTGAGCATGTATTTTTAGTTTTTGGTCGATTCGTTGGGTTAAAGTTGACGTCACTGCGGTATAAATGGTGTTTCCTGAATAAAATATTCCAGTTGCTAGTAGCGCGTCGTCTGTGTACTTCTTCTCTGTTGTGTGTCGTTTTTTCGCGCCCCGTATCATCATGAACCAGCACCAACTCGCCCAACTTTTCACTTTACTGTGTAACACTGCCCCGCGAGCTCCGTGCAACCAGTGGGCTGCAGGTTGCCAACCCCTGCTTAAAGGCCTGACCACACGTGCACTTTCCAGCCCGTTAGCACTTGGCTTTTTGATGCGATGCTGCGCCCTCTCCTTATTTAGAGAGAGGGCGTGCAGCTGTTCAAAGCTGCGCTTTCCTCTTCCTCCACAAGGAGAGAACACGGTGCCGCAAAAAGTCAAGCGCTGACGAGCTGGAACGCGCACATGTGGTCAGGCCTGTACTGCACGCAATCCGCCTGAAAACGTAGTTTCACTGCATAGCGCGGCCGCTTTGCCGTGAAACTGCACATAAAGAGAGAATAAACCTTGCCATGAAGCCACACCTTAAGGTGAAGGGAGCGTATTGCCTGCATCCAGATTGATTTCTTTTTTTTCTTTATAAAGTTTAAAAGCATGTGACACGGGCCTATATAGGCTAACAATGGAAAAAAGCTTAAACTTAGCATATTTATTGTATATAATTTGTAGCCTGCAATTCTTTTTGAATTCATTTTAAGATTATTTGAAGCTAAATAAATTATATTTGCTTTAATTGTGCCTTGAACAAAAAAGGGATATTTCCACCAGCTGAGTGCACAATACTGTGCTCACGCATATTTAACGCAAGTTTTTCTAGATTTTCGCAAGCTAAAATTGTCTCTCACACTATATTCAAACACCAAAATTCATGTCCGAAATGTGCTATTATGCACACAGTTTTTTTTATTTTTCTTTCGATTTTTTTCTTGACACAGTGAAAGGTCACCCCTCGTGTTATGATCATGGCCACATTACAATCAAGGAAATACAGTACTATATACATTGTTTTCTGTAAAACAGGAAGCACGGGAAAACTCTAGCGTGCCACACAGTAGGTTCTCTGTTTTACTACTACTGCCTCTTGTGTCGTATGTGCAGGTGTCACGGGTGATGGCGACATCTTCATACCCGACAACATTCGGTATTTCTCCAAAGCAGTCAAACTAGGCACGGACAACCAGGGCGTCCACTTTGTCATGGCGGATGGTGTAAGTGAACACAGCTTTGCAATTCTTTCGTTAAGGTTACAGCACTCTGTTCTGTCTCCTCCTTTTCTTTCCTGCCGTTCTTGCGCTGTGTTTTTCACTACGAATTCTTTTGTGTTATGCATCGCACCGTCCTCGACACCTGCAGAGGGTGGCGAGAATACAGTCAAAGGTTGATTTTCAAGAGCGAAGTTGTTAAGGCTGGCAGTAAGGGGTCCGGTAACAAAGCTGCCACCGCGTCGAGGAGCAACCATTACGACTGTGTACGGGCACACTGGCAAAAAGCATGCCGCGGTGTCTCACCTGGCGGGGTGTGGTACTGCCCGGCAAGACACTGCTGGGTCTTTTCAAACCCAGCAGTGTCTTGGGCCTTTTTTTTTTTAGAGCACAGCTCTTAGGTGTTCGCACCTGCATTGAGTTGCATAGCCATCTTCCTTGCCATCAGTGAGCGTAGCCCATTGATACGAAAACATAAAACGAGAAGATACCCAGGATTGAATGGGATTTGAAACCGAGCCCTCCGCATGGCAATCAAGTATTCAACCACAGAGCTGTGCTGGTGCTCACAACTCATTTTGCGAAAAGATAGACCCTACTCAGGCGTCTTGTCGGGCAAGCAATCGCGTTAAACTATGAAATATAGCTTGGTAGAAGAGCACAATAAAAAAAGGGGGAGTTGCCTTGGCAACAGATAAGTCTTTGGCCAGGCACTGACGCCGCAGGGTACTAGCGTTGCTAGCGTGGCTCTGGCTGCGCGCTGTTCGATATGGCATGTGCGATTCCATGCTTATCAGCTGCGCCTAAAAGTTTCCTGTCTGGTAAAGTGTCGTTGTTAGCGAGCTTGCTACTTAAATCGCGTTTGCTGCCTCGTCCGCAAGTTTAAAAACCTTGTACGGCTGGATCTTTATGTCTTGGATAAACTTCTTGCGACAACATACCAAACGGCACCTTAGGCCTAATCGGCATTCTTGCCGATTAGGCCTTTTCGATAGCGGTCAGTAGCACATTTTGGTAGCGATCGCGTGCTATCTAAGTTGCGGTTTGGTACGTGGAAGGAATAAAACTTTTGTGGTGGCCTTACTTGACGACAAAGAATACATATTGTTAAGGTGGGACACGGGTCTTGGCAACAAAAAAACGCCAAAAAAAAAAAATCGATTTTTCAGTTTAGTGATTTTCGTTATCTTCATATTATCACGCACCTTCCAGCAAAAAATGAACTTGAAATGACGCGTCGTTGAGCCAAAAATTATCGTGTTTATTCATTCCAGCACTTGGTTTCACTTGCGAAATCGCCGAAAACAGCCCTCCTTTGCATTGCTCGGATCGTGCTAACCACTCATCGGATCGCGGCTATCTAGTCTCGTTCGAAAGAGCTTCTATTAAGCTCGCTTTCCCGAGGAACGAACCTTCAATGCTGCAGCCAGTCTGCACTACCAGGCAAAAACAAGCGACAAAACCATGTGGTGTCATCGATCCATAGCAGTCACGCGAGTGAATAGCGGCTTGTGATTGGAGTGCGGGGACTTACAACACTGGTGATCACGCGCGCGTGTTTGCGGCCACGCGCGTTGTCACTGCCGCTTCGGAAGTTTTGTAGTTTTGTGATCCAAATCGAGATGCCGAACCGTGCTCGAAAGTTCCGCACACTTCACAAATTCGGCAAGGGACGGAAAAAATGTGCTGTGCTGCCCAAGGAGTCATCGCATCCAGCACAGGCTACCTCGGCAGAGCTGTGCAAAACAGGAGACGGGCAGCCGCCGGGATGCAGCAGCCCGACACAAAGGCAGCCTTCGATCGCTACAACTTCTACCAGTGGCGACACGCGCTCAGAGTGCGATAAATCATCGCAACTGCTGACGCAGATATCTGCAGATCTCGGCGGAAGAGTGCAACAGATTCTGTGACAAAGCGGCATTGCTACACAAGCGATCGCCACTGCGACCACGGTGCCCTCACAATCACGCTGATTGCGGTGATACTTCAACAAGGCGCCAGGAAACAATGCCGTCGCTTGTGATTAAGACAGCAGAGAATGCTGCTGCAGTAGATCTCGCAGCCGGTGAAAGTGTGGCAGCGACTGCGACCGCTGCCTGCAGTACTTCAAGTATGCGCGATCGAGCTACGAGGATAGACGCGAAATTTTTAACATCGGCTGACCAAGAACTCATCGAGCATCGCGCCCGGCAAAATGCAGCGGAACTTTCGTCGGTCTCGGCAACCGATTGCAAAATGAGTGTTCTCGCGAGTCAATGCGGCACCGAAAGTTTGTCGGCCCTGACGTATACCATGGTTGACCTTGACATGGTGAACAGTTTACTAAACGAACATTCTGCTTGCCGAGTGTGCCGTGGTCAGTTGACCATCAAGCGCGACGCGCGTGAGTATGGCGTAGCCGTTAAGCTGAAGCTTCACTGTAGCAACTGCGGAAAAGTTGGTTCGAAATGGAGCTCGCGACAGGTTGGTGGCAGCAGTAACTGCTACCCGTTCGAAATCAACGTTCGCATGGTACGTGCGGTTCAGAGCACTGGGAATGGTCAGATAGCTCTGAATGACATCTTTGCCCCTATCGGCATTTCACATCGGGGCCTTCACACGAAAACGTACCAAGAGTACTTGAAAGTGAAGCTTCAGCCAGCAGCTACGAGAGCTTGTGCCGAACATTTGACTAAGTGTGTGTGCCGCAGTGGTAAAGTGCCTCTACAAGGACCTCAATTTCGGCAACCCCAGAAATATTGTTGTCCCTTTTGATGGAAGCTGGCACACAAGAGGGCACGCCTCCACATTAGAATAACCACTGTGATAGAAGTTTTTTCAGGTTATGTGGTAGACTATGTTGTGCATTTTAATTTTTGCCTCGGCTGTGAATGTGGTCCAAAACACGAAAGCCCAGAATACTCTGAATGGAAAGATAAACATTCATGCCGGAAAAATACCTCATGCAAGGCTGACCAAATGGAAGTAGAGGCAGCAATGATTTTATTTCAGCACTCCCTTTCGCTTTATGGCCTCAGGTACACCAACATGCTTTGTGATGGTGAGAGCCGGTCGTACAGTGCTGCCAAGAAGCTAAGGTGTACAGCTTCATAAATGTTGAAAAAGAAGACTGCTCGAACCATGTGCAGAAGCGCATGGGGACTGCGCTTCGGAACCTCGTGCAGAAGCACAAAAGGAACAGCAGTGAGTGCATCATTGGCAAGGGCCGCCTCACGGGTGACCTCATCACAAAATTGATGAGTTATTATGGCTGGGCTTTAAAATCCCATTCTGGGAATGTGGATGAGCTGCACAAAGCTGTGTGGGCTACGTATCATTATGTGACATCTACTGATGAGAAACCAAAGCACAGCTTCTGTCTACACGGCCCCGAGTCTTGGTGCAAGCATAATGCAGCCATGGCAAAGAATGAGCTTATCCCAAAAAGCAAGTACAATTTGCCAGAGGCTGTGAGCAATGCACTGCGTCCTGTTTATGAACGCTTGTCCAACAAGAAGCTCCTGCAGAGATGCACCAGATGGAAAACGCGGAATGCGAATGAGGCCTTGCATTTGGTCATTTGGAGCCTCTCACCGAAGGACAAGAACGCGTCATTGTTTGCCGTTGAGACTGCCATGGCAGATGCTGTTATGCATTTCAACTTAGGAAACCAGGAATCTAGTTCGCTTATTTTGTGTAAACTGCAACTAGATCAAAGGTGCACAGGTAACCAGCGGGCGGTTGAGAAAGACTATCGCCGTGCCGTGGGCTCGGAGAGGAAACGTGCATCTTCAGCGGCGTTCCAGGCAGCCGCAAAAAAGAAGCACCAGCAAAAGCCTGCTTCAGACTATTCCGCAGGGGCTTTCTGAGTGATTGTGAATACAAGTGCTGTGGCTTTCATGCATGAAATTTTCATTTTCACAACTTTTTCAGTTTTTTACGTTTTTCTCAAATATAGATTTTTGCATGTTTTGAATTTTGAGATGAGCACTGTGTGGCTAATACTGATTCAATTTTCTTCATCTTTTTTTTTTTTGTTTGAATGCTAGGGTATTGAAGTGTGCCAGAAAACCGTGATAAAATGCTTAAGGACTTTTCCAGAAAACACCAGAAATTTTTTAACTTTTCCAGAAATCACCAGTGAAAACTCAGAGCTAAGAGACTGCGACATAAAAACGTCATAACGTTGGGTAATATTTAGATGCTAGCATGAAATTGCATATTTGCACTATTTGAGTATTCAGCAATAGACAAATTCAATTATGGCTCTTTTGATGCATTACTTTTTATGCAAGTCACATCCCAAATTCATAAAATAAGAACAGTTGTAACTTTTTTTTTGGATTGATGTAAAGAAAATGTCATTACATATTTTTGATCAGTGTACAAAACTGAATATTCCCTGAAAAAATTATGTCTCTAGGCCTAATACTAATATATTTCACTATCGGGTCCCATGTTCCCTCTTAACGAAAATGAGGTTTGCCGTTTGGCACTTTAATGGTGGCTCGCGATTCGATTACAATGTCTCAAAATCGTGTGCGCGCCTGGAAATCGAATGATGGTCATTTTTCAGCATGTGAAATTTCGGACATGGCTTGACATAGTATCTGTGTAATAGGACTATCTGTGTAATAGGCATAATCGAGGTGGTCTTACAAGTAGTTGGCACATTTTCGCAATGGTGCTTTCTTTTGTAAGACCCCCCACCCTTATTGTGTTTGTTTCATTGGCAATGCGTGCCTTAGGATGGTTTTTTTCTTTAATATTTGGAAATTTAAAGGTTGTAAGCACCATGCATCGCATGCTTCAATTCTCTGACAGATGAAGCTGCATGTTCAACATGTTTTGCGGAAGTGCGGCCCTTGAAAAATGTTGTTTTGGCTATAGTGCGGATATTCCCGACTCCTGTGGATTATGTTATAAGCAGCCTATACTGTAAATGTGTAAAATGTTGTAGGCCCATGGGCTCAGATTTGGGTGCACATTAAAGAACCTCAGGTGGTCGAAATTTCCAAAGCCTTCCACTACGGCGTCTTTCATAATAATATGGTGGTTTTGGAACGTTAAACCCCACATATCAATAAACGGTAGATGTGTACCGGATGCCTCGCTTATCCGCAGAAAGACGAATAATGGTGTAGTGGCTGCTGTGCTACCTCACAAAAATAATGTTCCATGGCATAATAGCTACCTTGCGGATAGCCAAAATTTCAAACACATTTGGCCTTTCACCAACACGAAGCTACGCTCATAATACATGTTGACAGTGCGATGATTGTCGATGAGTTTTTTTCTTTTTGTAAAAAGAGCAAGTGAGGAATACTTGCTCCTTTTACACTGACTTTACTTTTTCTTTATTGCAGGGCTTCTCAGTCGAGGGCCAAGAAAATATTCAAGAAATATTGTCTAAACAACTTTACCTGTGCCAATTCTACGCTGCACTGTCTGTTTTAAGAACAGGTTAGAACTGTTTTGTCTATTAACAATATTTTTCCTGTTCTTTGCCTTCAGTTCATGTTTGCCTCTCCTGCACCGTCTTTTATTTAAAAAAAAACTTTTGTGTATTGTATTGATTTGCGCAAATGTTGGATGGCTTATTGATACAGAACGGCATGAACGTAGCCACTGCTGCTCGAGGACGTAACAAACAAGTGTGCGAACTTTTTTTAAATAAGGCGCTTCCCAGATGGCACCTTGCAAGTTCAACTGATGAATAAAAAAGTTCTATATATGCAAAAACACAGCCTCAATCACTTCAGATAAAATAAATATTTAATGATCATATAGTTAAGACTAATTACTATAAACTGTATAAATCAGCGTCTTAGGACATTTTTCTTACAATAGAATATTGAGGGCCTTGATACAGTAAAGCCTTAGTGATACGAACCATGTGGGGTAACGAGAAATAATCATATCATCCAAAATTTTTATCACCAGAAAACATGGAAAATCAGTATGCGAAAAAGGAAAACTGGTGTACGTTTTCAGTGGTTGTTTTTCAGAGCCACAGCAACATCATGAACAGCTCTGAATAATTGTCAGTGAAGTTTCTTGATGTTGGAGATTAAGTCGGCTAAAGTCACGGAGTGAAAAAAATAGTTTGCAACAACTGTACTTCATAATATCTGAGGCTAATGGGCCTTGGTCCTTTCCTACCACCTTGAAAAAATTGGTACCACCCTGAAATTGACAAGCTATGTCTGGATCGCCGAGGTTCTACTGTTTAGCATTGTGTAAGTTTGATGCACTTGCACACGGTTCTTCGTATGGGCCATCCGAAAAGGATAAGAAAAGGAGTAAAATCTGGAAGTTTCAAATTCGGGAAAGTGTTTCCAGCAGGGCTTTTCAAATAGTATGTGCCCGTCGGGGACCTCTGTTTAGGTGGCCACTTTGTGTGCAAGCTCTTCGACATCTTCACCGTGTACAGCGTCGGTCTGGTCTACTTGATGTACCGGGCGTTCAGGCATGTATCCATCTTCAAGCCCAACACCAGTAGACCAGCAAACTCCGAAAGGCGAGTTTGTTTTCTATTTAACATGCACGCAGCTTTTTGCCTTGTAATCAGTATGACTTCTATGACTGTGCTATAATTGAAATTCACTTGAAGACAGTGCAAGCTATAGTGAAACTTGCATATAAACTCGCATTCCAACTTTATGCTGAGTTTTCGTATTTCCTGGTACCTAGAGAGGCTTTTAAATAAACTTAACAGAGGAGTGTATTTTACTGAGAGGTGAACAAAGATGCTGAATTCAACTACAAAGCCAATTAGATTAGGGGTAGTAAAAGGCTATGCGACACATTTATGTCATTGCTTGTGCTGCCATGGGCTGATCTGTTTTTTTTTTTCCTGTTTTCATCACTATGGCTATTTTGACAGTGAAAGCTGTTATGAGATCACAACTCGGGTCTCGCGCAGTGCTGTAGTTGTCCGCCGCCAGCACCAGTGTCCGTAACCACAACGCGCAAAATTAGGAAAAAAACCTGGTACTAATGACACAGTAGGGCTCGAACCCAGATCCACGCCGGTGCATAGGACTTGTTGGCAAACTTGCCTTAGGCAGGCTTGATGTCGGGAAAGCAACCATATTAATTCGACTTATAAAGTGCTTTCAAATAGGGGAAGAACTAGCAGTCACCGCACAAATAGCGCAACGAGTGGTCGTCCAATGCTCCAATCAATTACGAAAGCTTGTTTTGTTCAGCTAATAACTGTGGCGCATACCCACTTCAAACATAATTTCTCATCACCATCAGCCGCTGCATGAACAACCGGCACTAAATTCCCTGCAATAGCTTAGTGGATACCACGCTTTTCAAAAGAATGACGAAAAATAGCATAGGGAGTGCCGGCCTACTACCCTAAAATGTTTATTAATAATGCTGTAGGTGGAATCAAGCAAGTGTGCTTGCATCAGTTACTCAATGAGTGTTTAAAAAAGGCTATCAAATCTGCTCTTCTAGCTTTCACTTTTACTGTGATGCGCCTTCCACGCAAACCTGGCATATTTTTTTTTGTTATTTTTAAGTGTTTCCACTTAACCTTGCTCATTAATTGTTACCGTGGTTGTTTACTGTTTGTACTGTTTTAATAGTTTGTGCATTATGTACTATATGGCATACTTCTGTTCGACCGCTGTGAAACTGCCTAGCGCATGAGAGGGCGTGGTCCCGCTCAAGCTGCTCAATGCAGCTTTTTTTGCCTGGTCGTCCTCGCAACGTCGTCGCAAATAAACTCAATTCAATTCAATTACATTTAAGAGATTTCCATTTACTGAGTCTACTGTATTTCATGCACCAGAAAGATTGAAGTAAGGCATTCCTTTTGGTGTAAACAACCAGGTATATTTTCGGGAACTTGCAGGTATATAGTGTGCAAGTGGCGTCGGCCAGACACGAAGGACATTGAGGACTACATGTACGAGTTGTGCTGCCGCTTCAAGGAGATCTCCAGCGTTACGAGTCAAGATGACATAGTCGAGGTTGTGCCCCTGGAAGTCCTCAATGACGATGCTGTTTTTGCGAAGTACATCCGTGAGTCCAATGACAGGTATGTAAATGGAATAGACGTCTGACAAGTTGATGGCAGCAGACCATGGTTATAGTGTACCTTGATGGCATAGAGTGTCCAACAAATATACTAGAAAAAACTCTGGCGCTAGTGTCTACGGGAGCTACATACAGTTCATGGCGCTTTAGCGAGCATGGGAATGTTGGGTAGTACAAAAATTTGTCTAATCTGTGTACTTTCGACTCTGTTTGACTCTGCATGGTGTTCAGTTGCTTTGTCACGAGACGACAATCAGCAGAGGTTCAGCATTTACACTTCACCACTTTGACCTTTTTAGACTGGCGCATTTTAGTTGGGTCACGAAATTCAAAACAATCCGTTTTTATATTCTAAACAAAACCTCAACAATAAACAAAGTCGCAAGTGCATTCGAAGCCTGCACTCACGAAAACTAGACAAATTCGTTTACTACCCATTGTTTCCAGGGTGGCTGAATGATCGCAGCACCGGAGTCCCCTCTAGTTAGTTTTTGGAAACTCTATCCCTGATGGATTACATTTAAACCTCGAACATTTACGTGACACCAAGATCAACTGGAAAGATGCTGAAGAGAAAAAGGAGGCTTGGTGGGATGCGATACTGTTGCCAATAGAGATAGCCCCGCATAGAGATAGCCGCAACCTCGCAACATTATGGTTGGCTCCAGAGATGTTTCTTGTCACATTATGTGTAATTACTACAGGTATGAAGTATTCATCTTTTGGCACACATTGACGTGAAGCATATTGTAGTTGCTCTGAAATATTTGGAAATACATAGTATATAGCCACATTTGTCACTAGGGGGTAAAAGCTTAGTGATGTTTCATTCTGCTTTTTTTTTGTCTCATTCGCTTGCTCCTTCCAACTTGTGTGTCCAGGCTAGGGCGTGCCCAAATCACACATCTCACGAAGATCAGGGCCTTTGCCCAAAACAGGTGAGTTCTGTTAGGTTTTAGAGCCCTCCTGGTAGCGCAAGAATGATTGAATTACTTGCTGGTCACAAGTAAAAATGCACTCTTGTAAGGAGCAGTGCACATATTTCTTGTGCGGCTTGTCTTAAATTATAGCCACATTGCTTTTTTAAAAGTATTGTTCGTTAAAACTATGCTTATTTGTTATACTTTTACTAGGCCACATGAAAACTGTCATTGTAAAGTGAAAAGAAAAGCTAGTGATCTTAATTAGCAGAAAAGACGAATAAATAAGTAACCCCCACAGTGCACCATTTGCAGACTGCTCCTTGAGGCCCAGAGGCACTTTCGAACACATTTAAAGCCACCATTCTCATTTGCGCATTCGTTAAATGTATTGATAGTGGTGCTGCACAAATTGATTTCAAGAAAACTAATACAAAGAAAAGGACGTTCATTTCCGGTTTAGCCATTGTTAATAAGCACCGAAGTCGTCAGTCACAATCATTGCCCGCTCATAATTCTCTTTTACATTTTTTTACATTGGTCACTGTGTAGAATAAAATTTCTAAGCTACTGTCACCGTCACCTTACTGCACATTTCACATGCTTTACGTGCCTCGCTGCGTACACGTCATAACCTGTGGTGTAGGCAGGTTTGCTTGCATGTAATGACTTTGCTTTCATTTTGCCCTGTACAGTGAGTTGTATGAGGAAAGGCAGAGCAGCCTACGCAAAGAGTGTCTCAAAGAGTGGAAGGTACGCACCTCTTTTTCTTTGATTCATCAATTTCCTCTTGTGCTTAGGATGCCTTTTGTGTGCACAGAGTTTATTTATGTATACATATAGGTCAGGCGCCTGAAACACACGGCCCGCGAACCTCTTGCTTGTGGCCTACGGCTCGCACATCTCTGCCGCACATGTTTAAAAATCGGCAAATATGTTCGTGAGCTGCTCAAGTGTGACTGGTTGAAAGCATCTTTTTTTGGGATGCACCCCACGTGGTCACAAAGTGTTGAACCGTAACCGTAAAACAAAATGTATATATAAAAAATGTGTTTTTTCTGCTTGTGTGAAGGCACTTAAGTCTCGATATAACGAACCCAGATATAATGAAATATTGGTTATAAAAAAGTATGGAAAAAGTAGTTTTGCAATAAGTTTGCAAAAAGTGTAGTGTTAGAAATATATCATTGTAAGAAATTTTCAAAATACGTAAAATTAAACTTTCTGATAAGTGAGGCTTGAGTGCAGTCGGCGCAATTGCATCGCCGACTTCATCATCGCCAGTAAAAAAAAAATATCTTGTGGAAAGATGTTCGTGTTATAAACGGTTTTTCTTTTTCAGTATTTGTGACAGGTGAATCTTTTTTCTTTGTGTACAGTAAGTGCAGCATTGCTTCATGTAAACTGAAAATCAGTTACACCCAGGCATTTCTTGTAATGATTACCCTCTGTTTAACCACGCAGGTTCCAGACCTGGCGCGTCTAGACCCAAAACGGCCGCCACCAGAGTCGAAGTTCAAAGAACTTACAAAGGTTGAAATTTCAGACCCCTTTTATTTCGTCTACATTTTCATTGTGTACACTCATTGATATAGGGAACCTGAACATAAAGAAATACTGGTTATAACCAAGTAAATGAAGAATAGTCTTGCAATAGATTTATAGTGTAAAAATATACCTTTATAACAAATTTTCGGCTATAACAAACTTATTTTTGTAAGTAAGCTTGAGTGAAAGTCAAGCTCTGCAAGGCCCTATAACGAGCTGTTTAGTTGGGCTTTTCTATTAAAACTTTATCTCGGCACAGTGTCAAATTGATGCCAGATTAGGAGGAAATACTCTGTCGTAGACACGTATTTGTTACTTCGTTTCTTTGATTTACTTCCTCTCACTCATTTTTGAAACTTCAGAATGAAGTCTCGTACTTTGAAAGACGTCCCGAAGAACTGACGCCCAAGTTTCTTGAAGGCATCAAGAGCCTCCACGACTACCGGTGTATCGTGTGCGGCGAGTGGAAGCCCGGCGTACGGGACAACAAATTTCTCTTCCTCAGTGCTGGGGTGGGTGTTTTTGTCTTCCCTCACTTCTTTCGATATCGTGTCATTGTTGGGACGCAGGAGCGTACAGCAACCCTAAGCCAGAGTTGGAGTACAAGCTCTCAAGTGAACGAATTGTGTACAGCAAAACAAAGGACGTGTCATAATGTGGTGCAACCTGCAATTTTTTTCTTGATATGCGCACCTGATATATCAGTAACTGTTTGTAAAACAGTCACGGTAGAACCCAGCGTAATCACTGGTGCCCGTGTTCATCCAAAAGTCTTCTTGACCTGGCGATCTTGAATAAACGTTTGTGCCATCGTGCCGTACATTTATATGGGACCGATTTTGTTCTTTTGGGGCATAAATTAGCCTGTACCTGCAAATTCAAACTTTGCCGACAGTGTTAAGTGTGTTCTGCACTGGTTACTGTAATTGTGCAGTTTCATTGAGTTATGTGGAAGCATAGGTCGGCAAAAAAAAATTAGAACTCACTCGTAATCGCTGAAGAAAGGCATTTTGCTCTGAGACTCGGACTAACTGAAAGTTTTCTCAACAGAACTCGCGTAGACGAGACACACCAAACATTTTCTCAATCGAACTTGGACCACGTCTCTTTGGTTGCCTGGCTCTCGGCACGTGCTTAGCATCCTGGAACGCCAGTGGCCGAAAGCGGCGCCCCCACGGGTTTGACGCGAGTAGGTTACTGCTCTGGGACGTCCGAGCACGCTAGTGTCTCGCTTTAATCCCCCTACCCCTTCCCCCTTTATGCCGGATCATCAATAAAGTTGTTTCACTCACTCACTCACTCAATCGAACTTGCTCGGACTCGATCTCACCAACATATTACCCAGGCAGACTTTCTCGGACACTGACACACGGCACTACCCGAGCCCGGGTGAGCCTTAGCGAGTTGACTCGCGAGTCTGCTGGCTTAAACGTAATTGCTCTTGAATGTCAACATCTCACATAATCTATGCTCTATGACGCACCTTTTTATCTTATGCCTTCTAGTACGAGTTATGAGTTGCCGCAATTCAGTAAGGGGCATTATTTTAAATACTGTTTTTTACTCATATTCAGTGTCACCTCATTAAAACAATTTTACTTACGACTGTCTTTTGGATACAACATACCGTATTTACTCGCGTAATGAACGCACTTCACATAATAAATGCACCCCCAACTTCACTAATCGAAATTTGAAATTTTTTTTTACCCGCGTGATAAATGCATCCCCTACATTCATCCGCTGCAGTCCCACTGTCCGACACCTGGCGCCTCCTCACCCGTTGTCTCTTTTCCGCTTTTATTACTTTGCCGACACCCCTCAGTTTGCTCCCTCCCCCCCCCTTCGCCCATTGCAGCGTGCCTATTGCTTTTCTTTCTATCTGTGCTCGGCACACATGGCTTTGGTCTTATCTGTGGGCCACAGCCCTCCCTTTCCGTTTTAGCCTAATTTTTTTTTTTTTTTCACTCTAACTGTTTCTTCATTCCCTGTTCCCCCATGAGTGTACACTTTAGGGCACCCCTCCAGATCACAAGCAGATACCCCTGTTAGAGGATTAGGAGAAAAGATAGTCTCAAAGCGTTTTTATGGCGTGGGAGGGCCCGTGGCCTGGGACAGCTTGCAGAAGACAGCGCCATCAACCACCGATGATGAATAAAGTGCAACAAAGAAGCTATTTCCAAACAGTGTACGCGTATGCGAATTGCAAAGGGCTAAGCGACTTGACTTTTTTTTTTGCATTACCGCATTTTTCTCTTCTTCCGAAACAAATTTCATAAAATTGGCCCCGCGTAATAAATGCACCTCTCAACTTTGCTCTGACCTTTTGAGGAAAAGTTGTGTTGATTACGTGAGTAAATACGGTATATTCTTACGTTGTTATGCCAACTACTGTATTTGTTCTATTGATAGAGCTTTGCTTACTATGAATTTCGGTGCAACGGACTTTCGGAAATAATTCACTAAAATGCGAGGCCACTAAGCTGGTCAGGACTTCTTTACAGCAGACTTTTATACCGGGGACCTGTCCCAAGTTCAATAACTTTAGACTCAAACATCGGCACACCGTGAATATCGACATACTGATTTAAGAACGAAGGCTGCCAATCTGCGATCTGTTAAGGGTCAGTTATGCCTAAGTAAAAGGACAAAAAAATCGGTGCTTGGTCTTGCGTTTTGGGTCACCACCCTCCCAAAGCGAGTCGTCTTCGGCTCTGTAAAGCGGGTTTGAATGTCCGGTTTCTTGAAGCTCTTCTCTAAAAGAAACCAGGTCCCACAACAGGGCGATACTGGAGGACCCAACCTTTCCCACATAATTCAAAAGGTCGTCTTCAATGGCAGGAAACTTGTATTGGCACGCGCACTCTTCTGCTTTCTCCCGTACTGAATGTCACATGTCGAAGAACTTTGAGCTGAAGTGCTTGGTGAAAGCATGGTTCCCGTTTTCTTCTGTGAACGTTATAATAGCTAGCTTGAATTTTGCCATGTATATATATATATATATATATATATATATATATAATCATTGTAGCTCATCGCAAGGGAACAGTAAAAACATTGTGCGACTAACGAACTTCCAAAATTAATTAGGCATCTGTTGCAGTGTTGACGCATAGGACGACGGGAACACCTCTCCTGCCTGTGATGCAGAAAATAGTTTAGTGCCATGTTATAGCAGTGTTGCGGGCATGCATCCTCACAGTGGAAGAGATGGGGAGACACAGGGAGGGAAATGCTGCAAGCAGTTCCGACAACCTGTCAACAGGTTTGAGCGTTCGGGTATGGTGTTATAAGAATCGTAGTTTGAGGGAAATCTTCGCTAGAGAGGACTTCACTCTAGCAGCCCGTTTGAGGTATGAGGTATGGCTGTTCGAGGTAAGAGGTATGGCTTGAATTAAGGTATGGCTGCAGTCGCCCACTCGGCAAAGGGTGCGCCTGTACAAGCCAACCAAAGGTGCAAAGTTTCTTTGCATATGCGCTAGCGAGCTGGCTCAGTCAGGTCGGGGAGTGAAAAATATGTGAGTAAATTTTGTTTTAAATTAAAGCTGGCCAAATATTAGGGGTGTGCAAATTATGTGAGGGCACAAATTATGTGAGTAAATACGGTATGAGACTCGTGGAAAATATTTGTATCTGGAATTTCTTGTGAAAAAGCTCGTGCGGAGAAGCTTTTAAACAACCCTCTTAGCTCACTCCTCTGACCAATAAGCATTGAGGTGGTAAATGAATGCTAGTGCATTCAGATATGGGTAAATAGACTCAAGGGAGGACACGGGTCTTGGAGACCGAAAAATCGCAAAAAAAATCATTTTTTTCTAAATATTTTTTTTGGGTTCTGGAGTGACTGATGCATAATCTGGCAAATTTTCTCGCGTCCTGGATTGATATTTTAGCCGCAGTAGCGTTTATAAACATGCGTGTGATGAAAATATTCCTCGATGGACGCGCAAAAATGGGCTTTTTTTCCGAGACGCGCAGCTGCCCTTTTACGTGTCTGATTGCAGCCATCTTGGTCGCGTTCGAAAGAGCCGTGTTTCATTTTCATTTTTTGCGCCACTGCTACTGCATACGCCTAGCGGCCACTCAGAAAAATCCAGCAAAATGTTAGACCTGATGCGTGGTCCTATTGGTCTACTAATGCACGTGACAGTCAGTGCGCACGTCCATTGGCGCATACGCGCAGTCGTCTGCTCGGGCTGGGGCTGTGCGCATCGGACAACGCGGCTGCAACGTGCAACCATGCCGAAGTCTACGCTGAAGTTCGCTACAAAGCACCAATTCAGTGGACGCACGAAGAAACGGAAGGTGTACAACTTTCAAAATAAGGGCCGACCACCTTCAGAAGATGTCGACTCGCCTCCCGTGCCAAGTGGCCACGAAGAAGCTGCCGATAACGCAGAGTGAGGGTTAGGCCTAGCGTGTCAAAGCGTCCCTGACAGCAACGATGTTTGACCGATGTTTCGACGCGACACCATTACATTAAAGCTGGCTGAATTATTGATGATTAAAGAGAATGCCGAAGAAAGTTACGGAACCTTGCATCAACGCCAGCTACCAAGCGAAAATCAGATCTGCTCGCTTGTGCAAACGACACTGCCACCACGGATGACACTGCGGCTGGCTCACAAGTGATAGATACGCGCTTCGCTTTGGTGAGCCTCGACGCTCTAAACGCTATGAAGTCGAACGTGAAGTGCAAAAGGTGCGGCTGCGATGTTTCAGTACGCCTAGGTGAGCGGGAATACGGCCTCGCCCTAAAGATTGCTACATCGTGCGAGATTTGCGGTGATAACGCGCCCGTGTAGAGTTCGCCGCGCGTGAACGACGAGAAATTGTGCAACCCCTTCGTCGTGAACATTCTTGCCGCGCGTGCTATGAAAAGCACTGGCAATCAGCAAACTGCCTTGGATGACATTTTCGCGACAATGAATGTGTCTTCCCGCGGCATGCATACCAAAACATGGCAGGCACATCTGAAGATTAAGATGACGCCCGCCGCAACTGCAGCTGCTGATAAATGCATATCAGAAAGCGTGCTCGCTGTTCGTAATCTTTATAGCGAACTGAAGCTCGGTGACCCAGGAAACATTGCCATTTCCTATGATGGTTCATGAATGACGCGTGGACACTCATCCCATATCTGTGTTGGCGCTCTTATAGAACTTTTCACGGGTTTAGTGCTTGACTATGTGGTGCTAAGTAATTTTTGCGCAGCGTGCGGATGGGGACCGAAAGAAAAGATCCAGATTACCAGTCGCGGAAAGTAAGTTATATATGCCAAAAGAACTCCAGCAAAAAATCTGGTGAAATGGAAGTGAAAGCTGGATTGATGCTTTTTCAGAGATCACTGGAAAAACACAATCTCAGGTACACCACAATACTTTCAGACGGTGACAGCCGCACTTTCCTTGCACTGCAGGAAGCCGAAGTGTATGGCTATATACCAATCAACAAGGAAGACTGTGTCAACCACGTTGAAAAGAGAATGGGCACAGCATTGCGAAACCTCATTGCTAAGCAAAAGGGGGCTGGAACTGAGAGCCTTGGTGGTCGGGGAAAACTGACTGGCGACCTGATTACCAAGCTCACTTCCTCCTATGGCTGGGCGCTGAAGAGCAATAAAGGTGACGTGAAGGCCATGCAAAGAGCTGTCATGGCAATCTATCACCTTGTCACCTCCAATGACGAAGTGTCTGACCACAGTTTGTGCCCAAAAGGCAAAGATTCTTGGTGCCGCCAAAATGCAGCCACAGCAAAAGGCGAGCCCATCCCCAAGTATCGCTACAACTTGCCACCTCATGCCTGCAAGGCCCTTTTGCCCATCTATGAACGTTTGTCGGATGAGAGGCTTCTTGAACGGTGCCAGCGGGGGAAAACGCAGACCAGCAACGAGAGCCTCTATTCCGTTGTTTGGGCACACTTAGCTAAAGAGAGCCCTGCGTCACTGTTTTCTGTCCAAGCTGTTGTGGCTGAAGCTGTGTTGAAATTCAACGCTGGAAATGAAGCAGCCCTAGCAGCAATCATGAAGGAGCTGCACGTCAATCCTGGACTCTCAGCGAAAAAAAACGCATGGCAGAAAAAGACCGCCGCAGATTGACCGCATCTGCTCGCAAGTGTGCCTCTGCGGAAAACACGCAGCGGGCATTGAAAAAACGTCATTTAGGTGACGCAAAACAGAAAGACTATATGCCTGGTCCATATTGAGAAAGTTAAATTTGGAAATCGCTGTAAATAAACAGCTTTTCCATGCTACTGTCTTGTCAAAATCGTCTTGTTTTGTTTTTGCATGATTTCTCAGGATTCAAATTTTGCTGTAGTTGCAAACTTGTCCAAAAGATATCTCTGCCTTCAAAGCAGCTAGGACTGTCATTTTTGTTGTGACATGTAGCTGTATCCTTTGTTTACACAATGGTAAGAGTGAATTTTTTATTGATATCTTCAAAAATTTTATTTTTATATGAAATTGGAGCATAATGTGGGTGTGTCTGCAACACTGAAATGCAAAGTGCAACAAACCTTGTTAAAGTTATCAAATAAAAAAAGCGCTCCTACCGTTATGTGGCTTATGTTCATTAGTATAAAGGAATATGCCAATGGTAGCTTTGCAATAAATTTTGTGTCATTATACCAGCAAACAATAGGTAATTAATTTTAGGATATCTCAGAAACTAATTGGTTTAGAGAAAAAGTAATTACATTTTTGAAATCAGCATCACAAACTTAGTCACACTGTGCATTTTTTTTATAAACTTAGAAAATATCTGACACTTCCTCTCAAGTACAGTGTCCCCCTTAAGGTACAAACGTAAGCCAATATAAGGCTGATAGGTAGGTATATAGGACAATAGGTTGAAAATAAAAGGTGGAGCTCGCTCGGACTCTCTCAAGAAATATATATTGCGCTTAGGGTCCGCTTGAGCTAAAGCTCGCCAATATTTAACTCAGCCGGACTCACTAGGGCTCAAACTCGTCAGAATGTTGTTCACCTGGTCTTGGTCAGACTTTCACTTCCATCTGGGTCAGAGTCGTCCGCGTATGCCAACCCATCTGTGGGGGCCTGTCGAACATTTGCAGAGATGAAATTTATTTATTTATTTATTTATCACATACTGCTGACCAAGTATGGTCCATGCAGGAGAGGGCAATACAGTTCAAAAATTCTTCTACATACATACACTTCCACTGCAGTATACATTCACTGCAGAACAAAATTCATGTACTTTAAAAATTCGTGAAAAACAAGGGACAAATACAGGTAAAGAAGCAGACTTAAGCGACAAGAAAAGGGTATAGTTTCATCTCGGCGTGTCGAGCATAGGGGAATCGTGGGGCAGAGCATTCCAATCAGAGACAGTTCTCGGGAAAAATGAATACTTGTAAATGTTAGTGTGTGCAAATATAGGTGTAATGCTACGACTATGTTTATGACGTGAAGCCCTGGTTGTGTCCTGTGTTATGTAATCTGGTGCATGCAATCCTGATCTGGAAAAGTATAAAAGGCGGAAAAAGTTAAGCCGTGCAGTTTTCCTTCGATCGGCCAAAAGTTGGAGGTTCGCATCCTGCAACAGGGCTGACGGCGAATCGCGACATCTATACCGGTTGTATATAAATCGAGCAGCTAATCGTTGTATTTTTTCTATTTTCTGTATATTACTAGCTGTGTGGGGGTCCCACACAATGCTGGCATATTCAAGAGAAGGATGAACTATGACTTTATAGGCTCTAAGTTTTAGCGAACTAGAAGAACGACCCAATTTATATTTTAGAAAGCCTAATTTTCTCCTGGCAGCAGAACATATACCATCAATATGTGCTGTCCAGCTAAGCTTCGATGTAATCGTTACGCCCAAGTACTTGAATTCTTCTACTTGCCTGATAGCGTATCCATCTACATTATAAGTAAACTCCAGTTTTCGGATTTCGTTACTCAGACATAAATATGCAGTTTTCTCAAAATTAATTGCCATTTCCCACTTTTTACACCATTCTTTTATGTAGTTTAAGTTCTCACACAAGTCACGCTGGTCAGAGATAGAAATTATGGTATTAAAAATTATGCAATTGTCTGCAAATAACTTAACAGACACGCCAGATCGGATGGCTTGAACTAAATCGTTAATATAAATATTAAATAGTATTGGCCCGAGAACTGACCCGCAAGGGTCAGTTCTTGGGCCAATACTATTTAATATTTATTTAACCTCGATGTTGTAAAATTAGAACGTCGAAGCACTAAGTTTGACCATTTATACAAAGTACAATCACTGTCTGATGCTTGTTTTTTTGACCTGAAAGGTGCAGCAGTAAATGCCTCAATACTTACTGAGTAATAAAACAAATATTGGGTAAAAATTGATATTGATGAACTGGAATGGTAGGGACCACGTTTATTGTTTATGTTACTGGCCATATTTCACATTGAAAACCAAAGGAAAAAAAGAAATACAGGTCCTAAGCACTGCAGTCATTGGTGCAAGCTCAGTGTCAATTCCATTAGCGTGGCTTGCCCACATATTCTCATGTTCACAAAGTGGTCATAATGCTTCATTCGATGGGCAGTCAATAATAATAATAATAATATAATAATATCTGGGGTCTTATGTGCCAAACCTATAATTATGTGCCATAACCAAGGCTCCTAAAAAATTTCAACCATGTAGCGTTCTACAACGTATAATGACATCGCACACTACATGGCCCTTTAGCATTTCACCTCCATAAAATCGCGACCGCTGCAGCTAGGATTGAACCCGCGAACTTCAGGTCAGTAGTTGTGCACCATAACCGCTACATCACTGTCACGGACTTCACTGGGCAGCCACTCTTTGCACGATTCACTGAATGCAGTGGCCATTGCAGTTGTGCAGCCAGTGAATCCTTAGGAAAGAGCCAAATAGTTGAGTTATCATAGAATATCTTGCATCGGACATGCTTTGTCAAGTCTCGTTATTCTCTAGTTTCAGCTATGCTTAGTAGTTATTATGAGATTCCTTGTAAGCAAGTCTGCTGAAGAAAGTTGGTTTCATGCATTTTGAAATGTGAGAATCTTGCGTTACCGTCTTGCTATTTGCAGCGCAAGCAAGTCTACCAGTGGACAGGCTCGTCAGCAGACCAGTGGAAGAAGGTCACCGAGGGCCTGGAACTCCCGCCGGACACTCTGTTCTACGGTGAAATGGTGCAGGAGTTTGCAGGAGAGGTCAGTGGCTTTGCATCTGGCATATCAGCGCACGTCAGATCCTTTGACATTCCAGCACGTCCCATTGTAGACCAGCATGTTCACTTCCATTCAGCGATGAGTTGGGGACCTGACTGTGCTTTACCATTGCTGATTTACAGTGCTTAATGACTGAAACGCAACAGTTTGGAGCTCAGTAACGCGCATGATTCTGTTTCCACTGCCTTTACTCTGTCTCTTGTCAGCACAATTTCGAATCAAACACTTACATAAAAGCCAACATAACCTTTAGGCGCCAAAGTCATAGTGTCATGATGCTGTCATCTCAAGCAATGCTACATAGCAGTTGATTTGCCAGAAGCTTTTATGTCCTGGATGGTTGCTTTCTGGGCTAGTTGGTTCATTTTAACGTTTGTTAAAGCGCGTAAAACTAGAAAGGACGACGCGACAGAGAGTAAAGAGTGCTGATTTCCAACTGTTTTATTTCCGCAACGATACAAAGTGTAAACACGTGCACAGAGCCAGCGGTTAAAGAAATAAAATTTAGCCAAAGGAAAAAACAGTCGGCAACGAAAGCGCTAGGTGATACTGACAAGTCTTAATATAAAGCCTTATCTCATCTTTGGTCAATGCAAGCGATGGCATGCTTACACATCCCCTTCTTGCACGAGCAATCGGTTTCTTTACTCTCTGTCCATGTTGTCTTTTCTATTCTGATGCACTCTGACTTATGCTTATGTTTTAATGTCCTGTTTCAGTCTTTCAGCACTGTGCATAGCAAATTTTTTCAGTGAGCATTTAATGGTTGTCCTAATAACATCGATTTACACGTGTCCTCTTTTTGCATTGATTGGTCATGCCTGAGAGTCAGGTAATTTGTAAAGGAATATCTCCTTACTTTTTAATAAGATTAATATCAGTGAATAAGGGGGCTATTATACGTGATGGCATATTTAAGAATTTCGGAGACTGGCAAAATGAGTCATCTGCAGTTTCCTCATGATATTCAAAATGAGACGCTGTTAGAGGAAAAGGTAGTTTTGTCAGAAGTTGCATTATTTTTCATTTTAATGGCGTAGCTGTTTAGCAAACCATTCCTTGTACATCTTGTATCGGTAATCTATCTTCATCGTTAACGGTTGTGCACCATATTATTGAGTTAATCTCACCCCTCGCCACCAGGTCCACTCAAAATGAAGAAGGCACAAATAGCCCAACAGATGGCTGTGAAGGCAACAACGGCTGCGAGGAGACCCCGAAGAGACTGAAGGCCTACAGCAGGGATTACGTGTCCTGTGTCATGTCTGACTGTCTGCGGCCTAACTCGAACCCTCTTTGTGCTGAGAATAAACATAGAAACAAACAACCTCGCATCACCTAGCTAAAGCATAGCAACGACCTAGAAGCATACAAATTAGCCTTTGTAACCATCCAGTGTCAGTGTTTAAAGGCTTTCAAAGCTCAGTGTAAGCTTCGCCAATGTTTTCAACTTCTTTTTGTCAAGTTGAGTTTTTCTACTTTCATGAAAACTAAAAAAAAGTTATAGTTGTACTATTTAAACTGTAGATGAGTTAATACAGTCGAACCCCGCTACAACGAAACTGACAGGGTGCCGAAAATATTTCGTTGAAGAGGAAATTACGTTGTAGTGAAATTGAAAAAAACATAAGTGACCTGGGCTAGCAAAACAAAGGAACGTTTATTTTTAAACTTCAAAAAATGTTTGTTGCTTCCTATTCTTTTTCATGAGCGTCATTATGTGATTCTCAGCCATGCATAGCGAGGCCACGGTGAAAAGCACGCTGAAACAACGCCTAAAACCGCTTTCATGAACGGACCAAACCGTTGCATCAAGACGTTAACACCAGCAGCTGTCCGCCATCAAAAGTGTCCGACAACGCCGAGATGGAGGCAGGGTATCAGAGAGCGGCAACTTTTGCATTATTCTATGCCATTCTTATCATCCATCCCTTGCAGCTAGCTGATTTCATTGATAATGCGGACGAACAGCTGCGCTGAGTAGTTACCAGTAGTTATCACACTGGACAAGCGCGAACATAATGATAAGCATCGGAATCGGAAAAGTCAATCGCGGTTGCACCCAGAAGCTGCAAGAAGAAAATCATGAACTGAGCGACTGAGCTTCCGCTTCGGATTGTCTACGACATAAAAGCAAGCCAGCAGGGCAGTCTCATTGCTATCGCTATCTAGAAATGGCGGCGTCCATGCTTTCTGAACAGCGGCAATATAGCGGCGGTTTCTGGTAGTTCCAGTGCATGTTTTAGATTTCGTTGACGCATTTTCAGGCTCTGTAAATGCATTGAAATGTTAAAGATTGGGTTTACTGCATAGCAGTAAGTATTTGAGCCTGGGATTGCACTGTAAAATTTCGTTGAAGCGGGACATAGCAGTAAGTATTTGAGCCTGGGATTGCATTGTAAAATTTCGTTGAAGCGGGACGAGCAAAGAAAACGTGTTTGTTGTGGCGACAATGTTTATGCATAGACTCCTATGGACTGCTGACGAGGAATCGTGAATTTTTTGTTGTAGCGGAGATTTTGTTGAAGCTGCATTCGTCGTAGCGGAGTTCGACTGTAACACTTTTAGGAGCTCAAGGTGCCTGCTAAAAACGTGAAAATGCTCACCTGTTTTAGAGCCCCCTGGAAAATGTAACCTGGCTGCTTGCCGTTGCATTTCTCATGAGGAGTTAAGAAAAAAATTTGGCTCAATATAACCATAATTTCTGAGTTCTCATCAAAGAGCTTTAAGTTTTGCCTTTAAAATGCGTTTTTTTTCCAGTGCATTTTTTGTCAACTACGAGAGTTTTGAAATAATGGTTCTGGTACCAGATGTGGACGAAAACTCTCACTCAGTTTTCTTAACATGTGAAGGGTGTTGTTAGCTCCTCTAAAACTTAATGTCTCTGACATACATACCTATTAAGCAATTATTATTGATTTAAGATGTTAATACTTCTCAGATTCTAATTTTCTATGTTCAATAAAATGTTTTACGCACACCATCAAGTAAGCTTTTACATTCTACAGTTCCACAACTAATTGCTCATATATTCCTCTGAGGAGAAACATAAGTTGCTCATGAGTGTACGAGTTTAGTGGCCGAAGTGAATCCAAGGAGAGCTACTTTTTTCAGTTTCTACACATTGTCATGATTAAAAACTAAATCTGCAACTTACTATAAAACTCACTACTCAATTAAAATTAGCATAAAAAGCTATGTAGACTGCACAAATTTTTTCTCCCTAGGCTACAAAATGCAGAAAAATTTTTGTTCAAGTAGCATCTCTTTTTTGAGCATTTGCTTGAACAGAAATGAGCATTAGACAACTGAATCGTGGCAAAAGTTGTGCCGACCCTCAAATCAGAAGAGGACAAAAGGCTGAGAGCTACCATTCAGTTTCTTTGATATACAGATCCATTAATAAGCTTTAGCAGACATTCAAACCTATGTACACTTATTCTCGGGGCACAAGGTGACTTTTTCACAATCAGCACGGCTTTCAATAGCATCTTTCCGCATCAACCCAACTGCAAGTAATGGTCAACGACTTTATATGTGCTTGAATAATTCACAATTCTTGACGATCTCTCAGTCGCTGCTCCCCTTGGGGGGGTGCGAATTCGCTGTTTCTTTCCAATCCAAGCCAAGTAGGTATTCTAAATGGCTCAACAGCGCTGAGCCAAGCTGAGTACGTTTCTTTATTCGGTCTTTATTCCTCACTTTTCGGCAGTGTTGATCGTGGCAGTGGTGTGGTCGTGTTGCCTTACCTACGTGCTTCTTGTGCGGCGTGTCCTGATTTTAAAAAAAAAATTCTTGTTGCCTTGTGCGTGAGGGGTGCGATTGAATTAGCCCACTAAAGCTTCATATTATGCTGAAGTACGACGTCTTCAGTGTTAAAAAAAAAAAAAAAAAAAAACTTGAAATCATTTGCACCATTGAAAATGGGACCAAGAAATTTGCAGGTAGCCCGCGAAAAGAACTTGCCGCTGACGACTGTGTGCGGAATTTGAAAGACTTGCGAAAAGTTGACGATCGGCACAGGCAGCAATTTGAAGAGGTGCCGCATCAGAGACTCTACTTATTCCGAAGTGGAAAAGGCCCTGCTTCTTTGGCTGAAAAAGGCGCAGAACATGAACCTTAGCGGACCCCTTTTGACCGAAAAAGCACAAAATTTCGCAGATCAGCTGAACTTCCCCGGTTTTGCCTGCAGCAATGGCTGGCTGTCATGGTTTCAAGCCCGCTATGGCATCGTGGGGAAGGCTGTTTGTGGTGAGGCTGCTGCAGCAGACAAACAAGGTGCTGTTGAATGGCAGGACACCGTTTTGCAGGAAGCCTTGACAGCCTACGATGCCGCCAACATTTTTAATTTTGATGAGTCGGCACTTTCAATTTTCCATTGCCTGCTTCCAAACAGGACATTGGCATTTATGAACGAGAAGTGCTCCGGTGCGAAACATGCCAAAAATCCCATATCGGTCGCTTTTGGTGTAAATATGACCAGTAGTGAGAAGCTGCCACTGATGGTCATTGGCAAGTATAGAAACCCATGGTGCTTGAAAAGTGCTCGGTTGCCATCCAGCTTTGTTTACAAGCACAAAAAAAAAAAAAACCTAAATGACAGCCCAGCTGTTCGAGGAGTATGTGCGCCAGCTGGACCGCCGTTTTGCTGCCAAGAAAAGGAGCATACTGATAGTACTCGACAATGCATCGACGCATGTCTATGTGAGCAACCTGTCGGCTATTAAGCTGTTGTTTTTGCCGCCCAACACGACAGCGCTCGCCCAGCCTCTTGATCAGAGCATCATCCACTCTGTCAAGCAGATTTACCGCAAAAAGCTGTTGCGGAGGATGTTGCTCGTCATCGAGAGCGACAAAACGTACTATACATCTGCTTGCACACTCATGGATGCAGGTAGAGCCAGCAACGATACGGAACTGCTTCTGTTTCGCGCGAGCACAATTCAAGATGCCAGAAGAAGGCAACGATGACAGCGAGGATGGTGAGGACACCGAAGACTGCGAAAGCCTCCTTGTTGAGGTGCACGAGCTGCAACGAGAGGGAATCAGAAAGTTGAATTTCGGCACTTTCCGAGATGTGTACGGAGACGTCGTTACATCTCCAGATTTTTCCGACACCGCCATTGTTGCCACCGTCGCACCTCATCCTGAAGCGAAAGTGAGGAGGAGAGTGGTGTCAAAGTGGACGACGACCCCTCGTTATCCAAAGCTGCGCGTGCTGTAACTGTGATGCAAGCCTTCACGGGGAAGCGAGGCCTAATGGACCGGCTGGCTCGCGGCCTCCCCGACATTGAAGATGCCGTCGTCGCGGCAAGGCCACCACGGCAGCAAGTGAAGATCACAGATTTTTTTGCTGCCTGTCCCTAAATAAAGCTTGCGTGCCTGGGTGTGGGCGTGCGTGTTCGTGAGAATTGTGGCGTTCTTTTCTGACCGGTAAGTAGCCGCTGAACTGGAACTGACTGTTAATTCGTACATCGCTTAGTGCGTACCAAAACATTGTTCCTGGCCAACTACACGTTAATGAGGTTTGACTGTATGTAGCTACTGAAATGCTGTTTTATTTATGGCATGCATGGTGCAAGAACAAGATGCTTACATTTCAAATATGAATTTCATTTCATACTTATTTGTAGTTACTAAGTAGTTACCGTATTTACTCGATTCTACCGCGCCCTCGATTGTAACGCGCACCCGATTTCCACCGCGAAAAAAAAAAACAAAAACGTAAGACATCAATTGCAACGCGCACCCATTTCTCTCGCTGGCCCGCACGATCACACCACTCGAAAAAACGACTCCTTTCGGGAGCGTCTTCCATTTAAATATGATGTACGGGCGAAGCTTGTGCCCATCTGACGTGTAACAGACCATTGCCGTCACTGTAGTTTTACCGTGGACCGATGTCAGCACGCGAACTTGCTTCGCCCCCTTCTTCTCGACGGTTGTGGTGCCAGGCATGTCGAAGTAAAGAGGCGTCTGATCGGCATTCCCGATTTGCCCAAGCAGGTAGTCGTTGTTGCGCCGCAAGTTTCGGACGAACCTCTGAAAACTGTGAAGCTTTTCATCGTACTCCTCCGGAAAACTTTTCGCATATGCATGTTCCCCTTCGGAGGAAAAAGCCTTTCCTCTTCATAAAGCTAGTTAGCCAGCACCTGCTCGCTTTAAACTGGCTCCGCATTAGACCTTTTTCTAAGACTAATTGCATAGCCCGCACTTGGAGCAGTTCTGTCGTCACGGGCCGCTGTGCGACTCGCTGCTCAAGCACATACTCGCCGAGCAGCTCTTTAATTTGCGGAAACCGACCCCGGTGTGGTCCACAGAAGCCTTTGCGTGAAGTTTTGCTGTCGACAATCTTCTGCTTTTGTTTCCGCCGGTCCCGCACGCACGTTTCGAGAACTCCGAACGACCGCGATGCGACCCGATTTCCATCCGTTTCTGCACACGCGATGACTTTTCTTTTAAAAGCGGCATCGTGGTGCACTCGAGTTTCGGTAGTCGGCCCATCCACGCCGTCGATTCAAATGCACTACTAGATGACGAACTCCTCAGCACACGTACAAAGTGCCGCACATGGGAAACACATAGGCAGAAATGGCCGACGCGCTATGCCGTTCCTCCGTGCCGACGCACGTAGGGGGCGGCCGTTTTAGATTTGCCGATGGCAATAGATTGACCGTAATTTTTTTGTTCGTACTCGATTTTATCGCGCATGCGATTTATGAACTCGCTTAACCGGAAAAAAGGTGCGCGTTAGATTCGAGTAATTACGGTACTGTCAGACAATTTATTTCACTGCTTAGTGTGGTGGTTGTTACCTATTTATATACTGCCTATAAAATAAAGCAGATGTGCCGAAATTCAGTGCATTTGCTTCAGTTCGAGTTGAGTAATTTCTTCAGAGATTCATATTACAGCGGAACCTCAATTATACAGCTTTCAGGGAACCACACAAAGTCGTCGTATAATCTGGGCATCGTATAATCCAAAATCTAAGAACACTGGCTGTGACAATCTGCCTTGTGCAAAAAACGGGTACAGACCTCATGAATAAGCCATTGATATAACCTTGTGGTTCTTCGCGAAAGGTAGATCAAATTATTCTCGCCAATGGCAGCATTACTAAGTTGAAGCAGGTGCGAGTGGATCTTCATTCTCAACTTCAAACAATCGAATCCAAAGCGCTTCTTTTTCCCAATAAGTTAAGTCCAAAAATTGCCTGCGCGTGAAAATGAAACCAAGACTTCCAGTCAGACGAGTCGGACAAGGTGTCATCGCCACCACATAATGAGGGTGGAGCACAAGTTTGCGTAGAATGCCTTCGTGCTCGACTGAGCTGTGCGCATTGTGATTTCTTGCCTTGTGAAGTGCAACTACTGATTTCGCACTGTTATAATGAACGTTGACATCAAGTGAAAGTTATTTTGCTTAGTGAAAATAGCAGCATCAAGCCCTTTTGCATGCTCGAGCTTGTGACTGCAAGTGCCACAAACCAAGGCAGAGTCAACTGTACGTTGAGCAGGAAAAGTTTCCACACCCCAAAAACAAGAATTATCAGGATCTCAGAAATGAGGTTTTTGGCCAGCTTAAGCTACTCTAGAGGGAGCTTCTCTGGGTAACGACCCTGCACGCTATCGAGACATATGCAGACGTGCGTGAACTGACAGGAAATAAATTTTCCTTTCTAAGAAGACATCCTGTCTTAATCTATACTTTGGTAATCATCAACCTAGGGCAACACAAAGTTCATGTTTTGGCCTTGTGAGTATTTGTCAGCGTTCCATGCAAGCAAAGGTGTGTTTCTTATTTTTGACGGATTCGGAAAGTCATCATGACATGCGGGGTTGGCGTAAAACTGCGGCATATAAATAAGGTCTTCAATACATATTCCCTATGGGGATTTTGCCGGGACCAAACCGATCCGTTGCAAAAAAGCGGGTTGCGAAACCGGGGGACATATAATCGAAGTTCCACTGTAGTTCGGTCAAGCAGTAGATCAGCAGTCACAAGCACGAAGTGATATAGCCGTAAATAAAAAAAAAAACAGGATGCCTGAGTTAATTTTAGATGGTTCTTCACATAAGGAAAGTGTTGTTCTAGCAGGCATGTTTTTCTGTACCATGTGATCGTGTGTCATCAGTTTGATATTGCTTGCTGCCACTCGTACGAAAGAGATAAAAGGGTAGGCAGACAGAGGGCAGTTCTGAACAATGAAAACTATTCGCATTACAGTTACTTTCGTCATCTTTTTTTTTATTATTCTAGGGTCGACAACAGAAACGATTCAACACCATCCACATCATTGATGCCCTCGTCTTGGGCAAGGTGCCAGTCAAAGACAAGCACTACGAAGAGAGGTGACTCGAAGTTTCTGAACCCATTTTCTTCGCATTCTTTGACATTTCTGTAGTCATTGCTGATTATTTAACAGTTGGTAACTAAATCATTGACAGAAACGTTTTGGTCATTCTCTACTGCCTGCAACATCACTGTAGGGGCCTATCGAGTTGCAAGTCTTTCTGTCATGCCTAGGACTGGAAATGTCATTTTCAGCACTCGACTTGCTGCGAGTACTTGCTCATTTATACTTTCTTCACATTGATTACATGAGATAGCGTTAGTCGGTGGCAAAACTTGCGACGAACAGGATTGTGAGCACGAATATGTTGTCGCAGTTGATGGCCGGCACAAAAAAAAAAAAAAGTAAACTCACTGCGTTCGTCATGCATTCAGCTTAGATGACTCGAACACGAAGGCCATCTTCCTATTTTCTCGTTCTGATACATATGACTGATAACGTACTGATACATATGACCACTTTTCTGAAGGCACTAGTACCACGTTCCATGAGTCATGCGACGTGACGCTTCCTGCAAGCGATGTGAAAAGCAGAATTTGTGTTTGCTCAAGATTGACATAACCAAAAATGAATTTGCACTATACTACTAGCCTGAGATTTTTCTGTTTAAGCAAAAGTAAGCATCAGTGGCTTCAGGATTAAGATATATTTATTTTTGACCTAATTAGGATGAGTTACTATAACGTACATAAGTTCAACAGTTATCTCATTATTCTTCGGGCAACGAAATACTGAGTGCTGGAAGTAACGCTGTAGTGATTTGACACATTTACACACAGTTCTTCATAGGTGGCGTCTGAAAGGGTTAAAAAAGGCCATGGCCTGCAGGAGAGAATAACTGGGCTGGTTGGTATTACTGTTCACTCTATGAGAGTGTAAAGACACATACTCTCATAGAAGAGAAATACGGGTGTGTATTGTTCTTTGTGTGTGTGTGTGTGCATGCATGTGTGTGTGTGTGTGTGTGTGTGTGTGTGTACATGCGTCTGTGAAAGGATTTGTGCTACCATATAGTGAAAGACAGTGATCTTGATTTTGAAGGCAGCTGAGTCTCAACAGGAGTGGCTTTTGGCTAGAGTGAGTGGAAGTGAGTGTGGATGTGCGTGAGCACCAGTCGGCAGAAGCACACACGGGTGCAAGTGCCAATGGGTGCTGGAAAGTTTGAATAGTCGTCACTGCAAACAAGCATTAGTGTTGGTGAGCACGAGAGAGCCTGAGAGCTGACGTGTAAGCTCACAAAGTGCAATACATGCTGCATAGCCTTCAGGAATATCGGTGGATAAGCGCTTGCGTGTGTTTGCATAGTCCACTACAGTGCGCGAAATGTTTTCGGTTATGAGTAGTGTGGGTAATAAGCTAACCTTTCCAGTTGCAATTAAAAGGTTTAAATTATTTTTTCTCCTGTGTGTTGGCGATCAGTTCTCTTTTCTGCATGATCAGAACTTGGATGTGCCGTAAGTATTGAAATACTATGTCGTAAGTATTGACGTAAGTTGTGAACGGGTAAACTTTGTTCAATTATGCCTTAGGATCTGCAACCACTGGCAGTGCATACATATTCTCAAATAGGACCCATGAAAGACAACTTCCAAGTAGGCAGTGTGAATATTGTCACGGGGTCGTGATGTGGCCGAAGACAGGAGACTTTGTGTTGAAATTTAACTGTTTATTTGGGCGAACCTGTGCCCGGTAAACGGAAAGTCCGATTACAGTAGCAGTCTTAGACTGATAGCGGCTAACGGAGCGTCGGCCGTCGATCAACTACTGACAAGCGGTGAAGCGCGTCGGCATTTATACTCTTGTCGTCGAATGTTCTAGCATTATCGCTGGTGGGGGCGTAGATTTCAGAATAATCTGTACAGTTCGCAGAGTAGGCGTGATCTTATCGAAATGATCTACTACAGTCCGGAAGCTTCTCGAAAACAGCAGGCACGGTTTGTGCCGAGAATTGTGTAGTATTTTGGGACGATAACAAAACTTGGGAAATGGAACGTGGCACTGCCCTCCTCTGAAAAAGGCATCGTCCCGATGCTTTAACTAAAGGTGTAGGTACAACAATAATGCAAGAAAGTACAATGAATAAATTACGATACAATAATAATACAAAGAACACTGTTTCAGTTTGTTAACGCGCATGAAACGGCTTGAGGCGCGCGACATGGACGACTTCAGGTCGCGATCGGCGTCGTTGAGAGTTCGTGATGCCGTCGGGGACAACCCCGTAATCAAGTTGGCCGAGACGTCGAACCACCTTCTACGGTCCGAAGTACCGTCGCAGAAACTTTTCACTTAGTCCACGTCGGCATATCGGCGTCCACACCCAAACACGTTCACCGGGCTGGTATTCCACGAAGCGTCGTCGAAGATTGTAACGGCAGCTGTCGGTCATCTGTTGATTCTTGATACGGAGACGCGCGAGTTGTCGGGCTTCTTCGGCGCGTTGAAGGTACTCACTCACATCGAGGTTTTCTTCGTCGGTGACGTTGGGTAACATGGCATCGAGCGTCGTTGCCGGGCTCCTTCCGTAGACCAATTTGTATGGAGATATCTGTGTCGTCTCCTGCACCGCCGTGTTGTATGCGAAGGTCACGTACAGAAGAATGGCGTCCCACGTCTTGTGTTCGACATCGACGTACATTGCCAGCATGTCGGCAATCGTCTTGTTAAGCCGCTCGGTGAGGCCGTTGGTCTGTGGGTGGTATGCCAAGATCGCTTGAGTTAAGTCGGCAGTAAATGCCGTTCCTCTGTCGGTGATAAGGACCTCCGGGGCGCCGTGACGTAGGACGATATTTTCGACGAAGAACTTAGCTACCTCGGATGCACTGCCTTTGGGAAGGGCTTTTGTCTCGGCGTAGCAGGTGAGGTAGTCGGTAGCTACCATGATCCACTTGTTTCCGAAAGCCGACGTCGGGAATGGCCCCAGTAGGTCAATATCAATCTGCTGGAAAGGTCGGCAAGGTGGTTCAATTGACTGCAGAAAACCCGCTGGCCTTGTCGGCGGTGTCTTGCGTCGCTGACAGTCCCTGCATGTCCTCACATAACGAGTGACGTCGGTGGTAAGAAGTGGCCAGTAGTACCTTTCTTGTATCCTCGCGAGCGTGCGAGAAACACCGAAGTGCCCTGCCGTCGTATCGTCGTGCAGGGTCTGCAGGAGTTCTGGTCGCAGAGCTGAAGGCACCACAAGGAAGTACTTAGCTCGGAGCGGTGAAAAGTTTTTCGTTTGTCGAAGACCGTTTCGCAGGAAGAACGACGCAAGTGCGCGCTTGAATACCTTCAGGACTTCGGTTCTGCCTTCAAGGTATTCTATTAGGGCCTTAAGTTCCGGGTCGGCCCGCTGTCGTTCAGCGAAGTCGTCGGTAGTTATCGTTCCCGAGAAGTGGTTGTCATCCAAGTCGTCGGGTGGTGCTTGGTCGACAGGCGCATGAGAGACACAGTCGGCGTCAGAGTGTTTGTTGCCGGACTTGTAAATGACAGTAATGTCATATTCTTGAAGTCTCAGGCTCCATCGTGCGAGGCGACCTGAAGGGTCTTTCAAGGTGGCTAGCCAACACAAGGCGTGGTGGTCGCTCACAACTTTGAAGGGCCTGCCGTAGAAGTAGGGGAGAAATTTCGACGTAGCCCAGATGATGGCGAGGCACTCCTTTTCTGTTGTGGAATAATTTGCTTCTGCTTTAGATAGCGATCGGATGGCGTAACTAGTAACCCATTCAAGTCCGTCAGCCTTCTGCACAAGAACTGCGTGAGTGTGTGTTTCTGTCTCTGCGAATTCGTCGAAATGGGCAAGTAACGGAGGCGTCTGTAGGCGATGTTTAAGCTCCTGGAAAGCGTGTGCCTGCGGCGTTTCCCACTCGAACTCCACGTCGGCCTTGGTAAGGTTAGTGAGAGGATTGGCGATGCGGGGGAAGTTTTTCACGAACTGCCTATAATAGGCGCACAAGCCCAGAAATTGGCGCACCGCCTTCTTGTCAGTGGGCAGTGGGAAGTCGGCGATGGCGGCTGTTTTCCGTGGATCGGGACAAACTCCAGACTTGCTAATAACGTGCCCCATAAACAAGAGCTCCTCGTACTCAAATCTGCACTTTTCTGGCTTCAGTGTGAGTCCGGACGTCTTGATGGCTTGAAGTACAGCTTCAAGGCGCCGAAGATGCTCGTCGAAACTCGAGGAAAACACGACGACGTCATCCAAGTACACAAGGCAAGTCTGCCACTTCATTCCTGCCAGTACTGTATCCATAACGCGTTGAAAAGTTGCAGGCGCTGAGCAAATACCAAAGGACATCACCTTCAACTCGAAGAGGCCGTCCGGTGTTATAAATGCCGTCTTCTCTCGGTCTAGTTCGTCGACTTCGATTTGCCAATAGCCAGTCTTGGGGTCCATTGACGAATAGTACTTGCCGTTATGGAGCCGATCAAGTGCGTCGTCTATTCGTGGGAGAGGATACACATCCTTTCTTGTGATTTTGTTCAGGCGGTGATAATCGACGCAGAAACGTAGGGTCCCATTCTTTTTCTTCACTAACACCATGGGGGATGCCCATGGACTCTTGGACGGCTGGATAATGTCATCCCGCAGCATTTCATCAACTTGTCTCCTTATGGCCTCTCGTTCTCGCGTCGAAACACTGTACGGACTCTGACGGAGTGGTCTGGCATTTTCTTCGGTTATGATGCGATGTTTCGTGATTGGAATCTGCCAAATTTTCGATGACGATGAAAAGCAATCTTCGTATTGCAGGAGCAGGGCCTTGAGCTGTTCTTGCTTATGGTTCGGAAGTCTGGGATTGACATCGAAAGCTATGGGAGGGGCTTGGTTTCTCTGAGCAGGTTCCGCAGAATCGGCAAGGGCAAAAGCACTGGTGGCTTCGACAATTTCTTCGATGTATGCGACCATTGTTCCTTTGTTCACATGTTTGTACTCATTGCTGAAATTCGTGAGCATAACCGTTGCTCTGCCTCCCCGCAGCTCCGCAATTCTTCTTGCGACGCAAATATTTTATGTGACCAAAAATATTTCGTGTGACCAACAGATGCTGACTGCCTTCAATGACGCCTTCCAAGTCAGGTGATTTAGGAGCGCCGACTGAAATAATGACGCTTGAGCGAGGCAGAATGGTGACTTGTTCTTCCAGCACATTCGAGGCGTGGTTTCCTGATGGCTGCGCGGCGATAGTGCTTCTTCTGTGGATAATGTTATTGACTTTGTTTTTAGGTTGATGACAGCACCATGGAGGCATAAGAAGTTTATGCTAAGGAAGACATCTCTCGAGCAACGCTCTAGGACTACGAAGTCTGTAGGATAAATACGGCCGTTAATGGTGACTCTCGCTGTACAGATTCCTGCAGGCGTCACGAGATGACCTCCGGCTGCGCGGATTCCAGGGCCTTCCCAAGCTGTCCTAACTTTAACTTCGCGGTGAACGACCCACTGATGATAGAGTAGTCGGCTCCAGTATCGACGAGAGCAATTACACTGTGGCCGTCGATAATAATGCCGAGGTCGCTAGTTCGCCGTCTCGCATTGCAGTTAGGGCATGGCGTCCGGTCACGGCTGCATCGGCTTGTTCCGCTGCTTCCATGTTGCGTCGTCAGGTCACCTTCGGTAAGTGAGGTTTCGCCGTCAGAGGTTTGCCTGGTTGGCGTTGTGTTCGGAAAGCTCCGTCGCGACGACGTCGTCGTCGGAGGATCTTCGGTAGTTCGTCGCACAGCAACCGCACCTCCATCGGTTGCTGCCCTTAGTTTCCCGGATACGGGCTAAGAGACCGGCCCCGCGTTGGGCCAGAGTACTGCCGGTGGTGCGGTGACGTGCGGCGGCTGGGGGACGGCGAATGGGAAGGGCTTCGTGGTGTCCACTGAGTTTCGATCAGGTAGTCCTCGATGTCACGTGTCCGTTCCCCTGGCTGTGGACGCGGTGCATTGACGGCGAAGCCACGCAGTCCCATCTGTCGGTACTGGCAACGGCAGTATGTGTGTCCGGCCTCGCCGCAGTGGTAGCAGAGGGGTCAGTGGTCAAGAGTGTGCCAGACGTCAGTCTTCCTCGGCGCACTGCGCTGGGCCGCTGGCGAACGGTAGGACGTCTGTGGGAGTGGTGGCGGCAGTGGCGTCTGGCAACGGAAGTGCGATGGGGCGGTGTTTTGTCGTGCGCGTGGAGGAGGGGCGTGGCGGCGGGCTGCAGCAGCATAGTTCATGGCTTGCAGCTGAGGATCTTGAGGCTGAGAAACGCCCAGCGATTGCTGGATCTCCTGGGGTACGACGTCTGCGATGGATTCCACGTGAGGCTGCGCTGAAGGAAGTAATTTTCGCAGCTCTTCTTGCACGATCGCTCGGATTGTCTCACGCAAGTCAGTGGTTCCAAGCGCTTGAATGCCAGCATAGCTTGTAGACGAGAAGTTACGATTATATTGCCGCATGCACATTTCGAGTGTCTTCTCTATCCTAGATGCTTCTCTAATGAATTCGGCGACCGTCGTTGGCGGGTTTCCGATCAGCCCGGCGAAGAGTTCCTACTTTACTCCTCGCATGAGCAGTCGGACTTTCTTCTCCTCGGACATGTCGGAGTCAGCGTGGCGGAAAAGTTTAATCATATCTTCCGTGAATAGCACCACGTTTTCGTTTGGCATCTGCATGCGGGTTTCGAGAAGAGCTGCGGCCTTCTCCTTGCGCACCACACTTGCGAAAGTAGTGAGGAACCTGGCGCGAAAGACGTCCCATGTTGTAAGGCTTTGCTCTTGATTCTCGAACTAGGTTCGAGCAGCATCTTCCTAGGCGAAATACACTTGCCGGAGATTGTCATCGTCTGTCCAGTCATTGAAGGCGGCGACGTGGTCGAACCTTTCGATCCAGCTTTCCGAGTCTTCCAGTGGCGAACCGCGGAAAGTCATGGTTGCAGTAGTTGATGTCGAGATCCGGGTCTGCCTGGCTGCTTCAGGAAGGGGCCTGTACTCTAGTTGTAGTCCCCTCTGCCTGCGGCTTGTTCGCTGTTCAGGGTTAGCGTCCGTGTCTTCTTTGCTGCTTGGGCTGGGGTCGCGGCTTGAAGGGGGCGTCCGGAACATCAAAGAAGCAGCATCTCCACCAGATGTCACTCGGTCGTGACGTGGCTGAAGACAGGAGACTTTGCGTTGGAATTTAACTGTTTATTTGGGTGAACCTGTGCCCGGTAAACGGGAAGTCCGATTACAGTAGCAATCTTGGACTGATAGCGGCGAACGGAGTGTCGGCCGTCGATCGACTACTGACAAGCGGCGAAGCGCGTCCGCATTTTCACTCTTGCCGTCGAATGTTCTAGCATTATCACTGGCGGTGGCGTAGGTTCCAGAATAATCTGTACAGTTCGCAGAGTAGGCGTGATCTTATCGAAATGATCTACTACAGTCCGGAAGCTTCTCGAAATCTGCAGGCGCGGTTTGCGCTGAGAATTGTGTAGTGTTTTGGGATGATAACAAAACTTGGGAAATAGAACGTGGCAATATTCGAACGAATAGTACAGTATTCAAATTCGCTTCGATTCATATTTCAAATGTTGAAATTTCGAAGTATTCGGAATGAACAGATAAATGTATATTGCTCTGCATGTCACCCCTGTGAAGGTGGTTTCACTGCTGTAGAGAGGTGCTAAGCCGCGAAAATATCAGACCAAGCGCATCGCCCGAGCTGGTTTCATTGTCCGATTTGGTGAATCAACACGTGTAAGCCTCTAGAAACGCGGAAAGCTGCAGTGCGCCCACGACACCTATCTGAAATAAGCTAATATCCTCTACTCAGGAGAAATACGCATTGCCGCAAAGCCCCACTTTAAGGTTAAATGAACACATTACCCTCGTATCGATTCATCATTTTGTAACTTTAAAAGCTCATTAGACCGGCTTATATGCTCTAACTATAGTGAACTTTACAATGTGACATATTGTGCAAATCGTCACTGGCATTCTACCGAAAGTCACATTCTGCTACTATTCAAACTTTTCTGTCACTTCTTTTGAGCCAGGAAGACCGGCATATTCACTGGCTATGTTTCAATTTTAAAATATAGTTTGCCAGTTAGTTGGATAGTGACAAATATTCTCATTTTTTTATGTGTGTTATGTACTATTTAAATTTGATTTGATCATATTCAAACCAAACTACTATTTGCTTCGAACTTAATATTTCGTATTCGCACAGGCCTACTCTCAAGAGACTATTGAAGCACATGTGACACCTAAACTTGGCTACCTTTATGCACCATTACACAAGAAATTGCAGTGTTTGATAACACATTGTTTGAATGCGTTGACCATGCATTTATATTGAATAAAAGTACAGACGAATCTCGATAATGCGAACTCGAGGAGGCCCGAAAATTTGTTGAATTAAAAGAAGTTGGAATTAATAAAAGCCAAGTAAACGGAGGGTTCCCCATCCAGTATCGTTTGTGCATTGAGCCTACAAACGAGGGAGAAGTTTCAGAAGAGTTACCGTAAATAGCCGCGTATAACTTAAGTTTTTTTTTTTTTTTTCCAAATATTAGCATTTCAAATTTCTGCTTCGTACTATGTGCGGATCCGAACGAAAACTTGCTTGAAAAACGAAATTTTGCTTGAAGTTAAGGTTTCGTAACTGCCGCTTGGCTACGGCTTTGTTTTGTTTACAAGTGGCTACGGCTTGGCTTTTTATCTTTGTGCCCTCGCGTGTCAAAAGTGAGCGCGAGCGCTATTTCTCTGTTGTTGAGTTTTTTGGGCGCTTGGTCAGCGGACGGGCGGACGTGTGAACCTCGCTAGTGTATAGGTGTTCTGTGTGTGTTCTGTGTCTCACTTCGCAAAGGTGCAACATGCCAGGGCACCAAAACCAGTACTCGGCTGCATTCAAAAGCAAGGTCATCGCAGGTGCCGAGGAAATCTGCAACAGTGCGGCCGGAAGACAGTTCGGAGTCACCGAGGGAAATGTCCGTGGATGGCGACGACAGAAAGAAGCGCTTTTCGCGTGCAGTGGAAAGCGAAAAGCTAAAGCTTTCGCAATTCATAGAAGGGGGCCTTCCCAGAGATTGAACTCGCACTGTCGAGTTTGTTCGACAGCAGCGGGCGGCGCACTTGCCAGTCAACATGGAGCTGATGCAGATGAAAGCGAGGGAGCTGGCAAGAGAAAAGGGGATGTTGAGCTCGGACTTCAAAGCCAGCAAGCACTGGATCTACCGTTACATGTGCCGAGCCGGATTTTCCCTGCGCCGGCGAACCTTCATTTCTCAGAAGCTTCCTGAAGCCTTTGAAGAGCTCCTTATATCATTTCAATGCCATGTGATTACGTTGCGCCGCTCGCAGAACTTGCAGCTGGGACAAATCGGCAACGCCGATCAAATGCCACGCTATGCAAATGGATAGTGGACGCTTGGGCAAGCATCCCAGAGGACCTTGTGCGTCGTTCCTTTAAAAAGTGCGGCATCTCTAATGCCCTCGATGGCACAGAAGACGAGCACCTATTTGACGATTTGCCCAACAAGGAAATGTCCGAGGAAAGTGCAGTTGAAGACGACAGCGATTGATATTGCGGATGTGTGCTGAATAAATGTGTTTTCGGTTACCTTTCTTACGTCGTCTTATGCGCGGGTACAAAACTTTTTTTTCATTTTGCGCCTCTAAAATTTGGCCTCATATTATATTCGTGTTTGTATTATACACGGGTACTTACGGTACATTTATTCACAGGACATCCGTCAATAATTGAAATAATAAGTTATGTGCATCTGCACTCGTTTGCCTTGCAGCGAGTCAATCATTTCGCACGAAGCTTGCAAAGTATATCTACTTCGGCTTCAGTATTCTTCTGGCCAGAGAAGATGCGTGCGGCTATGTCCAGCGCCGACACTCTCTGAAAACGACGACCGCATCTCCGCTACTTCCCTCTGCACTAAAGCCGCAGTGCGGCCAGCATGTGACGAGAAAGGAGGAGAGTCTCCACGGGGAGAGAAGCAGATCGGCATTTGACAAAAAGCAACACTCCACGGCAGCTTTCTTTTTTTTTTGCTATCTTCGCGTGCGTTGTTGAAATGTGACACCTAAACTTGGCTGCCTTAATGCACCATCAGAATTACCAAATTACCGGGCATTTTCGCCCATCGGAATACACATAGCTTTGACAGGATTTCATCGTGAGTTCGGATTAAGCGTGTTCGAATTAATGAGATTCGGCTGTACTACGTAGTTGAAAGCCAGCACTACCTGTGTTCTTGTTTTCTTGTTTCTAGTTATCACGAGCTTTCTATGGGGAATTATAAAGGCAACATCATGGTAACCTGGACATAATGCCAGCAGAACGCCATTGATACTAAATAATAATAAATATGAAGATGACCATAAAACTTCTCAGAATATCAAACATGCATGGGAGTTTGCATGGGCGGGGGCACTACTTCTTCATTCTTCAAGGAACTTGAGTGATGAGGTAGTATTTGTTATCTAAGGCAAATTATCTGTACTTTGATTCCACGTTTGATTCGTTGTTTCAAGCAAGATGCTTTGTTCGCAAAGTTTCGTGGTGAAAGATGTCGTGGGATACGCCGGTACCACATTTTCAGCGCATTCTGGCCGATCTCCCAGACTTATGTACATTGTTGAACCTTTTACCGAAGCATCGTTCTTGACGGAAACAATACTTTTATTGTTTTGTATTACTACTATATGCATCTCTTAGAGTTTGTACGAGTGCTAGCTTTGTGTCTTATCAAGATTCATGATCGAAATGTGTCGCAAGACTGGAAAGGCAGCTTAGAAAACAGGGTGGGAAGGACAGGACACTCAGAAAGAGAATGCACACGTCACTGGCTCAACAATATTTTTTGTGTCTTTTTCATGCTGTTTTCTAAGCATGTACAACCAACAAGTCCAGTTCTCAGCACTTCTAGAAGCACAGAGGAGGATGACACACACGCACTTAAGGGGGGACGCGCCCTTTGAAAACCGAAAAATCGCGAAAAAGTCGATTTTTTGAAAACCACATACTCGGGCAGTATGACTCATAAACTGCCTCTACTGTAAATATCAATGTCTAATTCATCGCGAAAGTACGTCAAATAAATTTTATAACATGCCGCGGCAGCCGGCAAGCGGCGAGCGAGCGCCAAAAATACCCCAACTTCGCGCGCTCGCCATTTCCCAACCGCTCGGCCGATCGCCGCCATCTTGATGTTGTTTTGCTCGTGAATTCTTGCACTTTTTTTTTTCGCCACCCGCGGCAGGGGCGGTGGCGCTCCGAGGCGGGGGTCGCTCACGATTGGGGGGCTCGCGGAAGCTTTCGAATGTCCCGCTGCCTGGATGCGAAGCCGCGATTGGACAAAACGCGCGCCTCTCGAGGGAATGGGGGAACGCGCGGCTCCTATTGGCTGCTGCGGGCGATGACGTAGCTGCTTCTCCGGCATGCGCCGGCTCGTCGTCTGCACCGGCGCTTGCAATGCCGGCGTTCTTTGTGTGCCCCGTTTCCTATCATTCCGATCGGTCGTCACACGTGCTCCTCTATCTTTCACCGTCTTCACGAGACGATCTTCTACCGTCTTCACGAGACGATCACTACCGTCCTCATGAGACGATCTTCTGCCGTGTTCACGGGACGCGGATTGTTGCGCTGACGGTCACGATGGGCATTTCGAAGTTCAAGACTCGGCACGCGTTCGGTTCAAGAAAGCGTCAGCTGAAGCTCGTACGCATGGCGAAGCTCACCTGCACGCCCACGCGCGGCGACAGTTGCACCGATGCTTCCGCTTCATCTTTTCAAGACGATTGCGTCGATGCTTCTAGCGACGAGACTTCTACACCATCGGCACAAGGATCCGTCGTGACGAGTGAGGCTGGTGTTTCGTGCTCAAGTGCGCCTGGTGTGTCGCGCTCGCCAACCGCATTGATTCCGGCCCCGAACAGTGAGACCGCGTCGTCGACTGTGCACATCCAAACACGTTTTCGGACGTGCGAGGAGTTGGCGACGGCGGAGAGAGAACGTGCTGCTGTGCAACGAAAGCTTGGCGCTATGCCAGCGACCGAGAGGAAGTTTTAAGCGATGATGCCTGAACCCGAAGCTGCCACCGCTACGACCGAAGGCGAGAGATATTTCCTCGTGCAAGGGGATGCCCTTAGCGACATGCTGTCCAAGACCCCGTGCCCGCGCTGCCTCGCGACCGAGATGAAAGTTCAAGGAGGCACCCAGCTTGGACTTGCCACGAAGCTTGAGCTGGTATGTCCACATTGTGGAATAGTTTCAAGTTCGTGGAGCTCTGCTCGTCAGAACGAGTCAAGGGCCTTCGACGTGAATATAAGAGCCATTACGGCCATGAAACAAATAGGGAAGGGACAGACAGCCCTCAACGACTTTTGGGCAACTATGAATGTTTCCCACCGTGGCCTGCACCACAGAACTTTCCAGAGGCACCTGAAGCAATTCAGAGAACCACAGCAACAGACCCTGGATAAATTCTATGGAGAATCGGCTTCTGCTGTGAAAAAGGTGTACAAGGAGATGGACCCATCTTTCTGCAAGGACATTACAGTGAACTATGATGGCACGTGACATAAGCGCGGACATACATCTCACATTGGAGTTGGTGCAATCATCGAGTATCACACAGGCCTCATCTTGGATGCTGTAGTTTTATCGAATCAGTGTCTCGGCTGCCAGGTAGGACCGAAGCCTGAAGACGAGGGCTATGCAAGCTGGTTGAAGCACCATGTGTGCCAAAAAAACACTGATGCCAAGTCTGGGAGGATGGAGGTTGAAGCAGCTGTAACTCTGTTCTCACGTTCACTGTCCAAGCATAACCTCTGGTATACAACCATTGTATCTGATGGGGACAGCGCCACATTCTCTGCCCTTCAACAAGACAATGTTTATGGGCTAGTCCCTATTGTGAAAGAAGAATGCTTGAACCATGTCCGGAAGAGGATGGGCACAGCCCTACGTAATCTTGTGCAGAAAAGCGAACAGGCTCTGGGAGGGAAGGGCAGATTGACAAAAGTCCTTATTGATAAACTCACAGACTATTATGGCTGGGCACTGCGGAACAATTCAAACAATGTGGCTGCAATGCAGCGTGCAGTGATGGCGTCATGTTATCACGTCACCTCAACTGACGAGGATCCTCACCATGACTTGTGCCCGGAAGGTGCAAACTCGTGGTGCCGCCATAATGCCTGCAAGGGGAATGGCGTGCCACCTCCAAAGCACAAATACAATCTTCCGGGCTACGTTGCAGAAGCGCTGCTGCCAGTCTACCAGCGCCTTTCGCAGGCTTCTCTACTGCAACGCTGCCTGGGAGCAAAGACGCAAAATGCATCGGAGTCATTCCATTCTGTCCTATGGTCCTTGATGTCCAAGGAGCAACATGCATCATTGATTGCTGTCGAGACAGCACTGCATGACGCAGTTTTGCGGTATAATGCCGGCTGCTACAGGGCCACCCAAGAGTTGTCGTCATCAGTGGGACTCACACCTGGCCACCTAACCATTCAACGAGCTGGACTTTCTGCGTCTGAGAAAGGCTCAGAAACGGATGAATGAGAAGCAGGAAAAGCGGCAAAGAAAAAGAGAGCCTAAGAACACATCTAGCTACTCTGCAGGGTCATTTTAGACCATAATAAATGTTTGAAACTTTCGAAGTCAATTTTCTCAGAATGACTTTTTTGGCCAGTGAGGCTGCTTAGTGTGGTGGTCTCTCTGGAACTGCTGGTCTTATTTCTATCAGGTTTTCTTTATTATGCACCTTAATAAATTGCCCCGGGCAAGACAAGCCCGCTTTTTCAATTTATTGTGTCTGTAATTTGTAATAATTAACTAAAACTTCATTGATGAGAGCCAAATTGTGAACACTAAATTCAGTGCTCTGCTAACATTTTTGCCCTAAAGCACCTATCCAGGAATCATCATAGTGAATTTCACAGTGCTAGCACATTTTTCAAATTCTCCAGACCCTGACCATGTGGACTACCCTGATAAATGGCTGTAACTTGGGAACTAGTGAACATAACTGCATGAAACTTTGTGGTTATTCAAATGGCTTTGCTATTAGTGTACCCTGAAAATTTCATTAAGATATCTCAACAAACAAAAAAGTTGCCCTTCGAAGGTAGCCTCCCCCCTTAAGTGCTGCACATTCCGAATACTTGTTCTCTGTCCCAAATTTTATTTCCACAGCATATATCAATCGTGAAATAAACCAGCAGCACTGTTCGAATTCGCATTAAAATCTTTCGTTTGGAGTTTCTAAGATACATGTACTAGAAGTTGTGTTTCCTGTCATGCAAATAATGATCCTCAACTGACCGAATTTCCCAGGATGAAGTGGGTTCAAAAGTTTGTCAAGGCCTTATCGAAGCCAAGTCGGAACGACTTGACCCCTCTGCGAGCCAAAGAGGTTTTCAAGCTTCCAGAAGTGGAGTCCCTGTTTGAAAGGTAACGACACCGCTGATGTTTGTCAGTTCTGCCAAAGAAAAGTTACTCGCCCATTTGTCAAGTAGAGATTGTTTATACAGTGGAAACTTGATTGTAAGACTTTGAGGGGACCACACAAAACCGTCGTATAATCCAGGCATCGTTTAATCAAAAAAACTAAAAATACATGCAGCGGCACTCGGTTTTACTTAAAAAACGGGTACAGACCGCCTTAATAAGCCCACAACATGTCAGTGTGCTTCTCCACAAAAGGCAGATTAAATTATTCTTGCCAATAGCAGCATTACTTAGCTCAGGTAGGTGCGAGATAAATTTTATTCTCAGCTTTAAAAATCAAGTACAACATAAGTTTTCCGATCAATTGAGTCGAAAAGCTGCCTGCACGTGAGAACGAAAACGAAACCACGTTGCCTGCAGCTTCCTGCCAGGAGTTTTAGACAGAGTATGATCACCATCTCATAATGGCGACGGACCATATGAGAGATTGCGTAGAAATGCCTTCATGCGCGATTGAGCCATTGTGATTTATTATATTTACTCGCACAATCCTCACACTTTTTTGTTGGAAAACTGATGCAAAGTTGGGGGGTGTCAGAATTACGCGGGGAAAACTTTCCACGAAAACGTACGGAGCGAAAAAGAAAACAAAGTGGCTGCGAATCGGGATTCTCACTCCAGCAACTAACAGCAAGCTTTAAGAAGTACTAATTGAAACTTACCTCAACAATAAAAGCACTGGTTCAACACAAGGCAAGATTTATTTGAGACACAAAAAGTGCAAGCAAGTAGTCGAGAATTAGAATACCATATGCAAAGCTTGTGGGCGTCGCGGGCATAGCGGTAGCGTTCGTCTCCCAACAGGAGCCCTGAAAAGGTAAGCGTGGGGCGTTAGTATTGGGCTGATGGCTATTTAACAGAATTGTCCACAGTTTCCTTCTGAAGAAATAAAGTTTACCATCAATGCCAGTTTTAGGCACACAGCAGGCCCAATGCGTCTTGGTGGCTTTCAGCTGCCGTCACCAGTAGTGAACACAAAGCTCGTAGACTCCGGAGGGCCTTGCGGTGGCCCTGTTGCCATTGTTCAGTGCATGATCTGTCACTTTCAACTTGAAAGCAGCCGTGTAGCTTCAGTATTGCCCCATAACGTGACAAGATTACCGACACAACATAGAAAACACGCCGCAACGCGCACTTGCCACTTCGTCTTGGCTTAGATTGGATTGAATCTCCGTGCAATAATAGTATGCTTGATGCTTAAAAGGTAACGCCAGATAGCGTACGCTATCATCATCAGTGGCTGGAACGAGGAGAGGACATTATTGCGGCAGTTTTGAGGGTGCCATAATTACTCGAGGAAAAAAAAGAAATCGTATTTTTGTTGGGCGATGTGGGGGTTGCGAGAATTCTGCAAGTGCGAGGATTACGCGAGTAAATGCGGTATTGCCCGATGAAGTACAAATGGTGATGTCACACTGTTATATAATGAACATTGATGTCAAATGAAAGTTATTTTGCATTGTGAAAATAGCTGCATCGCGCCCTTTCGCGGGCTCAAGCTTGTGTGATAGTTAGTGCCACAAGCCAAGGCAGATTGGCGGTATGTCGACCAGGGAAGGTTTCCACAGATCAAAAACATGAAAACGCAGGATCTCGGAAATTACCTCTTCGGTCAGCTGAATCTACTCTGGACATAGCTTCTCTCGGTGACAACATGTCGTGCACACACAATCGAGGCATATGCAGAAGTGCGTGAACTATTAAGAGAATACATTTTCTATTTTAGGAAGACATTCTGTCTCTATCTTTACTTTTTTTATCATAAATCAAGGGGAACGCAAGTTCATATTTTGCATTTGTCAACGTTCAATGAGAATAAAGGTGGTTTTTAAGTTTGAACGGAATCACAAAGTCGACGCAAGATGCAGGGGTCGGTGTAAAACTGCGCCGTATAACCAAAATATTTAATATATTTTTTTTATGGGTATTTGGCCGGTATCAAACCGATCCGTTGTACAACACAGGTCGTCGCGTATCTGGGGGACGCATGATCCAAGTTCCACTGTAATGTCCCAAACAAATTATGTCTTTACTTTTTGTACACATTTTGCTTTGTCGGCAGGCACAACAGTTGGATTTCTTTTTGTAAGATAATATAATTTGCATGCAGGGCCATGTTGGACTCATGTTTACATACGTGAAGGCTGTTGTCACTACGTTTGAGCACACGATGGAGATGTTTCACATAATGCTTGCTAACTCCACTCAGGGCAATGAATTAAGTGACAGGCTTTCAGAAGTAGTCATGCTGAAAGTCTTGCCGCTTCTGCTAATGAATAGACAACCTTGCGGTCAGTATAAGGGGATGTTATACTCAAACAAGAGCTTATGTTGGAGTGACAGGTAAGTTCTTGATTCTGTCCAAAGTGTCAATATTGTCACGACGCAGACACAGCAGGAGTTCGCTATAGAAGAGCTCACTTTAATTAAAAATGAAAGGCGCTCGGAAAGAGGACCGGGCAAGAGCTTCGTCTTCTTCTCTGGCTGTGTGAGCTCCCCTCTGCAGGTTGAATGTGGCATTTGCCTCCCTCTAGGAAGAGCATCGACCCGATGCTCGGCTACAGAATACGCGGTAGTGGATATACGTCTTTCTTTGTCACGCGGTTCAGCTTGCGGTAGTCCACACAGAAGCGTAAGCTGCCGTCTTTCTTCTTAACTAGCACTACCGGTGATGCCCAAGGGCTTTTTGACGGCTGAATGATGTCATCATTGAGCATTTTCTGCACTTGTTCTTGGATTGCTTTGCGTTCTTTCGGTGCCACGCGGTATGGGTTTTGTCGAATTGGTCTTGCCGTCTCTTCCGTTATAATTCGGTGCTTTGTCAGTGGCGTTTGATTTACCCTCGAGGTCGACGAAAAACAATCTGCAAACTGGCCGAGAATATCTAGAAGACTCTGCCTCTGCGCTGGCGATAAATCTGTGCTCACGTCGACAGGCAGTGGTGTTGAAGCGGCCGGCGTCTCTGCCTGTTGTACTGCGAAGCACTCGCGGAATTCTACAATTTCTTCGAAGTATGCAACTGTGGTACCCTCTGCAATGTGTCGACGCTCGTTGCTGAAGTTTGTCAACAGGACCTCTGCTTGCCCAGACACTACACTGACGAGACTTCTGGCAATAGCGATTCCTCGAGAGAGTAAAAGCGTCGATATTTGTTCCGCGACACCTTCTCCACTGTGCTGCGTGTTACACGTGACAGAGACGATGGCGGCATGACAACGGTGGCATGGTCACGTCGTCAATCACGCGCATGGGCTTGCGCTGCAGCACTGCGCTATGGTCCGCTGAGAAGGTCAGTACACCGTCCGGTATATTTATAATGGCACCGTACTCCCGCAGGAAATCCATACCCAAGATGGCCTGTTTACAACACTCAGCAAGAATAACGAAGGTTGCCACGAATGATGAATCCCCAATCTTGATTCGTGCGGTGCACTTTCCAGTAGGTGTCAGCAGCTGGCCTCCGGCTCCTCTAATTTGCGGCCCCGTCCATTCCATTTTTACCTTCTTGAGTTGGTCGGCCAGATTCGCACTCATTATTGAAAAGTCCGCACCAGTGTCGATCAGTGCGGTCATGTCGTGACCGTCAATTGAAAGTGTAATGTCGGCGGTGACAATCTCGTCTTTCGTCGGTTCATTCGAAATGTGCGGCACTTCATGCGGCGGTAATGGGGGATTTTCAAATCTTCGGCAATTCGCAACCTTCCCCCCTAAGGTCGCTGCTTTTAGTTTCACCCGGCGTGGACTGGGAGACCTTCCTCTCGCCATGTCCGTGGTGCTACCTCTATTAGATCGGGGAAAATGACCTGGGAGGGCGAGCGTGACCGGAACCCAGGAGAAACGTCTCGCGGGATCGTCGCACTCGTTTCAACGTTGCGTCGTTCCGTCAAAATAGCGCCGAGGGGTAGTGGACGGAAATCCTTGAGACCCGGCAACGCGATGAGGACAATACCGCGCACGATGTGGCCTGCTTCCCCACAATGGAAGCACAGGGGCCTGTAGTCAGGGGTACGCCATATGTCGGTTTTGCGGAGTGGGGGTCGCATCGGCGTCGACGTTTTCCTGTAGTACCAAGGCACTGTCGGCGGCTGTTGCTGGTGGTACTGTTGAGGTGGCGGCACGTTAGATCTAGGCTGTCGACGGAGAATATCGCATATGTTGGCCTAACTATTTCAGTGTTCGGCTCGGGAAGTGAAAGCGCTTGCCTTATTTCTTGGCGAACAACTTCTGTGACCGACGCAATCGCGCAGTCATTCGGTGTGGCAGCCAGCTTCTTCACCTCTTCTTGTACAATTTCGCGTATCAGGTCACGCAAAGAACGCTCGTCAGGTGTCACGGTGGTCACGGCGGTTGCGCTGATTTGTCCGCTGTTGTTTGGACGTCGTACTGGGCGGTACCGTAGCTGTAGTGCGCGTTCTATGGCGGTTGCCTCCTTCAAAAATTCGTCGACGCTTGAAGGTGGGTTCCGTACGAGACCAGCAAACAGCTGCTCTTACACCACGCATGAGGTGGCTGATCTTTCTGTTCTCGGACATATCGGGATCGGCTCGATGAAAGAGACGAGCCATGTCCTCAACAAACATTGCAACAGACTCGTTGGGCTTTTGTATCCGTGATTCAAGGAGTCGTTGTGCCTGCTCCCGCCTTTCGGTGTTTGCGAAGGTGTCCAGGAACTTCCGCCGGAACTCGTCCCACGTTGACCACACGCGATTCGGAACCACGTGCGAGCCCCGTCTTGAAGAGGGAAATACACGTACCCCAACTTTTGTGCGGCGTTCCACCCGTTAACGTTGGCTGTGCGCTCGAACTCCTCAAGCCAGTCATCTGCGTCCTCATATGTGTTGCCATGAAAGTCCACAGGAGTTTTAGGGGTGAAAACAGTCACCTGTGTCGTGCTTGGGCTCGTCATGGTGGGGCAACTGCTTCCCGGCGCGGTCATGTTTTCCGTCCAAGGACCGAACTCTGGGCTCAGGCCTAACAGGCGGCGGCTGGCGCGGTGAATGGGTGTTTCGACGAGCGGAAGTCTTTGTGGACTAGATCCCGGGCTGTTGGAAGGTGTCCTGGACATGTACCCAGCACCTCCACCAGTGTCACGACGCAGACACAGCAGGAGTTCGCTATAGAAGAGCTCACTTTAATTAAAAATGAAAGGCGCTCGGAAAAGAGGACCGGGCAAGAGCTTCGTCTTCTTCTCTGGCTTTAATTAAAAATGAAAGGCGCTCGGAAAGAGGACCGGTGAGCTCCCCTCTGCAGGTTGAATGTGGCAATATTATCTACAACAGGGCTTTAGTAATCGTGAAAATGTGGGACACTGTCTACACCACTAGTGACATATTTTAGTACTAGACTGATGGCATAGTAGTCCCTGAATGTCATTCTTCACTATTACGGAATCTATGATTACGTATTTGCAAATAATTATATATTAACGAGGCACTGAACTAGGCTAAATGGTGCTTAGTCAGTACGGATAAAAATAAAATGGTGTAAAGCACTGAAAGTAAGGAGTAGAAAAAGACACCTTTCCCCATTGTTCTGGTCTCCTTGTTTTGTGTGTTTTACAGTGGTTTTTTATCGGTATCCGTTATCAACTATTTGATGTTCTCGACTTGCTTCGAGCAGTGCATTGGGTGCTTGGTGGTGCACTGCGCCTGTTGCGGGAAAAAAAGGTAGACTACACTGGTCTTTTATGTCTTTTATTCACACATGTGCAACCTTGTTGCCAGCATAGGAGAACGTGTATCTATCTGATAGTCATTTCTCTGTGCGGTTTACACTCGGTCATGCTGATACACTTTGATCTGGGCACCAGGATCTCTTGGAAGCAGGAGAAAGGGGCCTCCAGGAACATGAGGCTGAGCTGTACAGTGCCCCAGGAACAAAGGGATCGGGAAGAGAGGCACTTCTCAGCGTCTGGCGTGCTCTTCTACAGGACCACCAAAGGTAAGGGAGGTTCGCTTTCACCCTCGCAGGAGTAGTCACTGTCTGGATCCGAGATGTAGTGTTGGCAGGGACCATGTTATTCTTTCTCTGAGCATGAGTTAGATTGCGAAAGGCAGTGAGTGCTATTCAGGGCAGGCGAAATCCAGGAGCACTTGTAGAGCATCCGCAGCACTTGCAGGCACCAATTAGACCACCGAATATGCGAATTGTTTAAAAGCATTGGCGCTATAGTTGGAAAAGCTAATTATATATACTAACGGACTCACTCAGACTCTGATCTTGCTGTGAGTCAGAGTCCAAGTGTGTAATATTTAGGCAAGTTTGAGCCTGGTTGAGGAAAATTTTGGCGAGTCTGAGTCCAGGTGAGCCCTGAGGGCAAAGTATATTTCACGAGTGAGTTCAAGTAAGTTATACATTTCCTGCCGACCTGTAGTTGAAGGCACAGGTGATAAGCAGGGATGGGTTATATGCAAGAAGTTGCGGTATTCCTTTCTTCTTGTCACTTTTTGCAGAGCCCTGGCATGAAGAGTACAGCACGAGTTCGCAGCGCCGCTACTACTACAACACCATGACGAGGAAGAGCGACTTCGAGATGCCCAAGTACGGGTGCGCTGCTACCTTCAGGGACTGCTTCCAGATTGCCACGCTTTGGTCGTGGACTTCCAACTTGCAGATAATGCCGACCCGAATGCAGTCCGAGGAGTGTCCCAACGACGGCAAGGTTCATCGAACGACGCTCGTCAACTTTGTCAGGAAGAGATTAGGAAAGTGAAACCAGTGAATGGACACCCCTGGAGAATGTACATTGACTCCATGTGCTCGAAGCTCGAGTACTGATAAATGAAAGGGTGGCATGTGATGTGATCCACCTCTCTATTTTCTTTTTGTTTTTACATTTTTGTGTGTATGCAATGTGTGGAAATCAATTCTCGGGGACCTTCAGAAAAATTGGAATGGTCTGGTGCACTGTGGGAAGAGTGCAGGGGTGGTTCAGCAGGCATAGTACGTCATTGACTGCTTTGCCTGTGTTGTGATCACGTGCGTCTGTGTCTGCTGTCCTATAGTTACTACGTTATCTAAGTGCAATACCACTGGATAACATCAGTGTTGCACACAGCCTCAATTTACAGAGGTGATAAAGAATAAGTATCATGGCACTTGACAAAAGCAATAGTTTTTACTGTTAAGGGGAGATGCTACTCGAAAAACAATTTTTTCTTTAATAAGAGTCTGAATTTAACACAAATTGGCATGCTAATAGTGTTTTTTCTCCTCGTTTCAAATATGTCATTTATTTTCATGTAGATTGCTTGGTTTTCTTTCTGCAGGTCAGATACTGCAAAATTATGGCCATTGTTATGCAACAATTCTGACCTATGAAAATTTGAGATAAAGCATGCAGATATAGCTGACTATGATCCTTTGGAACTGTAGAGTGCAAAAAACTATATAAATTTTGTGTGTAAAAAGGTGAAATACAATAATAAAATAGAAAAATTTACTATGGCTCTAGTTGCCAAGGGCTTTCAATGTTATGTAATTTTTGAAAAACATAATCAAGCAGCACTGACAATCTGAATAGATACTTGCACTCTATGGGCCTTCATCATGCTATGTGCAAAATTTCATAGAGGTATGACAATTCTAAGTATACGAACTAGCGTGTATAAGAAGCACAGATCACACAAAACTGCAAAAGGAGAAAAACGCATTTGAAAGTTTGAAACCTTTTTTTTTATCACAGAGTTGTTAGAAATGCATAATCTTTGGCCATAATGTTCAACAGAACTTTGAAAAGCACTGCAAGTTACTAGAACTGTCCTGCAACATAGGTTGTGCCCTCACGGTCCTTGCGAGCACTCTCTTCTAGCCGTGCCCTTTTCACTCCACGACGACGGTGGGCCCTTGCTTCTGCTGTCAGACGCTCGGACATTCTCTTGATGCGCCTCGCATCGCGGGAATCACTGAAAGTAACTAGATCTCTAGATGGCAGTATGTTGAGCTCTTCCAGGATGTGCTCGAAAGTAGCATGACCCTTGTTGAACCACAGGATTGCCATAGCTGCGGCAGTCTCGACAACCGTTCGGGAGACAAACTTAGTCTTGGGGCAAAGCAGCCAAATTTTGCTGTTCAGGGATTCCGATGCGTTCTGGGTTTTCCCTTTGATGCATCGAGCAAGGAGCTTCTCATCCGTTAGCCGCTTATAAATGGGCAAAACAGCCAATCCCTGTGCTTCTGTCAGGAGAGGTGTGTGGCGTGGTGCAGGTTCACCAAGTGCTTCAGCGCGTTGATGTTTGCACCACGACTCTGTTCCTGCAGGGCGAAACTTGTGGCTGCCAGCATTGTCAGTAGAGCATGAGTGGAAGTACGAAGCCCATACTGCAGTGTACATATCCCGTACACTCCCCCTGTTGCTTGTTATGGCAATTTGATAGTATGTTTGGAGCTTCTGAATGGCTGGCTCTTTCATTTTCAGCCCTCGTGGTAATGGTACATGCAGCTTCCGTAGCACGGTGCCAAGTCTCTTGGCCACATGATTAGTGGAGTCTTCTTTTTCTATATTGACAGCACCATAGACTTTTGACTCTGCAACTGCACTATATGCTTTGCTGTCACCGTCACTCAAGAATGTCATGAAATGCAGTGGGGTGTCATAAGTCAATGTTCTCTGCCAAATGCGCATTGCAGCCTCCGTTTCCATGGCATGGGAGGAACAGTCTGCATTTTTTTCACAGACTGAGCATTCGCTGTTTTCGCAATGAAGTTCGAGGAGCGACGAAAGTCCCTTGCGCTTTTCTGCCGGCTCCCGAACGGCAAGTTTTTTGAATACCGCAAGCAGGGCATGCCGCACCTGCCACAAGTGCCGTCAGCAAGAGGGTGTCGCACAAAACTGTCGTTGCACAAACCTCATCGCGCTGTCTTTCGTCTTTTTCGAAGAAGCCGAGCTTCTTTTCCGAAGCACTGACGAAAGAAAGTGCAGCGTCAATCCCTTCATCGCAGCCACTGTCGCTCGCGCACTCATCGATGCCGCCGTCAGGCCTAGCACACGTAGGCGCGTTCTCGTTCGTCGCCGTCGTTCGGGGCGCTTTACGCCGCCTTCACTTGAACTTGTGCTTCGTTCGAAACTTCTGCGGTCTCACGTTGCACTTTTTCGGGCTTGTCATCGCGGAAATATGCGTAGACGTGCAGAAAAGCAGACGGACCAAATGCTGATGGCCGCCACCAACACAGCTGACAATGACTCGGTAGCCAATGGCGATGCGGCTTAGGGTCTCGCGTTTCAAACCGCTCAAACCACGTGATAAAAAGGCCTCGATTTTTATTTTATTTTTTTGCCCACGTACGAAACTGGCGGTCGTCGGAGCTGTCAGAAGAAGGCCGGACGCAACTTTCCCAACTGATCGCGATGGCGGGCAGCACTGCGACGAGGAGCAGCGTGCAGTCAAAGATGGCCAATATCGGGGCAAATTCACGAATTTTTGAGCCACCGCGATGCCTTCATACACATTTTTTTGCATTTTGCGGTTCGAATTTAGTTTTGAAATTTTCACAGATGAAAGAAGAAGGTTTGAAGATTACAATGCAATAAAAATCAGAAATACGAGAAATTTTGCTAAAAACGCAATTTTTCGACTCGCATATCCCCTTAATGAAAAGAAAGATTAGAAGAGTAGTCACGGATACATCAGCTGTGTCATATTTTACATAGAGATATGAAGTGTCTCATGAGAGGCGAAAGAAAAAGGGCATAAGGAAATAAATGGAGAAAACTCACAGGGTCTCTTATACATTCACTTAAGACGACCCGAAGGCATAAGCAATCTTATTTTTTTTCTGGGTAGATGTATTGATCCTGCCTCGCCACCTTTCGAACACATCGTGCATCTAACACGACTTTGCAGTTCCTTCAAGATCAGTGGTCGGACCACTTCTGACCAAACTGCACTGTAATGTAATGACGTCAGAATGATTTCACAAATTGTGGCAGCCTGTGACACCATCATGACGTCATGTGGTGACATCAGCACATAATAATTTTTTTGCATCATTTGTTCCTGACGCCACAAGACGCTGATGCCGCCGAACGTCGACGGTCTAAATTCACATATCATGGGGCATCTAAGGCTTTGGCCTTGAGAAAGTACAGTAGACTCCTTGTAAATGAAACCTGAAGGGACCAGAAAAACGTGTTTCTTTTAAGAGAAGTTTCGTTTATTGAGAGATAAACAGGAGTGTAATATTTAAGTATGAAACCAAACATATTACAGATAGTTGATTCATTTAAGCAGCAATTTCATTTAAGAAAGTTTCGCAGAGTCTGCTGTAGGAAAAAGAAGGGTGAAGAAGTGAATAGATATGTTCAGCGTCCCACACGTGTCAGTGTCTTCGAACGTACTGGTTTGTCGTGGTGTTTAGCTGGGCTTGCAAGTACTTCGAAATGTCTCCCAACTTCCTCTGCGTACTCACTAAGGCTTTCAAGTTGTTATCATGCCAGATCGATGCACTAACTCGCCAGTTGTCACGGTTGCAGCATCGTATTGTTTGCATTGCACTTTAAACCAAGATGACTCCTGTCCCAAACCTGACATTACTACCTATACCCAGTGAGTAGAAGACAGGATTAGGCAGCAATCTTGATAGCTATAGTACTGCATAAAACACATAGCATTGAATGCTGTAGAAGCTATGGAAAAACATCGGTTGTCAAAATGCATGCATATTGCTACATGCATGTGTATTGACATTATAGGGGGCGACGCGCGTGTGTGCCTGACGAGGAAGACGAAGGGTTGTCTCGGCTCGATCGCTGGTGAACCGGGCACGCCATTACCGCTGGTTTGGAATATATTTCATCCCCAGCCTCGTCGTTACGGCGTCTCTTCTTTTCCGTAACACATTTGGTGGAGGTGGAACGTTCCCCGTCTTCACCACGAAGCTTCGCACTGGCCGCACCATTCAGTCTCCGGCCATGGCTACCAATGACAACAGCCTGCCAGCGTCTCCATCTGTAGCTCCAGCCACCACATACCTGACGATGCCCACACCCCGTGATCCAGGTACATTCTCCGCACAACCTGGGCTCGACGTTGACTACTGGCTCCGTATGTACGAGCGTGTTAGCCACACACACCGATGGGACCTTACCATGATGCTCGCCAACGTAATATTTTACTTGGACGGCACCCCACAGGTCTGGTTCGACGCCCATGAGACCGAGCTCACCAGCTGGGATACCTTCAAAGAGCGACTACGTGACATCTTTGGGGACCCGTCCGGTCGCCAAATGGAAGCGCGAAAAGAACTCGCCACTCGTGTGCAGTCGTCAACAGAGTCGTATGTCTCGTACATACAGGATGTGCTCGCGTTGTGCCGAAAAGTCGACGAGCAAATGACAGAGAGTGACAAGGTGGGCCACATACTTAAGGGCATAGCGGACGACGCCTTCAATTTGCTCGTCTACAATAATGTCACGACCGTAGATATGACCATCAAGGAATGCCGTCGCTTCGAAATGGCCAAAAGCCGCCGTGTTCTGCCTCAATTTACGCGGCTACCAAACACGGCTGTTACATCCACTTGCACCGATCTCGGTGCCGCACCACCCATGCAGGACAGCGTGACACGAATAGTTCGACGGGAGCTTGAGGCGTCAAGTCCGGCACCATTTCCTTCACATCCGCTCGACCATGGCGCCGCAGAAACGCCTCCGCCGGTCTCCGTTATTCAAGCCGTCGTAAGGCAGGAAATTGCAAAGCTTGGTTTTCCTGTGGCCTGCTCTGTCTCCCGACCCGTCTCCAGACCAATGACAACAAATGCACCACGCCATGACTTACACTTTATTCCGCGATCCCGCAATCCGGCGGAAAGGAGAACTGCAGACGACAAGCCGATCTGCTTCCGCTGCCACCGAGTTGGCCACATCTCCCGCTACTGCCGCAGCACTTGGACGCCCTCAAACTGGAGCCAATTTTCCTCTAATCGACCATACGAGGACTCCTGTCGGTATTCGCCCAGTCGTGTGTACCCTTCTTCCGACATCCCCAACAGCCGCTCCACTGCTCGTTCACCGCCACCTCAACGTCGCCGTTCCCCATCGCCCCAACCACGCCGCTATCCGTCGCCGGTCAACTGTGGATCCTCTCGGACGGAAAACTAGATCATGCAGCTCCGGGAGGTAGTGCTGCATCGCTTGCGAATAATCCAAATCCTCCATTGACGCTCCCCACTGATACGAACTTGATTAAGGTGTATGTGGACGGTATTTCTTTGACGGCGTTAGTCGATACCGGAGCTCAAGTGTCTATAATGAGTGCTCATCTGTGTCGCCTGCTCAAAAAAGTCCTCACGCCTGCAGCAACTAAAGCCCTCCGTGTCGCTGATGGTGGAACTGTGGCCATCACTGGAATGTGTACCGCTCGTGTTAGTATTTCCAGCCGCCATGTTCCCGTTTTATTTACGGTGCTTGAAAATTGCCCCCACGACCTAATCTTCGGCATGGACTTCCTATCGACGCATTCTGCCCTCATCGATTGTGCCGCCGGTACTCTCTGCCTAGAACTTCCTCTTCTCCCTGATTCTCACCCTGAACTCCCAAACAGCTTGTGCACCACTGACTTCTTCCGGATACCGCCTAAAGCTCTCACATTCATCGAATTGGCAACACCCTCTCCCGTGCTCGACGGTGATTATATCGTGACGCCGATTACTGATGTTCTGCTGGCGCGTGACATTACTGTCCCACACTCTGTCGTAAGCATGGTCTCTAACCGAACATATTTACCTGTTATCAATTTCGGTTTCATAAAACAAGTGCTACCCCAAGGAATTTCGGTCGCCACACTAAGGCCCTTAATTGACGACCACGTCACCTGTTTTACGGCAGACGTATGTCCCGAGCACCCACATCACTCGCAGGATGTCACGTGCCTCGATTCGACCTTACGCTCCATGATCGCCCCGGACCTCAAACCTGAGAAGTCAACCGCGCTATGCCGCCTTCTGGCTTCATACCGCGACATATTCGACGTCGACCACCGTCCACTCGGCCAGACTTCACTCGTCAAGCACCGCATTAACACAGGTGATTCCCATCCCATTCATCGGCGACCATACCGGGTGTCTGCCACCGAGCGTAAAATAATTCACCAAGAAGTCACCAAGATGTTAGCCAAAGGAATTATTGAACCCTCTTCGAGCCCATGGGCGTCCCCCGTTGTGCTCGTTAAAAAGAAAGATGGCACGTGGCGCTTCTGCGTGGATTACCGTCATCTGAATAGAATCACGAAAAAGGACGTTTACCCTTTACCCCGCATCGATGACGCTCTCGATTGTCTCCACGGCGCCCGATACTTTTCCACAATAGACCTACGTTCCGGCTACTGGCAGATTGCTGTCGACGAAAAAGACGAAGAGGATACCGCATTTGTAACTCCAGACGGCCTATATCAGTTCAAGGTTATGCCATTTGGGCTATGCAACGCCCCAGCCACGTTCGAGCGCATGATGGACTCTCTGCTACAAGGGTTCAAATGGTCAACATGTCTTTGTTATCTTGACGATGTCGTTGTATATTCCCCAACATTTGAGACCCACCTTCAGCGTTTGTCAGCTATTCTCGACATATTCCGCACTGCAGGCTTCCAATTGAACTCGTCGAAGTGCTGCTTCGGACGCCGGCAAATTACAGTGTTGGGCCACCTTGTCGACGCCTCTGGTGTGCAGCCGGACCCCGAGAAAATTCGTGCAGTTACCAGTTTTCCTGTACCCCAGTCAGCCAAAGACGTCCGGAGTTTTGTAGGACTTTGCTCCTATTTTAGAAGGTTTGTGAAAGATTTCGCAACCATCGCTCGACCCCTCACGGAGCTTCTAAAGAAAGACGTCACATTTACGTGGGGTACCGACCAAGCTGCTGCTTTCTCTCACCTAATCACGCTACTGACGACTCCACCCATATTGGCTCACTTTGACCCATTCGCTCCGACGGAAGTTCGAACCGATGCTAGTGGTCACGGAATCGGAGCCGTGTTAGCCCAGCGCCAACGGGGACACGACCGAGTTGTCGCCTACGCTAGCCGCCTCCTCACAGCTGCTGAGCGCAACTATTCTATTACGGAGCGTGAATGTCTTGCTCTTGTTTGGGCAGTCTCAAAGTTTCGCCCATATTTATATGGCACTAATTTCTCTGTGATAACTGACCATCATGCGCTATGTTGGCTTACGTCACTGAAGGATCCTACTGGCCGGCTCGGGCGCTGGGCTCTGCGACTCCAAGAGTATACCTTTACGGTGACGTACAAGTCCGGACGCCTACATCAGGACGCAGACTGCCTGTCACGCTACCCGGTCGCTGAGTCGAGCACTATGCATGACACCGACACCGAGCCTTGCGTCTTTTCCCTTTCACAAATGACATGCATCGGTGACGAGCAGCGCTATGATGCGTCCTTGCGTGCTATCATTGAGCGCCTCGAATCACCGTCTTCCAGTCAGTCCTATCGCTCGTTCGTGCTCCACGATGGGGTATTATACCGCCAAAGTTTTGAGCCGGATGGACCGGCTCTGCTGCTTGTCATTCCGAAACACCTTCGCTCGGAAGTTCTACATGGACTTCATGACCTTCCGACTGCTGGTCACCTTGGTGTGTCACGCACTTACGACCGAATACGCCGACGCTTCTACTGGCCAGGGCTTGCACGCTCAGTCAGAAGGTACGTTGCGGCTTGTGAGAAATGTCAGCGCCGTAAAACGCCATCGACACTTCCCGCCGGACGCCTTCAACCACTTGATATTCCGTCAGAACCCTTCCTCCGCGTTGGCTTGGACCTACTTGGCCCTTTTCCCTTGTCTTCCTCGGGTAGCAAGTGGATAGCCGTGGCCACCGACTACGCCACGCGTTATGCCATCACACGAGCTCTCCCAGCAAGCTGCGCCACAGATGTCGCCGACTTCCTCCTCAAGGACGTTATTTTGCAACACGGAGCCCCACGGCAGCTGCTTACAGACCGTGGCCGCACCTTTTTGTCGAAGGTCATAGCCGACATCTTGCAGTCCTGTAAAACGAGACACAAGCTGACTACGTCATACCACCCGCAAACCAATGGACTAACGGAGCGCCTAAATCGAACTCTTACAGACATGCTCGCTAAGTATGTTTCTACCAACCACACCGACTGGGATCTCGCGTTGCCGTACGTCACATTTGCCTACAATTCTTCGCGCCACGACACTGCCGGCTACTCTCCATTTTTTCTGCTGTTTGGCCGAGAACCAACATTGCCTCTAGACACCGTCATACCGTCCCCTGGAGTACCGACCAGTGAATATGCCATGGACGCTATCACTCGGGCCGCTCACGCACGCGAAATCACCCGTACTCGCCTTCTTACCTCTCAAGAGAAGCAACGGCGCTTGTATGACCAACGACACCGCGACGTACACTTTCCACCTGGTTCTTTGGTACTGCTCTGGTCTCCGACCCGTCAAGTTGGCTTGTCAGAGAAGCTGCTTACTCGCTACACAGGCCCATACCGAGTCCTTCGTGTGGTTACGCCTGTAACATATGAAATTGGTCCTGCCACCCCGTTGCCTTCATGTGCCCAACAGGCTACCGATATTGTACATGTTGCACGCTTGAAGCCCTACAACTCTCCTAGTGACGTTGACATCTAAATGCGCCGAGACGGCGCTTGCGCCGCCGGGGGTTATGCTACATGCATGTGTATTGACATTATAGGGGGCGACGCGCGTGTGTGCCTGACGAGGAAGACGAAGGGTTGTCTCGGCTCGATCGCTGGTGAACCGGGCACGCCATTACCGCTGGTTTGGAATATATTTCATCCCCAGCCTCGTCGTTACGGCATCTCTTCTTTTCCGTAACAATATGTACATATAAGTCGTACATATCTGCTGTACTCTTGCACCTCACAAACTTGAGAAGTGTAAGTATTTACACTGAAATTCATTTATGCTACATTCAAGTATCACTGTTAGCAAGGTGCAGTCTAGCACATTTGCAGTTAATCTCTTCTGTTGTCCGGGAGGCACTAGCAAATCTTTTTTATAGTCTAGGGATCTTAAGCCCTAATCACACAAAGGCGTTACAATGCGTCAGCCTGTGTGGCTTGTCGATTTGGCGTCGCATCGCGTTTATATATGAAGGGACAGGGTACACAAGGGAAGTGCGCAGGCTGTACACGCGCTTAGGTGGGAGCAGTAGAGTTGGCAATAGAGAGATAGAAACAAGGGAGCAATAGCGAGATAGAAACAGAGAGATCCTGCACTTCCGAATACATTAAAGAATGCAGCCGAGCCGGAACATTTAGAATTGGAGAGTGTGCCAAGAACGAGGGACAGTAGAACACGGGATAGGGGTATGTAACTTCAGCCTAAACCGCCTGCCCCTGCTCCTTTCTTGCCCCACCCCTAACATGCTCCCCCACCCTGTCCCGCCTCTTGGAAAGCAGTGGAAGATCTTGCTTTGCAGTGGAAGATCTTGCTTTGCAGCTCCGCCCTTAAAGACCAGCTGCTGCTCGTTACGAGGGGACAGGCGGCGAGAAACGCATTTGCATTCCCGTTAAAAGGAGACCACTTCCTTCCAGCACAATAGCTGGAGAGTCCATTATTAAAGTTTTTTGATCCTTCATTTAAATCTATAGCAGCATATTCAGGACATCACACGAGCTCACTAGACACCCTATAGACGCCACCGTGCCAACTACGCTGTGTTGCGTGAAGCGGAGGCTCCGAAATGCAAGTTCAGAAAGCCGAGGCAACACGGTAAGAAAGGGTTCATGGTACTACTGAGGGCACCAAGAGTCGCTGCAAGGAATGCCACAAGGGGATCATCACGCATGGACAGCTTCGGTGTATGGCCATTTTCACGCTTGGAATGGGATATCGACTCTCTCCCTCTGCAAATCTCTCTTTCGAGTCATGAGCAAAGGTGCAGCACGGTTAAGCTATAGCATGTCTACTGCAATTAAAAACAGTTTCAGAAACCACACTGCATCCCGGCTGGTCCATTGACGTCACCCGTACATGACACATGACGCACAAAAACGCCGCAGGAAGTATTATAATAATATTATTGGTAGTATTAGTAGCAGTATTACTGTTATAATAACTTACTGATAATAGTAATAAAATTGTTATAATAATTGTATTATTATTATAATTTCTATGACCGGTACAGTGGAGTTACCTGGCTTACTGGCGTTTGCACTCTGCATATACCAGCATATAGCTTAACGCTTAAGACACTTGCTTTTGAACAGAGGAGCTGGGTTCGACTTCCAACACTGTATGAGAGTATTTTTATTAAACAATAAACAATAGTTTTTTATTGCTTATATCCGTTCTAGGCGACATAAACACGAACAGACGCATAATTTTAGTCGTTGATTGCGTTGCATGCTGACGCTCTACACATCATCGCTGCAGAACTGTAGACCATTCCACAAGTTTATTAGCGTTGCGAAAGAAAGTGAAAATGCGCTCAGTTCATTAAATCAAGCAAACATCCGACCTTGTGCCATTGCATAGGGTCTTGTATTTACAATGAGAGAAACGTGAGGCAAGGGTTCTCCTGATGCGCTGGCTTCCCCGCGATAGGTGGTCGAAAGTAGTAAAAAAAGTTGAGGCTCCTATCACCTCTGATAAGGCTCAACTTTTGTCTGACGTCACAATTCACGTGGGCGTACTATATATATAGCCCCGCTGCGGTGGTCTAGTGGCTAAGGTACTCGGCTGCTGACCCGCAGGGCGCTGGTTCAAATCCCGGCTGCGGCGGCTGCATTTCCGATGGAGGCGGAAATGTTGTAGGCCCGTGTGCTCAGATTTGGGTGCACGTTAAAGAACCCCAGGTGGTCTAAATTTCCGGAGCCCTCCACTACGGCGTCTCTCATAATCATATAGTGGTTTTGGGACGTTAAACCCCACATATCCATCAGTGGGCGTACTATACGCTTGTACCAAGCTAAGGTATCCCCTGAGAAGTTGGCTTTCTCGCAATCTAAGGTCAAACCTGCGAAAAAAATTTGAGGCTCTTATTACTACTGATAAGGCTCAATGTTTGTCTGACGTCACGCCTTGTTACGTGGTCGTACTGTACGTTTGTTTCAAGCTAAAGGTACCCTTGAGAAGTTGGCTTCCCCGCAATTCATGGTCAAAACCATCGAATAAGGTTGAGGCTCTTATCACCTCTGTTAAGGCTCAACTTTTGGCTGACGTCACGCTTTGTCACGTGCGCGTGCCGCACGTTTGTTCAGACCTAAATGTTCCCCTCTGGAGCTGGCTTCCCCTCAATGCATGGTTGAAACCAGCGAAAAATTTTTAGGCCCTTATCACCCCTGATAAGACTCAACTGTTGTCTGACGTGACGCCTTGGCACGTGGGCGTAATGAGTTTGTTTCGAGCTAAAGATTTTGAGAAGTTGGCTTCCCCGCAAAGCAATGTCAAAACCAGCGAAAAAAGTTGAGGCCCTTATCACCCTGATAAGGCTCAGCTTTTGTTTGACGTCACGTCTTGTCACGTGGGTGCCGATCACGGCAGGGTGTGACGTCAGAATGAAGTGGAGCTTTATCATGAGAGATAAGGGCCTCAACATTTTAGCTGCTTTTGATCATGCATTGCGGGGAAGCCATCTTCTTATGGGAACCTTTAGCTCTAAACAAATGTACAGTGCACCCACGTGACAAGGCGTGATGTCAGAAAAAAGTTGAAGCTTATCAAGGGTGATAAGGGCCTTAAAATTTTTCGCTGGTTTGACCATGCAATGCGGGGAAGCCAACTTCTCAGGGCACACTTTAGCTCGGAACAAACGTACAGTATGCCCACGTGAGAACTTGTCACGTCACACAAAAGTTGAGCCTCATCAGGGGTGATAAAAGCCTCAATATTTTTACCAGTTTCGACCATCTAATGCAGGAAAGCCAACTTCTCAGGGAAACCTTTAGCTCGAGACCAACGTACACTACGCCCACGCGACAAGGTGTGACGTCAGACAAAAGTTGAAGCTTATCAAGGGCGATAAAGGCCTAAAACCTTTTCGCTGATTTTGACCATGCATTGCAGGGAAGTCAACTTCTCAAAGCAACCTGTTGTTCGAAACAAACGTACAGTACGCCCCCGTGACAAGGCGTCACGTCACACAAAATTTGAGCGTTTTCAGGGGTGCTAAGGGCCTCAGCTTTTTTCGCTGGTATTGACCATGCATTGCGGCGAAGCCGACTTCCAAAGGGAACCTTTAGCTGGGAACAAACGTACAGTACGCCCACGTGAGAAGTTGTGATGTCAGACGAAAGTTGAGCCTTATCAGGGGTGATATGAGCATCAACTTTTTTCACTACTTTCGACCATCTATTGCGGGGAAGCCAGCGCATCAGGAGAACCCTTGCCTCATGTTTCTCTCATTAAATATCATTGCCCCGAAGACCCTAAGCAATATGGCGCATGGTCGGACGTTTGCTTGATCAAAGGAACTGAGCGCATTGTCGCATTCTTTCGCTGCGCTAATAAAATTGTGGAATGGTGTATGGCTCTGCAGTGATGATGTGTAGAGAGTCAACATCCAACGCAATCAACGAATAAAATTATGTGTCTGGCTGTGTTTATGTCGCCTATAACGAACATAAACAATAAAAGCTATGAAACTTACTGTTTATTGTTTAATAAAAAAAGTCGAACTGAGCTCCTCCGCTCAAAAAGCAAGCGTCTGAAGCGTTAAGCTATACGCTGGTATATGCAGAGCGCGAACGTCAGTAAGCCAGATAACTCCACTGTACCGGTGATAGAAATAATAATAATAATAATCATAATAAAATTATTGTAACAATTTTAATGCTATTATCGATAAGTTACTATAATAACAATAATACTACTACTAATACTACTAATAATAATGTTACATATAATACTTCCTAGGGCGTCTTTGTGCGTCGTGTGTTACTGTACGGGTGACGTCAGTGGGCCAGCCGGGATGCAGCGTGGTTTCTGAAACTGTTTTTAATTGCAGTAGACGGGCTATAGCTTAACCATGCTGCACCTTTGCTCATGACTCTAAAGAGAGATTTGCAGAGAGAGAGAGTCGATATCCCATTCCAAGCGTAAAAATGGCCATACACTGAAGCTGTCCATGCGTGATGATCCCCTTGTGGCAATCCTTGCAGCGACTCTTGGTGCACTCAGTAGTACCATGAACCCTTTCTTACCGTGTTGCCTCGGCTTTGTGAACTTGCATTTCGGAGCCTCCGCTTCACGCAACACAGCGTCGTTGGCACGGTGGCGTCTATCGGGTGTCTAGCGAGCTCGTGTGATGTCCTGAATACGCTGCTATAGATTTAAATGAAGGATTCAAAAACTTGATTACCGAGCTTTCCAGCGAATGCGCCGGAAGGAAGTGGTCTCTTTTAACGGGAGTGCAAATGCGTTTCTCGCCGCCTGGCCTCTCGTAACGAGCAGCAGCTGGTCTTGAATGGCGGAGCTGCAAAACAAGATCTTCCACCGCTTTCCAGGAGGCGGGACAGGGTGGGGGAGCATGTTAGGGGTGGGGCAAGAAAGGAGCAGGGGCAGACGATTTTGGCTGAAGTTACACACCCCTATCATGTGTTCTAGTGTTACTCGTTCTTGGCACACTCTCCATTTCTAGATGTTCTGGCTCGGCTGCATTCCTTAATGTATTCGGAAGTGCACGATCTCTCTGTTTCTATCTCGCTATTGCTCCCGTGTTTCTGTCTCTCTATTGCCGACTCTACTGCTCCCGCGCGTGTACAGCGTGCACACTTCCCATGTGTACCCTGTCCTTTCATATATAAACTCGACGCGACACCAAATTGACAAGCCACACAGGCTGAAGCGTTGTAACGCCTATACGTGTGATTAGGGCTTAAGACCGCTAGGCTATAAAAAAAGATTCGCCTGTGCCTCCCGGACAATGGAAAAGATTAACTGCATATGTGCTAGACTGCACCTTGCTAACAGTGGCACTTGAAAGTAGCATAAATGAATTTCAGTGTAAATACTTACACTTCAGAAGTTTGTGAGTTGCAAGAGTACATCACATATGTACGACAAATTGAACCATCATTCTTTTTTTTTTTTTACACTCGACTGCATGCAGACGGAACTTCTTTTTCCGGTTTCCTCGAGGGTGGCCTCACAGACCTAAGGGGGTGGGTGGCTAATTTGTTCAGGCCTACACTAAAATTCTTGTCATGTGATGTTCCGCGAAGGAAAAATTACGGTTAAAGGGGCGACAAGAGGATATTTTGTATTGGGTAGGTGGAGAACCCACTTAAAGCGAGTTGATTCGGGAGAGGGGGGAGGGAGTGGAGACAGGAGGTTGGGGAACTTATTCTGTGTTTTGAGCATTTTAGGGGTGAAGTTCCTAAAGGTGTACCATCCCTTATATGTATGTACGTGTGTATGTATCGACGTATGTACGTACGTATGTGCGTACATATATGTATGTACGTGACCATTTATAGTGCCACCTTTACTGCTCACTGCTTCATCCTTGAAACATCCCACTACGCCCCATCACCTATCCACCAATTCACCGACTATAAAGCAAGTACTGTTGAGAAGTAGCCAATATGAAATCCAAGATGGTCATGTACTTATATCCAGGTGCTCGATAATGAACCATAGATAGTCTCACTGTGTCCATCCCTTGTTTGTACGTGACCGCCTATAGTTACACCTTTGCAAGCTGCCCACTACTTCGTCCTTGCAAATATCCCCCTATGCCCCATAATGAAGGGGGAAAGGCAGCGACGTATAGCTACCACCTACGAATAAATTTCTTGTATAAATAAATACAGTATTTGTCACGTCTTTGATGATGTAGTGAGTGATATTGGCGGATGGTTCATGGTTTAGTGGCGCTTCGCCCCACAAAATCATCATTCACTCCGTAGATATGCTGTGATTTTTTTTTTGGGGGGGGGGGCAAGGGGAAGCAGGCAGTAAAAGTAGGGGGCAGCTACTTTTCCGATGGCGGCACCCCTGATTGGTAACATCCAGTATGTATGGGAGGCGAAGCTTACCTTTGCAGGGGTTTTTCCGGGGCGTTCGACAACGGCATAAAAAAATTCTGGGGCATTTCAGCCCACGAAACATCACTTCCAGCACCTTAACTACTTCTCAACTACTGTAAACACCATTAACGTTGTATCCTTACGAATATCTGAACCAACATGAACACGGCTCTTATAATTAGGGTGCGCAATTCGATAATTTCGGCAGGTATAAAAGAGCTGCGTGACATTCAACATGGCCTGCAAAATCTTAGTATTCAGGTACGCCCTCCAAAAACATGTTTTCTTTACTGCTTTACAAGCAGTCATTGGTGGATACCAGACCTCATATCACGGTAGAGATGTAAAAAATGGTGAGTTCGCATCTGCATGTTAAGTTGTAAGCTCACCCACTAAACATGTATAATTAGTGCTTTGAATAACAGGTGAACAAACAGACATATGCACACAAGGGGGTACATAGAAAAAAAAATATTGAGCTTAAACCGACTTTTGGCAAGCAAACCTCCGGAAGCCTCCCGGTAACAAAAATTGCTTAGATGGATTTAGCCATGTGGCCCTGCTTTCCATGCAGTTTAAAGCAAAAGAGCATCAATATGCCACTACATAGCACAATGTGAAATGATGCATCTATCATAGCTAAGAAAACATGCAAATACTTTGACCAATTTCACTGCAGGCGTAAGTGGTGGCAAAATACAAGCATGGCAAAACGATGCACCGAATGTTACACTTGTACAACTTAACAATGTGGGTCCAACATTATGACTATCACTAATAACACTAATTACTCTGTATGGCGGCCGACCAGCGTAACATTTAGAGATGCGACATGATCTGCAAGCTTGAGGTTATCCTTGGAACAGCGCCGTACGATAACACTGACGTACACCGACGTGAGGATATTTCACGGCATTTCACGGGCCCCAGGGTGGATCCGGAGATTTCTGGCATGTCTCGCAGTGGCAAGGTGAGATACAGTCTGTCGCCCACTCTTCATCCGACATTATTCACAGCGCAGTGATGAGTAGCAACACAGAAGGGAGTCCCTTAACGAAGTGAAGGAAGACGGGCAGGCCACATCGATGGGCTGTGCTGCATGGCACATTCCCCAGAAGGCAAACAAGAGGTAGGACCCGAAGACAACTCGTTGTGGATGAAGGGATGGCATGACCACAGGTTTGTACAGACAATCCGCAGGAAGCTGTAAAGACGCTAAGAATTCTTATTTGTGTGTTGTGCACATACACAATGTGCGCATGGTAAAGCGAGATCACGGGTAACACAATATTTCAGACAATGAGTTTCTGCTTGCCTAGCCTACCAGCTGTCCAGGAATGAATGAAGAAAGTGCCTTTTATTCTGCAAGTGGTAGAGCATCGGACGTGATATGAGGTTCGAATACCATGGACAGAAAGGGACATTTTGCATACTCTGATTGGTATCTTTTTCTTATTGAATAGACTTAGAAAATAAACGAAGGAGTTGTCACTATTACTTGGTGACCGCTAGTCCTTTACAATTGATTGTTACAAATAAAGATGAAGACTAAATTGTCTTGTATGCTCTTCTTAGGCTGATTGATCAATTTATTTGGTTGCGTCAAACAAAGAATTGAGCCTATGAAAACAACTCCCCTTTTGTTCATTCGAAGCGGGAAGCTCACCATGTGGTAGAGTTATCGGCCTAGGTTAGAACACGAGGTTTTATTAGTAATCAGCTGTCTCGAGCCAAAGTCGCGTGCCATCAGGTGAAAATGTCCCAACACACGTGACCTTGCCCACAAGTGGCGCTGGCTATCACTTCTAGATCGAAGGGAGGCCGTGGATGAGAGGGTGGGTTTGAAAATGGACCCAAGTACAGAACCGAATGGAAAGGAGGCTGACGCAAAGTGTAGACAATGTGAGGTAGAGGAAAAGATGGAGAAAATGATGGTTGCCCAGAGTGAACTGCTGATGAGAATCACCGAGCTGGAGACTGCGTTCGCGACAGAGCAAGAAAAAAACGAGGGCTATGGGAGAAAGGCTGAAGTCCGCCGAGGAGGCACTAGTGAAGATGAACAAAGGAGCTGCCCACGGAGAGAACAGTAGGGCATCGGCAACCAGAACAGCGGAGAATAAAGAGCAAACAAGTTTGGGAAAAACAGGTTCAGCTGGTTCAATGGTCGCAAGACCCAGCTTCAGCGAAGTAGAGGTGGGGCTGGGAGGGGACAAAGCAGCTGGCGTTACAGGTGCAAGTAACCCTCAGGTGCAGAATGTTCCAGCTGAAAAGTCACAGCACGTGATAATCGACGGGGACTCTGATTTAAATCGATGCGGAGAAGCAATCAAAGAGAGGGTAAGATGTGACAAGAGGGTTGCAGTAGGGATGTTCCGAGGACGCAAGCTGGAAGCAGTCATGAGGCAAGCGAGCACAAAACTCAAAACTACAGCTGATGGAGGAAACCCGTTATAATTTCAGGCGGTTTAAACGATGTCTTAAATGAAGATACGGCAGGACTAGTGACCACGCTGGCGAAAGGGTCGATGACATGCACACCACTTCTCCTCAGGTACTGAGGTAGTGATATGCACGATACCGGAGGTACCGGTGAGTGACGGCCACCTGCAAAGAGCGGTTGTCAACGCAAACCAAGAGATATGGCGGATTAGTCGAGAAAAAGGCTTTCAGCTGGTGGAAATGAACAGAGAGGTGCATAGGTGGGGTGGTTTTAAACGAGACGAAATAAATTCACTTCGATGGGCGGCTAGGTCATGAGGGGGGTTGGCGAATTGCAGGACGTGCAGTAGTTTTTTGGGGAGGCACGTGGGTCCTTCGGGATGCAGGATAGCTTGTAACGAGGAAAACTACCAGGGAGGCTCTTTGACAGGTAGTATGGACAGATACGATTCCAAAGTGGCACTAATATATAAGACAGGTATAGAGTCCGGGGCAGAAATAGATGTAGCAACGAGGGCCGAGACAATTCAGGCGTAGGGGATATTAGCATGCAGGGTGGCAGAAACAGGCTGAACTGGGAAGAGATAGAAAAACAGCTAAGGGAGGAGAGGCCGATGGTGTACAGTATTGTAGAAACATATCTTAGAAATATGGAACAACCTCCTAACAATCCGGACTACGCGTGGGAATTTTGTAATAGAACAGAAGGCTGCAGAAAGAGGGTGATATTGGGGCATTCATTCATAAAAGTACAGACCGGCAAAGGGCTAAGCAGGAGTGCAAGGAACATTTATGGCTAAAAGAGAAAGTGGCAGGGCAAATGACACTCCTTGGTTTCGTGTACTTGTGGACGAGAGCAAAGGCCAGAGAGGAAAACCAGGCAATGGTGGAGTGTATATCGAAGGACATTAAGAAATTAGGAGGAGTGTGCGAGGTAATTATACTTGGAGATATGAATGCGCACATAGAAGATACAGATGGTTATACCGACCCAACAAGCAAATTGATCATGGATATGTGTAAAAGGCATGATTTGATCATTTGCAACAGTACCGAGAAGCGTGAAGGGGAAATAACATGGGAGGGAGGAAGGCTGCAGTCGACGATAGATTACGCACTGATGTCACATAGAATGTATGATAGGCTCAGGGGAATGCACATAAATGAATGTGAGTGCAGAAGTCGCGGTAGTGATCAGAAACGTATAAAGGTAAGTTTTGGAAAAGCAGTGAAAGTGGGAAGGAGACAAGATGAGCAACTACAGGAAAATTTTTATTCAGAAAGGCAAATAGAAATAGCTACTAAACAAATTGAGAAAGTAAAAAAAAAGTGTGGACATACACAAATCTAATTAGACTGTTTCAGCTAGAGCTTGCTAAGGCACGTGACAAGTCACCCCGGAAAATAAGACACAAACCCAAAAGTTGGTGGGATGAGAAAATTAAGAGAGCCATAGCAAAACGTCAGGAAGCCTCTAGGGAACGCAGGCATACTAAGCAGTGGGGTGAACTGACAGTTGATGTTGAAAAAAAAATGGGACATCTTTCTAAGCTGTAGAAGGGAAGCATCCTTCTGATAAATTAAACATTAGAAAAAAAAGGGGGTTCAGTGACTGAAAGAAGTATATAAAAAGAATAGAAAGCCAGCTGCGAAATTTTGGAACCATCTAAACTCCCTAAGAAATGAGACGAGCCTAGAGTAGAGGTCCATAACTACAGCTCAAGGTGCTAGGCTAGAAGGGGACAAAGCTATTAATATATAAAAACAAGGGTGACAGAAAAATTTCAACAAAGAAGTGACTTATGTACCGCCGTCAAGGACGAATAAAGAGACGCAATGGTTTCAATTGCACAACGAGAGTGGGAAAGGGCTGAGAAGAGGGCCCCTAGTAGTACATCAACAGGCCCAGGTGACGTTTCAATTGTGCTATCAAAGACATAGGGTCCGAACTCAAGGAGACTTTGAGAGAAGATGTAAACAAAATGGTAATCGATGATGGATGTACACTTAGAAGGGATGAGCATGATCTATAAAGAAAAGGGGGACAAAGCTGACATAAACAACTACCGTCCAGTGACATCAGTGGTCTACAGGCTGGCGATGCAGATTAAAAAGGAAAGACTGCAGGCATAGATAGAGGATGAGGGGACGCTGGGAGAACTGCAGAATGGGTTTCGGAAACACAGGAGGTTGGAAGACAATCCGTTCTCACTGACGCAGTGCATCGAAATAGCAGAAATCAACCCAGGCCCTGTGGCTAGCATTTTTGGATATAAAGGGAGCGTACGGTAGCGTGATTCAAGAGGATTTGTGGGGAATACCAGACACACTAGGTGTGGAAGATGGAGTCACTACTCTTTTAAAGGATATCTATAAAGGTAACAAGGTTGTTATAAAGTGAAAAAAAAAAGAAGCATCCAAGCCCACAGAGGTAAAACCAGGAGCTTAGGCAGGGGTGTCCTCTGTCACCCTTGTTATTCATGATATAGCTACAAGGATTAGAGGCCGAATTAGAGGGAAGTGGACTTGGCTTCAACCTCTCTTTCGTCAAACAAGGAAAACTCATTGAACAGACACTACCAGCATTGATGTACGCAGATGATATAGTGCTAAGTGGCCGACAACAAGGAAGATTGCAGAGATTGATGGGCATCTGAGGTAATGAGGGAGATAGTTTAGATTTCAGATTCAGTAAGGAAAAAATCAGCAGTCATGATTTTCAATGACAACGAAGGTAGTGAGCTTAGGATACAGGAGGTCACGCTAGAGATAACAGATAAATACAAATATCTGGGCGTATGAATAAGCAATGGGACCGAGTACCTGAGGGAACACGAAATATACGTGACGACTAAAGGTAACAGGAATGCAGCAGTGATGAAAAATAGGGCACTGTGGAATTACAATAGGTATGATGTTGTGAGAGGAATATGGAAAGGGGTCATGGTTCCTGGGCCGACGTTCGGCAATGCGGTCTTGTGCATGAGATCAGAAGTTCAAGCAAGATTAGAAATTAAGCAACGTGGAATAGGTAGGCTTGCTTTAGGAGCTCACGGGAATACACCAAATCAGGGAGTACAAGGCGATATGGGATGGACATCATTTGAGGGCAGGGAAGCTAGCAGCAAGATAAAATTTGAAAAGCGATTGAGAGAAATGAGGGAGGAGCGTTGGGCTAGGAAGGTTTTCAGCTACTTGTAGATGAAGAATGTTGATAGAAAATGGAGGAAGCGAACCAGGAAATTGACGGGTAAATACTTATAAAGCAGCAGGTGGCCAAACCAAAAATAATTATCGGTTAAGAAGAAGATGAAGGAAGCTGAGACCGATATGTGGAGAATTGACTTGATTAAGACGTCCGCACTAGAGATCTATCGAACTTTTAAGCAGAAAATTGCCAAGGAAAGTATCTATGTTAATACTCGGGGTAGTTCTCTACTGTTTGAGGCGAAGACGGGAGCATCGCGAACCAAGACATATTGGGCCTAATATGAAGGGGTAGACACGGTATGCAGTGCGTGTGGAGAGGAGGAGGAAACTGCTGAACACTTGATAATGTTCTGTAAAGAAATTCACCCTATAGTTCAGGATGATGGCGCAGAGTTTTTAAAGCTCTGGGGTTTAGGGACAGTGAGAGCAAAATAGACATTAAGCGGGTAAAATAACTAGAAGGACTGATTGGTGGCTAAAGTCAAGTTACGAGTGAAAACTAAACCCTTCACTGTAAAGTACCAGTCCTCAACTTCCCTATTTAAAGGAAAAAAAAGATAAACATAGTTTTTGGTTCACTTAATATTACGACTTGGTGGTGTGAGCCACTGCCCGATCTAAAGGGTACAGTCATATCCATCCATCCATCCATCCATCCATCCATCCATCCATCCATCCATCCATCCATCCATCCATCCATCCATCCATCCATCCATCCATCCATCCATCCATCCATCCATCCATCCATCCAACCATCCAACCATCCATCCATCCATCCATCCATCCATCCATCCATCCATCCATCCATCCATCCATCCATCCATCCATCCATCCATCCATCCATCCATCCATCCATCCATCCATCCATCCATCCATCCATCCATCCATCCATCCATCCATCCATCCATCCATCCATCCATCCATCCATCCAGGGATTACGTGCACAGACACCCAAGTCGGTGGGGACACTCATCTAAGTTCGATTGGTACAGCGTTAGACCTGTACTTTCAAAGCTTTGGGGTCAGATCCCAAAGATGGAATGGGTGCTTCTTCGTTCACTTTCATTCCTTTATTTTTAAATTATCACCCTGTGGTAGAGCAAATAAGTTCGCCTATATGCTTTCCTTTCCTTAGTTGTCTGTTAATTTATTTGGTAAGGTACGCATAAAGCAATTTCACAGCGGAGACAACTGAAAGCGAAATGTCTTAAGCAGCAGTAACTATTTTCAGCCTTTGGGGGCTCTCAACTTAAACAATTCAACAGTTTAAATACAGTTATGCAGTCACAGTTCCATATCCTGTAAGCCTGTCTCCAGGTGCACCAGTGGGCGCAACTTGGACGGCATATGTAGTTCAGCGGTTAAAATGCCAGTTGAATCTATTTCGATGAGAAGTTGAACCCTATGAAACGCTAAGTGCAGTGATAGTTGCTAGCAGATGTAGTCTTTGGAATCTGATCTGCAGGGGAAAGAAGCATGTATTAGCACGTGACTTTGATCACATGTACACAGCAGTATAATACCTGGAGCAGACCAATGTACTAAACTAGTTTGTGCAGGTGTAGAATAGCGGTCCGTAAAATAAATGATGAATTGATTAGATCTGATCAGTACATAGTAAAATGCTTCATATTAGTCTCCTGGGCGACGATGAGCCACAGTCAACGCGATTACGTGCGTTACAAGGGCTCCCCGAAAGTGAGGTGCCGTTAATGCCATGAGGTGTCGCACACCGGCATGTTAAAAGGCGGGAGCGTCGTTGAATCAGGCCGATATATCAAGAATTCATCAGATATGCGATCTTGACAGGCATTTTTTTGAATCTCAAGTCTGAAAGGTCAGTTTCAATATCTTTCCCGCCATTTCGTGGGCTGTCACTCTGCGATCAGTTACGGTAGCCGACTCAATGGAGCCTTTTTGGTAGGAAATCACACGCAACAGTGTACCGTTGCCCAACGAAACCATTTAGGAATTAATATTGATACGTGCCGATTTGATCAAGGACTTGTGCACCAGACTCACTCGCATTATCTCAAGGGCATACCGGGTAGATATACATGGGACAGCGGGCCCACATATGCAAGCACATAGACATATTTCTCCTGAGAAACGCACATGCTTTCGAAATTTATTACCAGTGTGAGAGTGAACATTCGGCCCCTGAAGGGGAGTCCCGCGCACGTCAATGGGTAGGTTGTTCATACTTCGCGGTAGGAAAGCGGCACCGAGAATGGTTCGATAGAATGGGTGCAAGTGAAGGACGACAAACTAAAATTTAGACAAAGAGAGGGAGGCGCCCTGCGTGTGTCTTTTCGTCGTCGTCTTTGTGAAATAATAATAAAATATTTCATTTTGGGGTGCTATCTGCTGGTCTTGCACTTTCTACAATAAAGTAGGCATTGTCTTGCTCTATTCTCTTTAGTCACTGCTTGTGACTTTTTAGCAACATCTTGCTTGTACACTCTGTTAACCCTGTGTGCGTACTTTTCACGAATAAACAAACTTGAGCATCTGCTTGCTTGCCTTTCTTGCATATATAATTACTCAATGTGTATTTACTCACGCAGGGCGCCATAGAGAAAAATGGCAGTGGTTGACGGATGACAGTGGTTGACGGACAGCCTTTCTGCCTGGCTTCGTCAGGCAGAAACACTGTCTCTCGAGGGCTGGTCTACTGGGAACGTCTTTAGAGGAGCAATGGCTGGACGAAATACACGAAGCTCTGGGATCGTTTATTGCATGCACCAGTTGCAGAACCATAAGTTAAAGCTGGCGAGACTTCACGCACTTATTTTACCAATATACACAGTGTACTCAAGGTGTTTAATACTGCCCGTAACCCTTTTCGGCACATTTCCTCATTTTGAGACTACTTTTCTAGGCACTATTCGCAGGGAAACTACCAAAACTTTCAGCGAACCATGAAGGAAGCATTTCTGGCACCTAAAGTTCCTATACAGTAGTTATGTGTAAGATATTTTGCTGCATATACAAGACTAACAAAAGATTTGATACGGCTATTTCACAGGAATCAATTTTTTTACCTCTATGAAAATGCGCTCTGCCACCAACCTATTCTATGTAACTTGGGCGGTTGTTTATTTCAGTCTAGAAAAATATAGTTACTGAATGTACAGTTAATATATTTATTTACATTGTAATTACAAATAATTGCTGTAAAACGGTAATTTTAACTCCACTTGCCTTAGGTTTGGACTTAAGACACTTTTTGTTAAGTGAATTTCGTGCATTCATAAACAGTCAATAATGCGTCTCTTAAAGCGGTACTCAAATGGTGCCCTTTGTACATTAGTAAACCGAAAATGAATAGATGCGACTTCACTAAACCAGTACTGGAAGAACGGGATAACAGGTTAAGTATATGCAAATTAATGCTTGGCATTACTAGGAAACTACGGTGAATGGCAATACAATGAACGTGCCTAGCTACCTTATCGTGGGCTCACCTGGCAAGTTTGCGATGCTATTGAAGCTAGCAGCAATGACGGCTGGTTCAGTGAGCCTTCACGGATCACTGGTGGTGCCATTGTCAGTGGTTTCCAGTTTGCAGTCTTGGTGTTGTGAACACTTTGCAAAGCTGCATCGACGTGTCTCGTCGTTACCAAGTGTAAATACTCAACAAATAAAGTTTACCACATAACACATATATATGAAGTGCTGCTTCTGAAACTAAAATTAGTTGCGAATGTAGCAAGTGTCGCGTTTTCTTGTCCTCTGTGTTCCCTTCGAATTTGCTCTACGACACCGTAGATTAAAATGGTACACAGTAAAAAAAATTACACCCTAAATAGTGTAAAAAGGGTGCTTTTACAAGAAAGCACCCTTTGCAACACCCTTTAACACCTATAAATGGTCGATTGAAAAAAAAAGCACCCCTTTGTTTGGGCGCTTGCCTCGATAGCACCCCAAAATAGGTTCTAAGGGTGCTTTTGTGCCTGAGAAGGGTGTAGGTGACGATTCATCAGATGGAATATGCAGCAAAAGAAGAACATATAATTATAATATTTCGAATTTTACGTCTCAAAAACCTCGATATGATTATGAGGGTCGTCGTAGTGGAAAGCTCCAGAGATTTTAACTATTTGGTGTTTTTTAATGAGCGCTGATATCGCACAGTGCACAGGCTTCTACCTTTTCACCTCCTGCGTCTTAATTCGACTGCCACAGCCGGCATCGAACCCGCTACCTTCGGAATGGCGGCCAAGCAGCGTAGCTGCTGCACGAATATGTGGACGTTGCGTTAAATAACGGCCTAATTGACTTAAAATGTATGAAGGTGCTCTCCGAATACAGCAGAATGCCAGCAGAAGCAAATCGCGTTTCATATATAATGGCCATTAACTGCAATCCGTGTTACGCAAGCTTTCCTTACCAAAGGTTATAAGCTACATGTTTGCTATGGATTATATGCAGGAACCTAATGTTCGCCCGAGTATGGTTGTGTGTGCGTGAGCCTGCGCATGTGTTCGTGTGTAAGCGCGATTATGTGTAAACCCGTGCATGTGTGCGTGCGCATGTGTGTGCGAGTCCGTGCTTCTGTTAAGCGTGCCTGTGCACATGTGTACGCCCATGCATGCTTGCGTTTACGGTCGCGTCTGTGTGTGGCCGCATGTGTGTATACGTGTATGTGTGTGCACCTGTGAATAAGTATGCGTGTGTATCAGCCCGTGCGCCCTCGAATTTCGTGTGTGTGTGTGTGTGTGCGAGGGGGGCACTGCTTCTTAGTGTTTAAGGTCCCACCCCTGTTCAGACTGGGAGTCTATATGGCAGGTGGCTTAAGGAATGGCGGTGATCAACGCACTGTACACGGACTATTCAGTACATGGAAAACAGCTGCACATTATCGTACCTCATCGTTGCTTACGAACTTGCTGCGGTAGCTGATTAGGTACGCTGAGGCGTTTCTACGCTTGAAAACGTGGGTTATGACCAATTCACACGGAAAGCTGTCACTGCACTTATGCACAACCATCGTTTATATTAACAACATTTAACAAGAACGTGCCCTGCCTTTGCTACAGGTGCTTAGCTAGCTCATCGGGCAACCATATGGAATGATGTGCTGATCATGTGGTCAGCAAAAGTTTGTTAAAACAACCTCGGCACGTTACGGGGTGCTTGGCAAGCCTTCTAAACATCCGCAACTGTGGAATAATTTGTTCCAACTGCGACTACGCATTCAGTGTTTGCGGCACCATACGCGGAATTGCCAGACACGGACAATGCCAAAAGAAATTCTTCTGAAAAAAGGTGTAGCGATGCTCTAGCGTTAATGCCACCGAGGACGAAATAATTATTGTTTCTGGCCATTCCAGGGTGTACTTTGTTTTCCGCAAGTTTTGCTTCACTATTTTTCGCCCACTGCAAAAGCATTCCGTGAAAATACTCAAAGAACCCGAGGCTGGTAAATAACCTGCGCCGCTGTGCGGCTGGGTGGAATGAGAGTTGCCATTTAGAAGGAGTCATTCTTGAAGCGCAATTCGATTGCCTTCCGTGTCGAACCGCCGCCCGCCGTATGCGCCATAGCGTTTGCCTTTCGGCGCCCTCTTGGCGGGCTTCCCGCTCACCCCGCTCACCCGGGCCAGCCTTGCCCCCAGAAGGGCGGTGTAGATAAGCGAATAGTTGCGTCACAGAACACCTGCGTCGACAGCTGCGGTGCCGACGCTAGAGCCTCCTCCTTCTCTCTCTCAACGTTGCTCTCTCTGTCTCATCCGTCTTTCAAATGCATTGCGTTGGTCTGGGGTCTTGATCGCTGTGTGAGTTCTAGCGAACAGGCGCATCTTCAATGGTGGTCACGCATGACACCGTGTTCGAAGTGACGCTTGAATTAAGGAATATTCATGAAGCGTCGGGCATAGACAACGTGGGCCTGTTAACGGTGAGTGTACTGTTTTCGTAGGTGGTAATCATACAGCGCTAGCTGGGCACCTGCAGCAGCTCTGCCGAAGTAGGCGTACTCGGCTGCTGACCCGCAGGGCGCGGGTTCAAATCCCGGCTGCGGCGGCTGCATTTCCGATGGAGGCGGAAATGTTGTAGGCCCGTGTGCTCAGATTTGGGTGCACGTTAAAGAACCCCAGGTGGTCTAAATTTCCGGAGCCCTCCACTACGGCGTCTCTCATAATCATATGGTGGTTTTGGGACGTTAAACCCCAGATATCTATCTATCTGCCGAAGTAGGCTGCCAGCCATTTACAACAGCATGCGTTCGCGGGCCTGTTGCAGATGCCCGATTAAATGTGTGACTTAACGAGTTCACACTGCTATGCGTAATGTTGTGTAAGTGCCTGCATCACTCATACAGTGAGTGATGTGATCACTTAACAAGGGCGCAATTAGTTGCTGATCGTACATTGTCTCTACATTGCTCAAAGTGATTGATATTGTTTCAAGATGCGCTTTTGGCTGCATCGTAATAACATTTCTAATAATACTCAAATGTGCAACGTGCTTCTGTAGGTGTAAGCGTAAAAAAGAAAAAGAAAAAAATATGTACACAGGCGCACTGTACGAAATGGCTTTTTTTGCTTAAAGACGGTATAGTTTGAGGTGCTGATATGCCGCGAAGCTCCCATGCACGTGCGCGTCGGTCTTTTGAAATATTTAGGACACGTGTCACCAGCAACAGGGAAAGATCTAGTAGACTTCCAAAGGCGCGTTGTTGCGGCCATCGCCGTGCGTTGTTTTCCCTCATTTCTGTTTGCTGTTTTCGTGCTTTGCTTTCAACTGCGATAACGTTTGGCGTTATAACAGAATCGAGAGAGTAAACGTGACTGTGGGAGCTATGTGCGGTAGCTGTAGCATAAGCCATGGCTGCAGCAACGTAGACGGCGTCCGCGTGCGTTGGTGTCGTTCGAGCGCTCCTACTTGCTTGATTGTGTTTGAGTATTTAGGCACGGGTTACGTTTGTAAAACCCGTGGTCAATTATCGCTAATAGCGTGCCCCTGATTGCCATCAGAGGATGGGCTTGGTTGTCGAAATATGCCAGACGCTTTTTCTGAAAGCAAGCTTTGAAGAAATTTTTAAAAAAGAAATACTGTCATACGTGCTAGGCAGTGCCTATTGCAGGCCCACAACTCCTTAAAAACTGGACGAGCTATCACATCTTTCATCAAATTACAATGAATTAAGATGATTGAATTATAGATGACGAACTTCTGTGCTAGATTAGGTGCACAAAATACATGTTCGCAGCCCTACGTCTAGAAAGCAGGCAAATAGGAAGCACAGCGTCAAATTTGGATTAGATGCCATGGACGGAGCTTCTTGTGAGGGTAGAAAGAACGAGAAAATCGTTCATTTTTGATGCCCTTATATAGGCAGTCAGAATTGCACTGATTGCTGAATTGTAACAATTCCTCAAAATGTTAGAGGCGTGATAAAGTCAGTAAATCTTTTACATTTTTGCAGACCTCTTCGCTAGTGCCACGCCCAAGATCATTTGTTCTCACGTAAAAGAGAAAGCAGAGACTCCTTCACTGTTTTTACATGAAGAGGTAAGTTTCTTGTGCGTTTTGATTAATGCTACATGTTCTGAACGTTGTATTTTAAGAATTGTTTTTCACACTAGCTCACTACCCTAGAAGGAATTTGATTCTTAGGTGAGTTCAGGCTTTCGTAAGTGCCAATTTGGAGCTGTAGTCTTACACTTCACCTCAAATCGGGAAGTTGCTGTATGGTGGAAAACTATCTTATCTTTATCATACTAAATTATTGGAATGTATGGGTTGTATGCTTCGAGTTCAGTGTAATGTCAATTACACGCAATTTAAAGGATACACCTTACACATTCTTCATATATGGGGCTGCCGGAACAGCACGAACATCATTTTATGAGAAGTCATATTTGCTGTTATTACAGGATGAGAGGGTGCCTCTGACGCCCTGCATAGTCTACCCCGGCCCCAGCCTAGAGCAAGCCTATTTCCTGAACCTCCACGTGGATGACCGAAAAATATTCCGTGTCAGTAATGACGAAAATGGAGTGACAGCACTGATGGGTTGTTTTTTTTTATTTTGAACTTTGTCTATGGCCGCAAGGCCTTCAACAACCACCGTGATAGAGCGGCTTTTTCTCGGCGTGAGTTTGGAGTTTATCAAAGAAGTCGTTCAGGCAGTACGACGCTGAAAATTTTAGTGCCACAATGCCTGAACAACTTTTTCTAGTGTGGTCATGGTAGATGAACAAATATTCTTATTTTTGTAAGTTATTTTGTTAAATATAGATGGACCATTCCTATGCCAAACGTCCCAGCCACTTTGGCGACCATCTGAAGTGTATTTAAAAAAAAGTGTGCTACTTACTGCGTTGAAAACAGTGAACTGCTAGAATATTTCAGCGAGAAAAAAAAGTTTTGTTCATGTGGCTGGCTTCTGAACTTCCTGGCATAATGCCGTCTGTGTGCTGTTTGTGGAAAATTTCATTTTAAAACCACCGCTTATTTTTTCTAAAGTAAATGCAGTCTACATGTTAAGTAAATGTGCTTGTGTAAGGTATTCGAAGTTCAATAATATTAGTGCAATTTTTTTGCCACATTCGCTTCGAAGAATTAAGCCAAATTGTGTTATGTTTGCATTTTTATTGCAACATTGCACTTTGTATGAATATCTGAGCAGTGAATACTTACTCCACAGAAAGTATATTTTGAGGAAAAATATCTTTAGACCTCTCAAGCTGCTGAAATATACGAGAAAATATTACGAATTTCACAAAATCGTGATTTTTCTCCGTATTGAGATGCAATTTGCTCCATTTTGTGATACAATGAAAACTCATCATTATAACAAAACTGTAAGAAAATAAAATTCTTTCTATAATAAAAATCTTATCACAAAAAGGACAGGAAAGAGCGCTGTCAACTGAATTTTATTGAAGGTGCTACGAGTGTTTTTATACTGAGTACAAGAACAGGGCTGATCTGCAACAACACATGTGTGACCATGACCAAATAATTTTAACCGAGAAAAGAATACTCCTTTTCGGGAAAGATAAGTGAAGGTGTACTGATGCATTGATCCTTGGCTTTCCTGATAAAAAGTTATAAAATCTCTCATTTTTTCTGCTTGCTTTGTTTTTCAAAAACCGTGTTTTATGAAACCTAGGACTGCACTTAAATTCTTTACGGTGTCCGGCCATGAGACTACTATAGCCCTTCTTAACATTTAAACATCCTGTCTTGCTCGATCATTGTAGCATTGCCCAGTTTGTCTTATGTTTACTTTTCGACATGTTACGGTATCTCATACACATTAGATTGGCATTCAGTAAACCTATTCTAGTGACGAATGGTGCAAGGTTGACTATTCCTGTTGCTGTAAGTACATGCGCATTTGAAAGCTTGCAAGGGGTGAAAAACAACAATGTCATATCTGCTGGCTCTCTTCCTAAAATTGTGAGACACCTTATGTACGTTGTACCAAGTAACATGCAAAGGTCATTGGTCATTCTGTTTTGCTTTTGGTCCTGTTTCCTTTAACTTTACTTTCCGCAGGAGGGTTTTGCAAACGAGTGTGATGATGCTGTTGGAGTATTGGCTGGTGCTATCAGCCCAGGAGTGCTAAAATGTTCTGCCTTTTGATAGTGGGCATTCAAAATGAGTAAAAAGAGGAATTGACACCTCATGTATTCAGGCCACCCTTCAGAAGTCGTGTTAGCACAAGGGTGAGGTCAGGCTTAAAAACCAAAATAAAAGACTAAAAGATGCATGATATCCCAACAGAATCGTCACACCCGTTTGCGAAACCCTCCTGCATAAATTAAAGTTAAAGAAGACAGGAACAACAAAAAACAATGACCAAAACCTTTGCATGTTATACCACATAACGTGTCTTACAATTAAAAAAATAGCCAGCAGATATGATATTAGCGTGTTGTTTTCCACCTCTTGCAAGCTTTCAAAAGTGTGTGTACTAGACAACAACAGGAATAGTCAATCTTGCCCCATTCGTCACGAGAATAGGTTTACTTAATGCCAATTTAAAGTTTGTAGAAGTATTTTTTATCAGGAAGACCAATGATCAGTGCATCACTACACGTTCAATCATCCTTTCCGAGAGGGAGCATTCTTTTCTCAGTTAAGATTATTTTGTAGTGCTCACACGTGTCGTCGCGCATGAGCACTGTTCTTGTCCTCCATATAAAAGCGCTCGTAGCACATTCATTAAATTCAGTTGACAGTCGGTGTTCTTTCCTGTCCTTTCTGTCTTTTCCTGAAGTTGTCGCGCTGTGACTAGCACACAACCACAATGAACCGACTCGCCCAAAATTAAACTCTTGTTACGTAACACGTAGACCGAGTTTCGTATAGAGAGAAGGAGCGGTGATTTTAAAATAAAATTTTTCACGTACATCACCTAGACGGCATTCCAGGAAGTTCAGAAGGCAGCCACGTGACCAAATACTTTTCCTCTCCTAAATATTCTAGAAGTTCACTATTTTCAATGCAGCACAAATTTTTCGAATACATTTGATATGGTTGCCAAAATGGCTGGGACATTTGGCATAAAATGACCCAGCTGTGTCATTAGCCATAATTATGCATTACCCCTTTTGTTTTTTGAATGTCCTGACTCAGTTTTGTGTACGTTTTTAGCTTATTCTGTTTCTGATCATTGTATTGGTTTCTAAAGTATTCGCTAAAGTTATATGCGCGAAAACCCATATATGTTTGCATGTACATCATTTCTCATAATCAATCGTTATATATCCAGGAATACAAAGCCTAAACCACTGTGATTGTATACATTTGAAAACACTATCCGTATATATTTTTGTGTGCATCACTTCTTGGGAACGATTGTGTACATGAAGGCGTAAATATTGAAATCATTGTCATTGTATATATTTGAAAGAATTAAAAGTATATATTTGCCTGTATTTCATTCCTATTAACCGATTGTGTACATGAAGGAGTATTAAACTGGAAACCACTGGGATTGTAGATACTTGAAAGAGTTATAGGGATATATTAGCGTGTATTTCATTTGTAGTCTCTATGTACTTGAAGTAGTATACTAAACTGAAACCAGTGTGATTGTATGTTGCGAAGAATTGCCAATAAAGTGAAACTAAAAAAATATAATAAACATTTGAGGTGTTGCTTGTGTAGTGTGCGTATACGTGAACATGTTACACATCTGGTGAAAAAGTTGTGTGGCAGAAGAGAAGTTTATATGTTTTATTTGCCTATTAAATAAATGCAATATGCAAGGGCAGCAAGGCTTCGTTTTCTGTAACGCGCATTATGCATATACTGTGAAGTATATATAGATCCAGCAGAAGTTAACACACGACTGTACGTGTTTATATTTTTGCCCACGCGCAAGGAATGGAGCTCGACAGGGGGCGCACCATTGATAATCAGGACCACTTTCTTCAAGTAGTGTGTAATCAGTGCATGCTGATATCTAATAGTGCAGTCTAAAAGAATACTGGCACCCCTGCCATGGGCACTCAACACCCTTCTGCACCCTTCTCGCACCCTCCTCAGTGGGGGCTAAAAAAGTGAAGGACATTGAAGGCACCCTTCTTTAAGGGTGTTTTTGTAACACCCTACAGTTTTTTTTACATGTACACCCGATTCTAAGGGTGCATGGAAAAGCACTTTTTTTGAAAGGTGCTGAATTAACACCCTTAGGGTGTTCATGGGACAAGCTCATTTACACCCTTCTGGGTGTAAAACTTTTTACTGTGTATATCACCAACTGGCTCAGCTCTCAGCCCTAGTGAACATATGAGGTTCTATTTTACAGAAGCAAGGCAAGATGACGCGCACGTTAGACTGAGCTCTTTATTCGATGAAGTGGAGTTCGCAGTGCGCACCTAAGCCCACGTCTACACAGATTTCAGCACATTTTTTTTCGAAAATCTGCCCCGAGGAATAATAATTTCTTTATTCAATAAATATTATGCAGTTTTTTTTGTGTGTAAAGTCAAGGAGAGAACGGTGGTACTTGGATTCCAGCAAAATGCATGTGGGTGGTTTTAGTCGTATAGCTCTGATTGGCACAACACCGTAGCTGCCATGTCATTGGCTGCGAACGCAGTGAAAGTCAGTTCGTTTCAGCTCAGTCAAGTCTAAGATTGTACGAAGCTTTAAAACCAGTTTTACATTGTCTGAAAGGGCTATGACACCGGCACCAAATTCGTGGTTTTCAGCAAAATAAACTAAAGTAGAGGATCTATTGTGCTTGCACATATATGAATATCTGGTTGTAAAAGTACGTATTGACGCAAAAGAAACCCTGGAGTTGCCGGCCATTAACCTCTATGAGCGCCAGCATCCGCCACTTTGCCACGGCGTGAAGTCAAGTGCTAGGTGCATGAAGCGCCGGGAGCCTTCGCCTTCTACAAAGTTGGAGCAGCTGCGAATTGTTTACTTTTACTGTCAAGCTGAAAAGTAAAATTTACCAATAGGATGTGCAGCTTGTTGATCAAAACCGCCGGGCCTGCGTGGAACTGGAGGGGTGGCGTTTGAGAGCCCTTTTAAAACTCTCTGGAACTGCTGCAAGCGCGCTGGCTGTGTACCCACTACGCCATAGACAATTTTTGTGTAGTAGGCTGGTGTTCCCTATGCTATCCTTTGTCATTTTAAAAAAAACGTGGTATCTGCTGCACATACGCAATGAATTTTGCTGAAATGTTTTATTCAATGGCTGATGAAGAACACATATGCCTGAAGTGGATATGTGGCACAGTTAATATGTGATCAAGAACAAGCTTTTGTAATAGGTAGGAGCTTTCGACGACCCGCTCGTTATGCATTAGCATTGTGCGACGCCTGGTTGTTTCTTTGCTGTCCTAAAACGCTTTATTGATCTATATGTGCGATTTAACGTCCAAAAACAACCATATGATGAAAGACACCGTAATGAAGTGCTCCGGAAATCTTGACCACTGGGGGTTCTTTAACGTGCCCCAAAACCTGAGCCAACGGGCCTACAACATTTTCACCTCCGTTGAAAATGCAGCCGCCGCAGCCGGGATTTGGTCCCGTGACCTGCGGGTCAGCAGGCGAGTACCTTAGCCACTAGACCACCACGCGGGAGCTAAAACGCTTTATTACTCATGCTAACACGACCATTTTCCTGGCATCAAGCCTGCCTAAGGCCCGTTTGCAACTGAGTTTCAAGTACCAGTGTGGCTCTGCGGCAGAATACTGGGATGGCAGGCAGGGGACCTGGGTTCGAAAACTGCTGTGCGTTGGGTTTTTTATTTAGCTTACTTCCTGCGATATCGGTTACGGGCACCGGTGATGGCGGACAGCTACAGCGCCGCAAGCCACTCTTGTTGTGATCTCGCCACAGTTTCACTGTAAACAGTTCACCGCAACTGACCAAAATGCAGACGCTCGCAAAGACGTCACAGCTCATGGGTGCATCGATGTTGCCCTCCTGCACTTGTGTTTATAAAACTTCAGTTATATCGACAGAATACAAATCTCGCCAGCTTGTTTGTGAACCTACAAAAATGAACCCACATAGCATGGATTGTGAAGAAAAGTTGGGTGCCATCGCCAGTGGAAGGTTTGTATACAGAGTTATGCGAATAGTAAATTTTAGCGTTGAAACCAATTGGAATAGTGGGTACCACATGCAAAAGGAAAAAAAAAAACAAAAGGCCTCTTTGCCATGACCGAAGTAACCCGCAAAACATTTTTAAATTCAAACAAGGCTTGTGCAAACGTCTTTTTGATTCGAAGGAAATGGCAACCTTGAATGGCAGCACAATTTCAATTTCGGGAGAATGCAAATGGTAACCTGCACAGTTTGTCACATTTTAAAATTTACGATAATCGGAGCTTATCACCCTGCATAACAAGCTTTAAAACACAAAGGAAGAATGGATGTCATGGTAATATGTTTCTTTAATCGTGAAGCGAGGCTTTGTGGCACGCGGGCCTTTTTTTTGTAAAGATGTAATTACGATATAGCACCCCCCCCCCCATGCAGTAGTGTAAGAATATTTACAGAGAGATTGCAAAGCCTTCGAACGCGGAGTCATCTCCAACCAGGCGTTACATATGCTGCGCAGAGCGCACTCGAGTGCCCTGAAGCACCACACTGTCATCTGGTTCCCCGCCCATCTCGGCCAGGTGCAGGGTGCCCTACCCAACCTCAACAAGATCCCCCGTGATGCAGCGCGCGCACTTACCAACCGCACCATCACAGGGCAACCCCATGGATCTTGCTGACTTAGAGACCAATCGAGATGCACCCATTATGTACAATGACATAACAAAGCACTTTTACCTTGAACGCCGCATTTTTCTACTCCCACATCCGAACCTTAACAGACCGCAGGCATTAACCCTACACCTATTACAGACACACACGTAGTACCCAAACCTTGTCACGCTTCACGTTTATTATTCTGATGCATACCCCAGCGACACATGTCCATCAAGTGGATACACTGCGACACTCGCACACATGCTCTGGGAGTGCAGAACAACTCCTCCCGACTCTGCCTCAAACAAGTGGGAGAGGTCTCTCAGGAGCTCACTTCCCGCAGACCACAAATGGGCCGTCCAGCAGGCCCGCGAAGTGGCTGCCAGGTACTATCTGTCGGTCCCTGCGTGAAAGACGGCCCGCTACGCGCTAAGCGCGTCCTGCAGGACTGAAATCAAGTTTTTTTTTTCATTTTTTCTAATGCATGGAGACTAATACAGACATGGCACTTGGTTTATCTCAAATATATCGAAATTTACAACAATATAAATTCAAATCTAAGGAAATTCGAATACGAGATGTACGAATAATCCTAAGCGCTTGAATGTTCGCGCAAGCCTAAAAGTTTGTGGTGCAAACAGAGCAGGAACGAGAGAGACAATTGTGATAGGACTCCTGGCATTCTGTTTTCTATTCTCATTCCTTGTTTGCAGTATGTGCCATAAATCGTTACATCATGTGCACATAACATTACAATCTGCTAAAGCACGTTCTAATTGGGATATCGCAGTATTGCTCAAAGTACGAGAGTCCCTTTCGCGAGGCAATGTTGAGAGGATGTCACCCAGGAAGACCCGTTCAGTACCAGAAGGAATATACAAGGTCATATGTCGGCTCTCTTGGTGCAAGTGAAGGAAACATGTTGCGCAGGTTGAGGAAGGACCCTGTAATGACAAAAGCCAGTTGGCAGTCTGAAGTATTCGCAATGTAATATAGTGAACACTACGATACGGAACACAAGAGCATGTGGTGGATAGCCTCGAACTCGACACATTCTAACAGCGCTGTCAAAAAATGGTGCGAATGGCAATGATTTCTCGCGAATCATCACTCCAACCACACGTTCATTTTTGGGGTGTGTGAAACAAGGCGAGAGCCCGACAGTGGAGTGCCTACTCATGCGCAGCGAAGTGCGACTTTATGAAAGTTTTTTTGCTGTATCCCGTTTTTTTTTCTATACACTTACACGCCCCCGCACGCACTCAGGAATACTTAAGCGTGACATTTTGTGCAGAGCGAGAGGTAGCTCACAGCCATGTTTTCCTTATACAAGCGAGCGGCCGACTATATGGAATTGGTTTTTTCCATCTCTGCAATAACGAGGTGGGCGTGCCGACAGTTAGTGGAACCGCACCTTCAGCGAGTTTCCGGCATCAGCCGCCCCGAATCCCTATGCATATCGGGATCGAGGATTTCCACGCGCTCGTGTTACCATACCCGTGTGTTCCCACTCGTGCAGCTCACGATAACACTTCTGCTAGAACAAGTTTATGGGAGACCATGCAGCGCTGGATAGGTGGCGCGCCGAAAAAGAGCACCTGGTGGAGAGTCGCGACAAAACTCAGCTGCTGGCGCCCAGACGACCAGCAGCAGTGTAGCGCTCTGAGAGCACACGTGTGTGCCTCTGCCATGCTTTATTTTGGGTCAAACAGCTCAAAAAGCCATTGCACCAGTAATAATGCACTGTGGTTTAGAAGAATAACTTTGTCCGAAGGCTACTCTCACCTAAAAAGCACTAAAAAGTAGAGAGAAGCTCCGCAAAGCGGACTGCGTCTATGCGTATAGTATCGAAGGGACAGTGCTGTGCCGTAATGGCAGCTTACTCGTCCTCATTTTGTGGTTGCGTGCTGAGTTTTGGGTTAATGCTAGTGCTGGCTGACATGTCCCCATCAATAAATTCATGCTGCGACGATACTACGCAACCAACATCTGTAGTAAAACAAGCAAAAAAGCAGCGTAAGTGGTAGCTGCGTCAATTTCTTTTGGCATCGTTTGTACGCCCTGTCCGTGTTGGGTATGCACGGGGACATTTATCAAACAAACCACCATGGTGGCATTGCCGTGTGGTGTCACGCTGCTATTCTTGAGGGCGCGGGATAGAGTAGCGACCATAGGCGGCCGCACTTCGATGGGGGTGAAATGTAAAAAGGACACCCGTGAGCCAAGATATTTGCGCATTGGAGAACCTCAAGCGGTCACATTATAGATTCGCACACTACAGCGTACCTCTAAATGATATCTTGTTTGGCATATGAAAGCCTAGAAATCATCGATGTTGAAGAAACATCTCGATTTCATGCCGACACAGGCAAGCGGAATAGCTCCAGTGTTGGGCGAACTAAACAAGTAAAAATCGAAGACATTTGATAGTTCTCTAGCAAGGCATGAATTCCAGTGTCACTTAGCCACGGCAGCCAGTGAGAAAAACGTCTACCGCATCGGCTGACTAGAAAAAGCTAAGCTTCGAGTGGTCCGCTGCTTTTTCGTAACAAAAACAATGTCTTTTTCACAAATTAAGTTAAACAGAGGCACCTCTGCATCGAGTGTTCACCGCGAGAGTATTTGATAGGAGCTCAGAGGCGAACATGAACGTGGCCCCGCACAAGCCTTGTGTACACGCACCTGTTTTTTTTAAAGACCACCTGCCCATCGTATCATTCACTTCAAGTGGTGGCATCAGATGGAGTTTGGTGGTGGTAGTGGTGGTGGACAGATGGATCGACGCATGGAAACTGTCCTGAAGTGCACGACTCAACGCTCAGTGGGCCAGATAAAAAAAAGTTTGCATATGCCGTATGTTGCATAATACGCTCACTTTATTTCCGGTAAAACACCGATTAAACTCGACTGTATGGCCCTGGATCCCACTGGTGGCTGTCTTCACTATCGAATAAATATAGCAGACACGTGCCATTCGGCTTAGAAACAAGCCCGACAGCACTAGACAGAAGAACGGGAGCAGACTTTTGCTCGCCTGACCGCTTGGATGCAAGGCCGCCTCCACTTTCGACTTCCTCGCTTTCCATTATACGTTCTCCCTCTTTTTATATATTATTTCACTTGAATGCGCCGCAGTGCAGCCAGCGCCATTTCGTTTTGTCATGCGAGCACGCACCGCCATCACTCTACCAGCTGCCACTCTCGTCTGTGGGAGCACCTGAGAAGTGCGCGCTCTCACCGCCAGGGTGGTCGTGGAAACTCCAGTTCTAGTTCCCTATAAAGAGGTTTCTAAGCAGCCAATGAAGTTTAACACGCATCTACTGATGTCACATGAACTTCCCGACAGCACTTGAATACCAGCTCTGTGACTTGTATGGACGAACGCATGGCAGTCACCTGGAGTTCGACACACGAGTGTGGCCACCAGGAACTCTAAGGCAGGTGAGAAGGACTCGTGAAAGAAAAGCTGAAAACGGTCTACGCACAACCCGAACCAATTCTAGCCGCAAGGTCCATGGATGATCCATCCACAGTGTCCCCCACTGTCATCATAATTGAAGCCCAGGCTTGGAGACCGAACCGGAGGCCAAGCGTGACCGTAGGGATGGAACGCAAACAGCCGAGGGACAGGAACTACGATACAGTAACAGGAAAGTTTTAAGTGTATACCCGAAAGTTAAAGAATATCAAAAACTTACGCGTACATCCATCGCGGCATGGACACTATACTCACTGGCACTGATGATACAACTCTATAGAAGTAAGCGCATTTAAGGTGGCTCCGCTTGCATCCGCAAAAGCCACGTTACGTACCAGGAATAACCGGCAAGAAACAGTGGATGGAAGCGCAACGGCATATGAAGGATCCGCCCTACGAAAACGCAAAAAAATACTTTCAACGGCTATATAAAGGCTGCCTAGTGTCCACTAAAGATCCCCTTTGCCACACGATTCATGTGGTGACGGTAAACCCAGCGGGACTTAGTATAAATAGAGCTTTCGGCAGGAAGGCACCGGAGAAGAACTGCCCACCGAACAACAAGCAGCGGCAAAGTAATACCGACCTACGTTGGCCTTTACAGTCAGGCGTGTGCCTCCCCGAAACGTCCTGTTCGCGATTCCTTGCATTCAATTGTAGTGTTTGTGCGTGTTGTACTGCTCGTTCTTTTGCTGCAGCCATGACCTGTCACTAAACACGCGTATAACTTCATGTTTCTGAAGTCCGAAGTTATAAATAAGCGCCGTCTCCCTAGCCAGTACCCTTTCGGTTTCGTCGCGAAGAACACCCTCAGTGGCAGTAGTGCCAAAGCTTGCATACCAGCACCCTTCACGATTAAGCTTAAAAATGTGCGGTGCGAAAAAACTGGCGTGTGGTAATAGTAAAATGCTTACCACACTCGCCAAGCCCCGTTTCTTTCACCAATTCTACATAACTTCTTGCCAGAACATCAAGGCAATTATTCTTCAGAAGTGTCAAGAAATCAGTTTGATGTTTTTCCATGGTCCGAGCATTAGTGTTCCTGGGCCCTGGCGAAGCATAGTTTGTAGAGCTGCAATGATACACGCATCATTGCTAACTTCCATCAAATTCAGGAGTCTCCGATAGAATAGCCACGATATAATTACAAATCATGATTACGGAGTTAGACAAGGAGAGCAGAAAGGTGGGTCTTAAAATTAATCTGCAGAAAACGAAAGTAATGTACAACAACCTCGGCAAGGAGCAGCGCTTCGAGATAGGTATTAGTGCACTTGAAGTTGTGAAAGACTATGTCTACTTAGGGCAGGTAATAACCGCAGAGCCGAACCACGAGATTGAAGTAACTAGAAGAATAAGAATGGGGTGGAGCACATTCGGCAAGCACTCTCAAATTATGACAGGTAGTTTGCCACTATCCCTCAAGAGGAAGGTATATAACAGCTGTATCTTGCCGGTACTTAGCTACGGAGCAGAAACCTGGAGACTTACAAAGAGGGTTCAGCTTAAATTGAGGACGACGCAGCGAGCAATGGAAAGAAAAATGGTAGGTGTAACCTTAAGAGACAAGAAGAGAGCAGATTGGATTAGGGAACAAACGGGGGTTAAGGATATCATAGCTGAAATCAAGAAGAAGAAATGGACATGGGCAGGGCATGTAGCGCGTAGACAGGATAACCGCTGGTCATTAAGGGTAACTGACTGGGTTCCCAGAGAAGGGAAGCGGGTTAGGGGGAGACAGAAGGTTAGGTGGGCAGATGAGATTAAGAAGTTTGCGGGTATAAATTGGCAGCAGCAAGCACAGGACCGGGTTAACTGGCGGAACATGGGAGAGGCCTTTGTCCTGCAGTGGACGTAGTCAGGCTGATGATGATGATGAATTACAAATCACACAACATGGGACACAAAACTGTGGATGAGATACTTTCGACCACCTGGAGCCCCGTTACCGCACTGCGAAATGTACGTTCAGTATTTAGGAGTTGAAAAAAAAAATCTCTTAAGAGGCACTTTCGTTTACAAGGTTTACAGTTGTCAGTAATTTTCAACAAACAACACTTTCAAAGTCGCTGAAGTTAGCTTGAGCAGCTATATTTGCTTATATTTAGCGAGCGCATGATTCCTGAAAGTCGTCATACTAAAGATATGTCCCGTTGGCGATTGCGAGATCTGTATATTGGTGGCACTACTGTTTACCTGCATGAGATGTGCTCCCCCCCCCCCCCTTGGCCAGGAGTCAAACCCATGTGCTTAAATTTAGTAGCGCAATGCAACACCTTGTCTTCTCAGTTACTGTGATGAGTACCAGCCGTGAAGATACGCTACGTGCAGCACTCTCAGATTAGCAACAAAAGTGCGTGTTATACTGCATGAGCACTAAGTTGTCTTGTTTCACAGTCGTCGGTGCGGGTAAGAATGCAATTTTGACTAATACTACACTAAATACACTACAGTAAATAATACTAAAGTACTACACACACAAACACTGACATAAGAGGAATCAAAACACCAATGCCGATTGCAAAACTTCCCTACGAAAAACCTTTTCTCCATACCCATATTTACTTATTCGTTATGTGCTGTGTAGGAATACAGCCAACTACGCCACTGAAGGCACGGCTTTATTCTAAGGCTCCACAAGTGAGCCACACTCAAACTATAATGGAAAAGGTAGAGTGTACTAGAACTTTTGAGTGGCGCGACCGAAACGCTCTCCCCTTGCTTTTTCCGTCCCCAACTTGCGGCGAAAGTAGCGGCGGCGCTGCCGTCGCCCAATCTTCCCACTTGGTTTACTCAGCTGGCTCGGCGGCATGGCCGGCATCTCGGTTTTAGTCGCGAAATGACGAAGAAGCAGCGTCTAAACCATTTTTATGCGCCAGGTTGCACAACTGGATATCCGCGTGTGCAACAGAGTCGGAAGTTTTCGCTTTTTAAGGCCTTGAAAGACGAAGAACGACGACTTCTTTGGGAGCGGAACCTCCATCGACTTGACTAGCCGCTTGACGCCGATTGTGGTGTGTGCGAGTTACATTTCGAACTGCATTTCATTGTGAGAGACTACGTACATGTAATCAATGGTGTTCAAGTCCGAATTCCTAGGGGAACGCCGACACTTGCCCCTGATGCAGTCCCGACGATCTTGTCCAACCTGCCTGCATATTTGACGCTCAAAACTCCGGCTCCGCAGACCCAAACAAAGCGGCGGCATCAGTGTGTGCCGGCTGAGAATGACAACAGAAAACGGCGACGCATTAGCACTCCTGCACAGCTCCTTGTGGATACCAACGGTGCAACTTCTGCAGATGGCGACGAAGCTGACGAGGCAAGCTCAAGTCCTTCGTCTGACGCGGTTGTCACTCTCGGTGACCTTCGTGGTCTTGTCCTACCATCAAAGTCATGGGAGCTGCACGAGTTTCCTAGATTTGCCGTCGTGTCGTACGTAGCGTGCTCACTGAATCCTAGCATTCGTGAACTTTGCATTAAACGAGCCGTATACTTCACCTGTGCAGACAATGGAAGCGTGCAATGTGAAGCGTTCGTGCAAGAGAAACTAATCAGCAAGTCCAGTTTAGTAAATGTTCGAGAAGCCTCAGATGCTTTGCAGCTTGTTGCAAGCATCCCACTCTGTTGTGGAGCAGCAGAAACTTCATTTTTGCCACTATCGGACCTTACCCGTGCACGGTCTATACGCGCAAATGAAGTCAAGAGGAGAAATCTTCTACAGTGTCAAAAGCGCACAGCAGCAATTAAAATTGAGTAGGCTATAAATTGCTACAGTGGCGTAAAAAGGATGTCAGTTTTCGTGCATATTTTTTTACACTCTTAATTTTTTGGCGGTGCACCAAGAAGAAAAACAATTTTTCTTAGAAGAGGCTTGTAAGCGAGAGAACGTGCAAATAATGACGCGAAATCTCAAAATAAATCTTTGATCTTGAATCTTTTTGTATCTAACCTGCGATGGTAAATTTAGCAGCATTAGGGATCGCGGTGCATAATTCATCGATCTAAGCCAATTCATTGTTGCGCTTCAGTGTCCCTTCAAACGATATTTCGACCATAACATCTTTTTTTTATTTAAATGCATTTTGGAAAGACAACCTGAACTCTGTCGTTCTCTTTGCTTTGTTTTATGTTATCTTTTGTATCCTGGCTCTATATTTTACGTTTTTTTACAATTTACCTAATTGCAAATGTATTGTTTTATAAATATGTAAACCTTGCATTTTTATGTTATCAATTATGATGATCATTAGTTACGGCTCTGCTTTGCAGTGTTGTTGCATTTTTAAACTCTCAAAATCTTCCAGTACTATTTTTCACTTAACACATTCTTGTGCAGTATTACTTATTTGCATTTCTGTGGGTCCTACAACAATGAATCTATTCCCATATTTCAAAACTAAAGGGAGGTTTGGAAATACTCTGCTGTTCTTCAAATAATATCAATAAAGCCTACTTTTTTGTCGTGTGTCCAGGCAACCACAAGCAACGAGCCTTTTATTTGAGTCTGCAGCTTTGGTGTTTTACGCGGAATGGACCAAGAGTTCTTCGTTTTGTGTGCAGCATATTCCTTTTTTTTGGGGGGGGGCGCTTCCGGTGTGTACCGGCCAGCTGGTTTCTCGTCTAAAATGTGTACACTTTAAAAATTAAAAAATAAACGCGCTGGTATATCGTACAATGTGCTATGCTGCTTCGCGCTGCAGTGGGTTCAGCAGCAACTTCAATAACAATAATGCAAAATAACCTTTATTTGCGCGAAAAAGGGGAGCTATGTGAATAAGAAAAAAAAGAGGGAGAGGTACCATACTAGGCGCGACGGAGAGGTACCAACAGGTACGCGGAACGCCTGCCAGCCATCCGCCCGGGTAGGATGGATGGATGGATGGATGCTATGAGCGTCCCCTTTATAACGGGGTGGTGACAAGTATGCCACCAGGCTCGACAAAAAAAAAAACAACTTTTTTCTTTTTTTTATGTTGGCCTAATGCCTCTACTTCGATAAATTCTATCTTAATGGAAAAAAAGGTAAATTTTCAGCTTAAGTTCTCTGCCATTTACGGCACACTGTCCATATTTTATTTTTCCAACATTTATTTTTGTCCTTTCTCTCTAATTTTCTGCCACCAATACTCTAACCTTCTCTTACTTATTTCAATCGCGGGTGTGTTCAGCTTTCCATTGTTGTCCCTAAAACCCAAGGCTTCCTGTAGGCTCGTGCCCAAACGTACACCTGGGTGGATATCTCCACATTCAATCAGAACATACTCCGCCGTTTCCTTATCTTTCCCGCAGCATGTGCATTGTTCTTCTTCTTTACTGAATCTTGCTTTATAACTACGCGTTCTAAGGCAACCCGATCTAGCTTCAAACAGTAAAGCGCTTCCCCTTGAATTATCGTAAAATGCCTCCCTCCTTATTTCATTTTTGCCCTTTCGGTAGTTACTCAAAGCCGGTTTTTTCTCCATAGCTGCCATCCAGTAAATCCTCTCCGCCTCCCTGACTTTTCCCTTAACGCTCTTTGTTGACATATGGCTTACAATACCAGCCGTATATTTACTAGTGAGTCTTCTAGTTCTTTTTCTCCACTGTGTGTCCACGCTCTTCCTATACAAATAACGGAACACCTTCTCTGCCCATCTACTCTCCTTCATATTTCTTAGCCTTTCTTCGAACCTTATTTTGCTCTGCGCTTCCCTCGCCTCAAAACCTGCCCACCCCATATCGCCCTTTACAGCCTCGTTTGTCGTCTTCCCGTGAGCACCCAACGCGAGGCGTCCCACAGTCCTTTGATTTACATCCATTCCCGATTGCACCTCTGCCCTCATGCACACCACTGAGTTCCCAAAAGTAAGCCCTGGAACCATTACACCCTTCCACAGACCTCGAAGCACCTCATACCTATTGTATCCCCACAACGCTCTGTGCTTCATTATTGCCGCATTCCGCTTTCCTTTTGCTGCCGAGGCTTTTTCCTGTACCTCCATGTATCTATCACTCTCATTTACCCATACTCCAAGGTACTTGTATTCACTTACCCTCGGTATTTCTTGGCCTTGTATGGACACCGTCTGATCACAGGGATCATTGAATACCATCAATCCACACTTCGTTACACTGAATCCTAGTCCAAGAGCTTCACCTTCCCTTCCACATATATTCGCCAGCTGCTGTATATCATCTCGACTGTCCGCAAATAAGACGATATCGTCCGCATAAAATAAACCTGGAAGCTTCTGCTCAATCATCATGTCGCCCTGTTTGTGTGACAGATTAAAACCAATGTTGCTACCTTCGAGCGCTTTTTCCATACTCACCATGTACAGCATGAATAACAGCGGGGACAAAGGACATCCCTGTCTCAGACCCCTGCTAACCTCAACGTTCTCTTTGCTACGCATTCCTTCCCACTCTATGCAAACTGTATTTTCTCGGTATATCTCCCTCAAAAGCTGTATACAGTCGTCGCCCATGCCCATTCCTTTCAATATATCCCACAAAATTTCCTGATTAACGTTGTCGTATGCCCCAGTGATGTCTAGAAAAGCCACGTACAAGGGCCTATTCTCTATTTTAGATATTTCTATACACTGAGTGAGAACAAACAGGTTATCGTCTAACCGCCTGTCGACTCGAAATCCGTTCTGAAGTTCTCCCAAAATATCGTTATGTTCGGCCCATGTTTCTATTTTCATTTTTACTGCTTGCATCGCCAACCTGTATAGTACCGATGTAATGGTTAGTGGTCTATACGAGCGAATCTTGTCCTTTTCTCCCTTGCCTTTATAGATTAAGTTCATTCTACTTTGTCGCCAACTGTCCGGTATTTGTCCGTCCTTTAAGCTTTTTTCTACTGCTTTTAACAATGCTTCTTTAGTGTTATGTCCTAGTTCGTTAATGAGGCTAACGGGAATCCCATCTAAACCCGCGGCAGTGCGCTTTGGAATTTTTCCTTCGGCCTTTTTCCAGTTGAAATTATCAAGTACTAGCTCTTCCTCTGTTGCTTTCTCCGCCACACTTTTACTCACCGGGGAGATGCCCTGGACGCTCTTTTGAAACGAATCGGCTGTTACCTTTTGGATGTAACCTAGCGCTTCGTACCCTTCCAATTGATTTCCTCCTTCATCTAGAATATGTTGTTGCGTTGTGACAGACTTCCTACCTAGCGCCTTTATGTGGCTCCAAAAAATCCTAGGCGCGGCCTCCTTTTTTTCGTGTATCTCTGTCATCCAGCGTTCACTTTCACCTTTAATTTTTGCCTCTACCAATTTCTGTACAAGGGATTTTTTCTCTAAATATATTTCCCATATTTTTTTGACTTCGTCCTGCGGCCGCTTCTCCTTTTTTGCCTTTCTATGCTCCCGTGATGCTTCGCGTCACGGGAGCGTCGGTAGATTGGTCGACGCCAGCGCCACCGCATCATTCCACGCCGGAATGGCCGCTCCCAGGCAGCCACTCGCGCCACTCAAAAGCTTCTAGTACACTCTAGAAAAGGTATGGCTTGCTTGCTCCAAATGCATACAACCAAAAGCTGATTGCACACGAATCTTGAATATATAATTTATGTAAAAGGTAACGATGACGGTCTGCACAGTAATATATTGTCACGAGCAAAACAATACTTACAACCAGGAGTTCATCCGAACCAGTGCCACAAAAATGTTCTCTTCTTCTTCGCAGCCCAAAACGAGTATGAGCCACAGTAGCTCGTTTATCAATGGTGGCATTACCCCCTCTTCCAAGAAGCATCGTCTCGATGCTGTACATGAAGGGAAAAAAAGAAAATGAGACTAAAATTACCATGCAAGCAAAATGAATGGCGTAAGGCGGAATAACGTAGTTGGTTCTGGAGTCTAGAGTTAAATGAGAAATAAAAAAATAGGAAGGATTGCAAGGGAAACACGAAACAAAAAGAAAGACGCGAAGTTACCCATAAAGTCAGTCAGTCACTGGCGATTCACAGCGCGAAAAGAATGGTTTGAGCCGCGAAGCGTGAATGACTTCAGTTTGCGGGGTGAAACGAAAACGTCCCGAAGTGCCTTCTTGGAGAACCTCGTAAGTGACGTCGCTGAGACGTCGTACGACCTTGTAAGGGCCGAAGTAGCGGCGAAGGAAGCTTTTCTGAACGGCCATGCTGTCGGATAGGGGTCTACACCTGGACTTCATCAACAGGCTTCAAAATAACTTCACGTTGGCGAAGATTGTAGCAGCGCACGTCTGCGGTTTGGTGATGTTGAATACGGGGACGAGCAAGTTGACGGGCCTCTTCTGCGCACTGCGCAAATTTGGCGGCATCCGTGTGGTATATTCCTAAGTTGTCGGGCAGGAGCATGGCGTCGAGCATCGTCGTGATCTCGCGACCATGTACAAAGCAAAAAGTTGTGAAACCGTTACTTTCTTCAACAGCAGTGTTATACGCAAAAGTTACGTAGGGAAGTATGGCGTCCCAGTTCTTGTGATTGATGTCCACATACATTGACAGCACGTCTGCAATTGTCTTATTGAGTCGTTCAGTCAGCTCGTTTGCCTGTGGGTGGTAAGCCGTTGTTTTACGATGTTCTGTGCCACCTAATCACAAGACTTCTTGCAGCATCTCTGCGGTGAAACCTGTCCCACGATCAGTTATGACGACAGCTGGCGCACCCTGACATAAGACGATGCTGTTAACGAAAAATTGGGTGACGTCTGCTGCGGTGGCTTTTGGAAGCGCCTTGTTTTCACAGTAGCGTGTTAAGTAGTCAGTAGCGACCACAATCCACAGGTTTCCTGACGAATACGTGGGGAATGACTCCAGCAAGTCCATACCAATCTGATGGAAGGGCGCCTTTGGTGGGCCTACTGGTTGCAATAGTCCCGCTGGTCGTAAAGGTGGAATCTTACGTCGCTGACAGTCGCAACATGTGCGAACGTAGTGCTTCACAGTCTTTGCGAGTCGTGGCCAGTAGTAGGAGCGTTGAATCCGTTGCAACGTGCGCGTATAGCCGAGGTGTCCGGACGATGGCTCATCATGACACGCACGTAAAATGTCACCACGAAGCGTAGTTGGCGCAACAAGCAGATATTTAGCTTGGTAGGATTAAAGTTCTTTTTATAAAGCATTCCATCGCGGAAGCAAAAGGAGGATAGTGAGCGTGCAAAGCTTCGAGGAGGGTGGGAATTGCGTCCTTCCAGGTAGTCAATAAGCGGGATGAGCTCCGAGTCATGACGCTGTTGCTCAGCTAAGCGGGTCGGTGATACGGCAGAAAGAAACGTGACGTCGTCTTCAAGGTCAGTGTGGGCATTTTCTACCGGTGCACATGAGAGACAGTCGGGGTCGGTGTGTTTCCGTCCGGATTTGTGGACGATGGTGACATCGAAATCTTGTAGCCGAAGGCTCCATCGTGCTAGACGACCTGAGGGATCTTTGAGATTTGCGAGCCAATAAAGGGAATGTTGGTCCCTAACTACCCTGAATGGGCGGCTGTACAAGTATGCGCGGAACTTTGTTATGGCCCGGACAACAGCGAGGCATCCCTTTTCGGTTGCAGAATAGTTTTTCTCCGCTGGGGATAACGTTCTGCTCGCATAAGCGATCACGCGCTCTACGCCATCATGCCACTGAAGTAATACCGATCCTAGTCCAACGTTGTTGGCGTCAGTGTGTAATTCCGTGTCGGCGCTTTCGTCAAAATGACCCAGTACAGGCGGAGCCTGGACGAGCTTTTGGAGGCTGTCGAATGCATGGCACTGATCGGGACCCCAAACAAACGAGACACCGTCTTTTGTAAGCTTGTTGAGGAGTTCAGCAACCTTTGAAAAGTTTTTGACAAGGCGCCTTTAATACGCACAGAGCCCCGGAAATCGGCGCAGGTCGCGCTTATCTGTGGGCACGGGAAAGGCGGCAACGGCGCGGGTTTTCTACGGATCTGGGCGGATGCCGGCATGGCTCACAATGTGACCAAGGAACTTCAGTTCTTCATATCCAAAATGACATTTCTCGGGTTTGAGAGAAAGCCCCGCTGTTCTGATTGTCTGAAGAACAGCCTGAAGGCGTTGGACGTGTTGTTCAAACGTGTCTGCAAAGACCACGACGCCATCAAGTTGTACGAGACATGATTGATATTTGAGCCCCGTGAGGACCGTATCCATCATTCTTTGGAAAGTTGCTGGCTCAGAGCATGGATTAAAAGGCAACACTTTAAACTCGTACAGGCCGTGTGGAGTAATAAACGCCGTCTTTTCGCGGTCGCGCTCATCCACTAGCGATTTGTCAGTACCCGTTACGCAAATCCACGGAGTAAAATTATTTAGCGTTGCTTATACGGTTCGACGAGTCAAATATCCGGGGTAAAGGATTAACGTCTTTTTTGGTGACCTTGTTCAGTTTACGGTAATCAACGCAAAAACGCAACGTACTGTCCTTCTTCTTTACTAGCACAAGTGGCGAAGCCCAGGGACTGGTCGATGGCTGGATGACGTCGTCATGAAGCATCTGCTGAACTTGGTCACGTATAGCGTCTTGCTCTTTTTGTGACACCCTATAGGCATGTTGTCGGATGGCTCTCACGGTGGGTTCCGTGATGATACGATGCTGAGCAAGTGGTGTCTGTTTAACCTTTGACGTAGTGGCAAAGCAGTCTTGAAATGAGCCGAGTATAAGCAAAAGGCTTTCTCGTTGAGCCGAAGGTAGTCTCTCGTTGACGTCGAGAGTGCTCGCGAAGGCCTCGTCAGGGTGGTAATTCAGTGAAAATGAAGCTAACGTGGACGAACCGTCGGAATCGGCAAAATCTTCACAATATGCAATGGCAGTGTGTCTCGTTAGGTGGCGATATTCGTCGCTGAAGTTCGTGACCAGCAGGTGAACATGCCTGTTGCTAGGCTGAGTGATTTCTCGGGCAACACATATTTGTCGTGAAATAAGGAGAGACGAATTCACCTCTGCAATTACCGCGTCAGACACGTCCTGTCCTAATTCTACTTTGGCAAAGAGGCTGCTTCGAGGTGGAAGAGTCAGAGAATCCTCGGTAACACGGAGCGCTCTTTTCCGGAATTGTGTACTGTCAGTTGCAGCGCAAAAAGGATCCTCGAACGACACAAGTAATTCACGGAGGTCGATGACGGCGCCGTATTCATGTAGGAAGTCAATTCCTAGAATGACTGGCCGAGATAACACGCGCAATACTAGAAAAGAGCCCGCATATGTCGACGTACGTATTCGGATGGGTGCCGTGCACATACCAGTAGGCCTCACCAAATGGCCACCTGCCGTGCGCAACTGGGGTCCTTCCCATGGTGTGGTAACCTTCCTCAGTTCAGATGCCAGTGTACCGCTCGTTACGGAATAGTCGGCACCGGTGTCGACGAGGGCGTTGACAGCATAATTGTCGACGAAGACGGTGATTTTGGCGGAAACAATCTTTCTGTTGTCGAAAAGACTGCAAAACCGGAATGGTCCTCGTCCGGTCGCGTCATCGAAGGAGGGTCTTTTACAATTCGCCGGGCCGCGACTTCACCCCCAGAAGTCGCCGGTCCTAGTTTCCCCTGCGGGGACTTGGTGACCGGCTCCTGAAAGGAGCGGAAGACGTTGAGGGCAAACTGGGTGACGTGGACCGGCGAGGCGATGGTGATCTCGACTGGTGGTGCTGAATAGTCGAAGGTGTTTGCTGGCCCGTGAGACCGTGAGATAGGCTTCGATTTCGCGAGGGCGCTCACCGTAGCGCGGGCATCGAACATCAGGGTGGAAGCCGCGGAGACCTAGTTGCCGGTATTGACAGTTCTGGTATACGTGACCCGCTTTGCCGCAGTGATAGCAGAGCGGACGGTTATCTGAGGTGCGCCACGTGCTTGCCTTGCTACCACGTTGTCTTGTCGCAGACGGCAGATAGGTGGGTGTGCTCGGAAACCTTCAGCTGAGAGGCGGCCTCGAAGCAGTGTCGTGGAATGGCTGCATAGCCTGGTACCTTGGCCGCATAGCAGGGTCTGTAGCCGGTGGTGCAGAGGATCGCAATGCTACTGCGTATGTCAGGATTGGGGCCTCGGAAATCAGTGGTACGATTGGGGCCAGGGGTATGACAGCCTGCTGGACTTCTTGTCTTATTACATCTGCGAAGGCCGACACAGGTGAATGGGATCCCACTGCCTGAAGCAGTCGCAATTTGTCCCAAACGATATTTCGAATGAAGTCTGCAAGGGCCTGTATCTCGCTGTCAGAGCCGATAGAGCATGCGGTGGCCGGGATCTGCCGTTCGTATTGTGAGGACCACTGCTCCAGCGTACGTTCCATCGTGGTTGCCTCACTGATGTACTGGGCGACTGTCATCGGTGGATTGCGCACGAGCCCAGCGAAAAGCTGTTCTTTTACTCCGCGCATCAAATTCCGCACCTTCTTTTCCTCGGGCATGGCAGGATCCGCCCGCTTGAAGAGCCGAAGCATGTCCTCGACAAACATGGATACTCATTCGTTCGGACGCTGGTTTCTGCCGGATATAGCTTGTACAGCCCTCTCCTTCCTCTCGGTGTTGCGATAGGCGTCACGAAGCTGTCGGCTAAACTCTTGCCAGGTTGCAAAGGAGCCCTCGTGGTTCTCGCACCACGTCTTCACAGAATCCTTTAAGTAGAAGTAAACTCGGCGCAGCTTGCGAACATCGTCCCAATCGTTGATACTGGCAACCCGATCAAAGTGGTCGAGCCAGTCATCTACATCCTCGAATATGTCTCCATGGAACAGCTTTGGTGTCTGTCGCGCATGAAAAACATGCGCGAGAAGAGAACCACGGGCATCGCTGGTTTAGACCGCCTAGCTTGTCGTCGGAGTCGCCATTTTTCTGGGTGTCGATACTAAGGAACCATATTCAGGGGGTTACCCAAGCAGGCGGTGGCTTCTTCTTGCTCTGGGAGATGTAGCCGTCTCCAAGATGGCCGACACAACCGAAGTACACGTACCCAGCGTCTCCACCAGTAATGTCACGCGCAAAACAAGACTTATAGCCAGGAGTTCACCCGAACCAGAGCAACGAAAATGTTCTCTTTTTCTTCGCAGTCCAAAACGACTATGAGCCACAGCGGCTCGTTCATCAATGGTGGCAATATATATATATATATATATATATATATAGGCAGGCATGGTGGTTGAGTGGCCGTAGCGTTGCATATAGTCTAGTATATCCTCCGTGAGCGGTCACAACGTGGTTTATTTCGACGTTTCGGCCTATCGGCCTAGAGTCTGGCCTTCATCAGATGAAGGCCAGACTCAAGGCCAGACTCAAGGCCAGACTCTAGGCCGAAACGTCGAAATAAACCACGTTGTGACCGCTCACGGAGGATATACTAGACTCTCTCTCTCTCTCTCTCTCTCTCTCTCTCTATATATATATATATATATATATATATATATATATATATATATATATATATATATATATATAATATATATATATATATATATATATATATATATATATAATGAGCTATAATTATAGATATAATTTATTTCTTCTTTCTTCTTATTTACATTCCATTGGTTCTAATAACTTCCCCTGTACATTCCTTGGCATTACTGCCTGTTATATCTCATTATATTGTGTTAAAACACGGAAATACGAGCCCTTAGGTATACACTTCTCTCCCTTATTTCATTGAACGAGGGTCTCGTACTGGCAGACTTGGTGTGTTAGGTTGTATAAGAGGGACAATTAATCAGCTGCCCGCTCATAATAAGTTCACGTGCTACGTGACGCCAAACATGCGAATAAGAGTGTTTTCACACTCGTTGTTTGGCTTATAGATGGCGCTGACTGTCACTCCTACTTCTAAATTCACATATAAACCCCAAAAAGTGGATGGAGGGACGGCCGCTGTGATAGCTCAGTGGTTAGAGAATCGAATGCGTTATTCGAAGGTCGTGGGTTCGTTTCCTGCTCACAGCTGGTAATTTTTTCATCCACTTTTCTTTCTTCTTTCTTCTTATTTACATTCCATTGGTTCTAATAACTTCCCCTGTACATTCCTTGGCATTACTGTCTGTTATATCTCATTATATTGCGTTAAAACACGGAAATACGAGCCCTTAGGTATACACTTCTCTCCCTTATATATATATATATATATATATATATATATATATATATATATATATATATATATATATATATATATATATATTGTTGAGACGTTTATTGGCGGACACTTGTCGATGATCGTTAAAAGCGACAGTCAATGCGGGTACTGACTCTCTGCACGAGCTGCTCTCCTTTTTGCTAAAAAGGGCGACCCACTAGAAGGCGCTGGAGAGGACGACCCACTGTTCGATGGCTTCGCCACAACTACCCCGGGTACGATGAGGGAGCCGTCTGGCGACCTAACAGCTGGTTACTATGAGCGGGTCATGGTAGGCTTTGAGGCGCTCCATGTCGACATTGTCGCGCGCTCGACGGCGCATGTCCGAAGATGGTTCGATGGGTTCAATCGAGTAGTTGACAGGAGAAGTGCATTTGACGTCACGGTAGGGGCCTTTGTATTTGGGCAATATTTTTTGAAGATAGGCCAGTTGCAGTGGTAGGGATCGAGAGCCAGACGAGCGTTCCAGGGAGGAATGTGGGCGCAGTAGTGATGGTGTCAGCGCGAATGCCTTTTTGCCGCTCTTGATCATGCGCTGTAAAGGTCCTTGCAAGCTCTCGACACTCTTCAGCAAGCTTGGCTGTAGCAGAAATAGGCGCCCACTCAGATGGATCTGGCTTGTACGGGAGTATAGTGTCGATGGTTGTGCGACGGGTGCCTTCCATATAACAAAAAGAAAGGTGAAAAAGCCGGCAGTGCTCTGAGGGGCGGTGTTATATGCGTAGGTGACGAAGGGTAGAATGGCATCCCAATTTGTGTGATCGGTGGCGGCGTACTTGGAGAGCATATCGCCGAGCGTACGGTTGAAGCGTTTAGTGAGGCCATTCGTCTGCGGGTGGCAAGCAGCAGTTTTGCGCTGAACAACGTTGCACTCTTTGAGAATGGCTTCGATGACTTTAGACAGGAAGACGCGGCCTCGATCACTGAGCAGTTCCTGAGGTGGACCATGTCGCAGCATGAATCGTTGGAGCAGGAAGGAGGCCACATCGCTCGCTGTAGCCGCGGGGAGAGCGGCAGTTTCGGCGTATCGCGTGAGGTGGTCCACAGCAACAATGGTCCAGCGGTTACCAGCTGACGTTAGTGGAAGTGGCCCATACAAATCGATGCCAACGCGCCCAAACGGCCTGGCAGGGCAAGGTAGAGGTTGCAGATCTACCGGCGACAGGTGCATTGAAGTTTTGCGGCGCTGACATTCTATGCAGGAGTGAACGAATTTCTGCACGTAGCGGTACATGCCGCGCCAAAAGTACCGTTGGCGAAGGCGGCGGTAAGTCTTCGATACTCCGGAGTGCGCACATTGCGGATCAGAATGGAAGAATTTGCATATGTCAGAGCGCAAGCTGCGGGGTATGACTAGTAGCCACTGGCGGCCGTCACCGTTGTAATTGCGTCGGTGGAGGAGGTCGTCGCGAACGGCGAAATGGTGGGCTTGACGACGCAACGCGCGAGTGGATGGAGTGGATGGATCGGTCAGAAAGTCTATCAGTGAGGCAATACATTGATCCTTGCGTTGTTCAAGAGCAACGGCATGAATCCTAATGGAAGAAACGGCAAGGTGGGACGCTGAGTCATGGGCATTGTCGTCAGGCAAGGGAGAGCGCGACAGGGCGTCGGCGTCAGCATGTTGCCTTCCGTTGCGGCACAGCACGCGGATGTCGTAGTCTTGCAGGCGAAGTTCCCACCGGGCGAGACGGCTTGATGGATCTTTCAATGACGACAACCAGCGTAGTGCGTGATGGTCGGTGACTACATCAAATGGGCGACCATACAAATAAGGTCGGAACTTGGTAAGGGCCCAGACGATTGCCAGACATTCTTTCTCAGTGACGCTGTAATTAGTCTCGGCTTTTGTAAACGTACGGCTTGCATACGCCTCAATATATTACGGGAATATATTACGGGAATATATATATATATATATATATATTTATAAGGGAAAGAAGTGTATACCTAAGGGCTCGTTTTTTCCGTGTTTTTAACACAATATTAATGAGATCTAACAGACAGTAATGCCAAGGAATGTACAGGGGAAGTTATTAGAACCAATGAAATGTAAATAAGAAATAAAAGTGGGTGAAAAAATAACAAGCCGTGAGCACGAATATATATATATATATATATATATATATATATATATATATATATATATATATATATATATATATATATATATATATATATATATATATATATATATATAAGGCTTGTATGCAGAATAATAACTTCGGTTGCCGCAAGGTTATAAATATGAAAGTAGATGCGCTTTCACCTAACAACTGTTTATTGTGCCGACGTTTCGACGGGAACTCCGTCTTTTTCAAGGCATACTATTTACACATGTTCCGTGTCTTCTCATAGCCTGTCGAGACAGGAGGGAGGGGGTCAAAAGAAAAGTGAAAAAAAGGAAAAAACTAAGAAAAGAGAGAGAGAGAAAAAAAGAGAAGAAGAAACAGGGAAACGGGAGGACAAACATTAAATAAAATATAGAAAATCTAGGAGAAGAAGCAAGACCGACACGGCGTAATTAGAAAGGGGCCGCATCTCAACAGACTAGGGCAGAGGTAGATGAGCAATGTCATCATTGTCAACAATACCTCCCCCGCACTCACTCTTCCCCAAGTGGGCAGTGAGCCGCCGTTCCTGTATTTCACCTTTCCGTGTAGTCCGCTGGCGGTTCGTTCCTCTTTGAAGTTTAGGACAAGTTAATGGGACAAGTAATTAAGTTGTCCTAAACTTCAAAGAGGAACGAGCAGCAGCAGGGGTAACAGTATCTCGTGGACACATGAATGAGCGCAAAATAAGAGTAAGCCTGGTACGCTTAATCGAATATACGTGAACGCACTCAGTACCACTGCGTTTGGAAAGAGCAAACAACGTAGGCTGTCAAACTATTTCTAGAACCTCAACATCATCAACGGAGGCTCAGAGTTTGAAAGCGCACAACGTTTAGTGCAGAATATCAGCCTAGTTCCCGCAGCGACGATGAAACCAACAGGAATCCCGACACTGGGGCCAGCGTGCGTTGCTGTCACTCGTGATGTGGTTATATAACATGCTCCTCAAGTGTACGCGCGTGGATCAGTTGCTGCTCGCGCACGAATGCAGCGCTGGCCGCATCACCATGCCATGACTGTACGTTCGTCCGGTGTTTAGAATTTTGTCGCCTGCTTTTATTTTATCTGGCGCTCCGGCCTACAAAATCCGGCGGCTAATTCTTTTAAGAAGAGAATCACTACGCATTACGCCTTGACCTTCCTGAAAAGGTTTCTAAGTGCGTTTTATACCCAGAATCGAGAGTTTCTTCTCTTTAGTGGAGGTTACGTCGTTTAACCTTTCAAATGTTCTAAAGAATTTACGAGTCACCACTACAGCAGTCGGAGACAGTATAGTTATATCCATTCCAGAATTATTTTTCGGTGTTAGATGGCCATGACTTCACACACCACAAATTATATTTGTGCAACATTCACATGAACCCGCTTAACGTACTTATCTGCGAGATAACACCGACAAGCGATAACTAGCGCCATCTGGATATTCAATTTGACATTTTTCCTAATAATGCAAAGTTACTCCCCAATGACCCTCCAGCTGGTTTAATACATCACCTGCGCAATACTACAATTGTTGTTATTGATACAGACGCAACACAATGTGATGGAAAGTCAGGTGTGGGTATATTTTGCCCGAACGTGAATTATGCGTATTCCTTTCGGCTACCGGATTTCATACCTGTTTTCGTGGCTGAGTTTCTGGCAGTGGTACTCCCCTTGCGAAAGTTAAACACAAAAATTACATCGGCTGTAACAGGGCTCTGGCTGTCCCTTCGCGCTGCACTTTTGTTGGTGCTCACTCACTCATAATAAAGACGTTGCGTGCATTATTAACCCCACATTTGAGAAAGGTTTGATTAGTATAGGTACCTGGTCATAAAGAGTTGCTCCTAAATGAAATGGCCGATTCGTTATCGAAGTCATCAATAAGTGGGTCAATTTTACCATGTTTTTCGCCATTTACTTATGTGACGGCTGCGTGACTTCACAGACGTAACATCATAGAAAGCTTCGCAGTTACAGTATACCGACAAATTCCACAGAATACCAGCACTTGATATAGCCGCACCGTGGTGGTCTTGTGGCTAAGGTAGTCGGCTGTTGACCCTCTGCATTTTCGATGAACACGGGAACGTTGTAGGCCCATGTGCTCTGATTTACGGTTCCCGTTGAACAACCCCAAGGGGTCGAAACTTCCGTAGCTCTCCACCTCGGCGTCTCTCGTAATCACGTGGTTGTTTTGGGACGTTAAACCCCACATAGCAATCAATCAGCACTTAATATATCCCTTAACATATCCCTTAATATATATGGCACTGATCATTTTGCAGAACACGTAAACTAGAAGTGGCAATTACGAGGCTGCGCTATCGGGTGCTGGAACTAAATTTCTACCAACACAGGTTTAGTCAGGCTGTTTCTCCAATGTGCGCTTAATTTCTGTGGCGAGCTAGAAGCTGCAAATAATTTCTTTTTGACATGTAGGTGGTTTACTACAGCTCGAAGATCCAAGTTAGAAAGTCATTAGAATGATTATATCCGTGTCTGTATTCGGTCCTTTGGAGCCTGTATTTCCGGGTTTGCTAGTGCGAAGGCTTGCGTGGCTGTGCAGGAATTATTTAACGAAACCAAAAGGCTAACAAAGTATATCCGTCTGTGTCAATACACGCATAAGTTCTATCTTCTAAACTTTTTTTAGGGTGTTGATTTAATTTATTATCTATTATGCTAATAAAAAGACTTTAAAGTTGGTACATCAGAGTAAGCATCCAAATTTCATTTTGAAATTTGCAATATCTTTATTATGTAACCTCCTATTACTCTAAAATTCAATAAGATTTTATAAGACCACTCAATTCTTGATTGAATTCTCACAGTTGGTAAGAGCCACAAGAGAAAATGAGCAAGAGCAAGAACAATTCTCGGCCAGTCCCCGTTGAGTAATTATGAGCCATGGTAGAAGGCACCATCATCATCATCATCATCATTTCAGGCCCATACCGTGATGCCATGTTGTGCCATTCGTCCAGGAAACGACAACCGTGAATCCGGATTTGCCGATACCACACAGGTATCCAACATGCACAAGCATCTCATCGTTTCCGAATTCGATCGAGACGTACCTGGTTCACTGAACACCGCTCGCGCGAATCTGCAAAAAACCACGTCCCGCCCGGCTCCCATTCTCGAACCGATGCACGAGCTCCTGGTGTCTCTGGTACCCAAGCCTTTAGTGGGCGCCTTCGAGGACGTGAGTGAGGCCGCCGTCAAGGTAGAACCGGTTCAGGACGTCGTCGGCCGCCCCTATCGAGGTACGAGGGCTACACCACGCGCGGCCAAAGTCCCGAGAGATGTGAAGGTCGTCGATCATTGGCCCGGCCACAGAGCGAGACCCACGGCATCCCAACGGCAGGCTGTCAGAGGAAGTGGCATTGCCTACGCGGACGAAGCCCGAAAACCCAATTCCCCTTCAAAGCCGCCTGCGGGTGCCGATCCCGAAGTGATTTCGCCGTCATCCGGGACCTTAGAACCAGTCCAGGAGTCTGGCTTCTCGGCGGAGTCCTGCGAACCACCGTTCATGGCCAGCGTGTTCGGCGCAGACTTCGCTACTGGTAGCGTCCTGAGATTCCTGCGCTCCGGCTACGCGCGTCCTCAGAAGCCGGAGGCGTCGGACGTTAAACCTGAGTCGTATTTCCGAGTCTGGTAGCTCCTCCGAGCTTGCTCGCTGGACTCCGGGACTCATCAGGGGCCGACCGACGGCACCGCCGCAATCAACGAAGTCGCTGCCGATTAGTGCAGGCATTGACGATATGGGACAGGCCACCTACCGTCGAGGATACCATGACACCCGCGGAGGAGCCGCCGGACCTGACCTGGATATTCTTGGTGATGGTAGTGGTCGCCGTATTCTTGATGGTCACGATGTACGTCAGCTACGCGGTCAACATGGCTCGCTGGGAAAAGGCCAGGGCCACAGCTATGTCGAAGCCCACCTTCCCGCCGGACGAGGCGTGGTGAAATTGCGTCGTTACGATTATATTCTTTCTATCGCTTCGGATCTTTTATAGAAATGAAATATTGCAACTGGGCACGAAAAAGGATATTTTGGTAAGCAAAGGTACTTTATTCGGCTTAGTTCATTTATATGTGAATGTGTTTCTGCCATTTTAATTCTCTTGAACTATTAGCACTCGAAGTGGAGGTTAAGAAAGTTCAAACGTGAAATCCCTCTCTCTCGATTTTCTTCACACTTTGTATATCTGCAGTTATATACAATACATTACTATGTGAATTAAATCGGCAATTTTACTTCATTGTATTGAAGATTCAATGCATTTACATTCAGTGTACTATACCCTATAATGTCCACTGTGCCATATTTGATACATTTATTATGATACCTCAATGACGCTACTAAAAGCTACTACAGGTGTCACGATAAGCAGCTATTGCAGATATAGGCATGTTTTGAAAAAAGTACAGTGACTTACATATTATACGATAGTAAATATTTCTAATTAGTACCAATCAAATTATGCCTCAACAAACAAAAATCATGTGTTATTTGAAAATGAACTGTTTAAGAAGAGTGAACGCAGTCAGTGTTTTCTCGCACTTTCTCTGAACGCATGACTGTCCCTGGGCGTTACAGGGTTAAGCAAAGTGCAGCTTCAAAAGGCCAGTTATGTCGAATAAGTGGTAATGTCATGTCAGTCCTGCAGCCGTCACGACGTGTCCCCAAAAGCTTGAGTTCTTCGGAGTAGTGCTACACCGATGCTGTCATGTTCAACGAACCAAATTTCTTGCCTTTCACTCGGTTCGATGTACGCGCAACGTTGATGAGTGTTGTAAGGCACCAAAACAAAGTAGTTGCAGTATAAATCTGATCTTATAAGAGCAAGGCAACAGCATGAGCTTCTTAGCCATATATTACCACTAGATAAGCATTGAAAAGTTATACGGATGAGTGTTTCGTTTCGAAATGGTGTGATGCACATCGGTGTCAAAAAAGCAACGCGTAAACAGCTTATTTGACGAGAGCGCTTAATATCAAGTTTTGTTTTACTGAGGAATCGAAAGTACGCGGTGCTTTATGAAGATGAAGTTGTGGGGCATGAAATATTTTGTTTTATCGGGAATGTCGTGACGCTGGAGTTTCCTTATACGAAGCTTTGACTGTGTATACCCCCTTCCGATCAAGGCTGTGCCCTCTTTCGAACTTGCAGTTCTGGCACTCTTGTTTGGAGCCAATTTGAGGGCAATTGTGCATACCTACATGTTCTAGAGATTGAACGAAGATGGATCGATGCGACTAGAAAGCAGTATGACCTAGTGCATATTGCCTGAACTTTATATTGATTTTATATTCAACGTTTCTTCGAAGTGATACTAGTTTTGAGGTATCTCCATGGTTATATTATGAACCTGTAAACAACTTGTGGGCTTCATAGCGTGCTTTCGAAAGCGTGTTGCAAATGCTTCATATTGCAATCAACAAAAAGTGCCAATAATGTTTAAAGCTTAAACGGGACTAACCCCCGTATTCATAAATGATCTTTCGACTTGAATTTCATATGTCACCGCCTTCAATGCAGCACAGACCTGTGTCGGACGCGCTGCCTTTAGGCTGTGCCAAGGCAGCACAAACGCGTTTCAAACGTGCCGTCTTGATGCGGTGGCCAGTGAAGTTCTAGTCAAGGAGCATTTCTGAATACCGGGGTGAAACTGTCGTGAATCATAATCCGCCTGACTATTCCCAATGCACGGTAAAAGCCTCTCCCATGTCCTGCCAATCAACATGGTCCTACGCTTACTGCTGCCACGTTGTACCTGCGAACTTCGTAAATCTCATCTGCCCACCTAATTTGTGTCTCCCTAACACGTGTCTCTCTTCTCTTGGAATCCAATCAGTTACCTTTGATGATCAGCGGTTATACCGATTACGATCTATGTGCTCGGGCCATGTCCATTTCATCTCGATTTCAACTACTATATACTTAACCCTCATTTGTTCCCCGATCCACTCTGCTCTCTTCCTGTCTCTCAAAGTTACATTTGCGAGAAAATGTGATGTCATTACGATACCATGATTCGGTCACATAACAAGATGTCACATGGTGGCGTCATTGCATGGCATCATCGCGTTGTCACAGGTGGGCCCCACGCGGAAGCAGGGCAGAACCAGGCGGGTTCCAGAAAGCTCGCAGTGCCTGCGATCGTCAGTGAAGAACCACCTGAGATGCAGGTAGCTGGGAGGCAGGGGAGGATCAATGCTTCGACTGAGAAGGAAAGGAAGACGAATTTTGCCTTCAAGTATTCGGGTTTAACGTCCCAAACCACGATATGAATATCAGGAACGCCATGACAGTGAGGGTTCCGGCAATTTCGACCATCTGGTGTTGTTTAACGTGCGCTCATGTCGCCCAGTGCAGGGGCCTCTACCATTCCACCTCCAGCGAAATGCAGCCGCCGCTGATCGGCATCGAACCTGCGACATTCCGGCTTTTCGCCTACGAGTCTTCTTAGGCAAATGAATAAGGCACTCTAAGGCTTTTTGTAATGTTATTCTTGAATTCATATATGCTCTACTTATTTTTTATGATTGTTAGTATTTTAATTTTTACTCTGCCGCAGGTTTTACAGCAGAGTTTTAACTATTCTTCTTATTACCATTCAATGAGAAAACCACAATCACCGCTGTAATATTTTCTGTGTAATGATGTCTAAAAATTATTTCTGTAGTATTTTCTTTCTTTTTTCACGAACTATACTGTCTCGAAATTCACGACCGAGGCACCAGTGTGAGAGTGCTGTCGTGAATTGAATATACATTTCCGAAACAACCAACCGATCAGATATCTATGCGTTATTAGGAAGGCTATCTGGGTTGAGAGTGAAATACATTAATCGAACCTCAAGCACTACTCCTATCAAGGCTTACCATATAACTGCACGAAATTACAATGAATTCTCACCACTGACAGTTTGAATAATACACTAGAGAAAATACTGGAAAAATTGACCTATTACCCGGCCAATCGCTTCAAGTGGGTTTGATCTATGTTTCTAAGAAAAGAACAAGAAAAGCACTGCGTGCTGCTAGTGAAATATCGGAGTGAACAAAGAAGAAGAGTTATTTTAAAACTGCATACTATTTTATAAACCTTAGTTTATGAAATAACCTCCCCTAAATATTATAAAACCATTCCGCAATAAAACGCTCACGCGATTCAGGAGCCTTTGTCTGCACGAGGAACAGGCTAAATCTTCTGTACTGAACGACACAAGTTTCCAGCTCGTTAGGTATTCATGGAATAGCTCATGGTGCAGGCCAAGACAATTGGAATAAACGTTAACAAATTTGCGATGCAAACTATAACGTCATAAAACTTTTACTTGCACAGGCGTGGGTTCGTTTCTTCCCTCCAGCGTAACTCTTGTGAAGAATCAGAAACGATCAAACCCTTCTTTATGCAGTGTCGAAAATATCAGAACCTATATATAGGCAAAGATTTCTGAAACCATCTTTTCAAAAAAAAAAAAAAAAAACGGGCCTTGAGCTTTTTACATCAGCATTGCTCTTCCCTGGGGGCATCGGCACTAGGTCACTGCAACAGGGTCACTTATGATGCTGTATTTATATATTTAAAATAATCAAACTTAACGCCATGTTAATACTATCACTGCATCTAAAATATAATCTTTCATCTATTTGCTGACCTTAACTCTAACAACGGGTATATGTTTAACTTTAAGTAGCACTGCATTAATAACACCGAAATTGTCACAAATATTTTTGTTTCTGTTTAGATGATCTTTTTCGCATATTCTCGCCCCAGTTTCCTCCTGTCTCTTTCTGTTTTTTAGTGTTTATTCATTTTGTTTCACTAATTTTACTGCCGCATGCCTCGTGGACAATCCTCTGTGGTGGGTTGTGCCATCATTACGGGAATCATAATCATCCTTTATAAAACCACTAATCCACTAATTTCTTTGCCAATCCACCACAGTAGGTTTGTGCCACGGGCAATGGGTGAACAAGAATAAGGAGCCACATAATTTTTGGTCAATACCCCACAGTGGGTATGAGCCTGTAGTGTAGGGTAACAAAAACAAGAACAAGCCCGCCCAGCGAAAGACAGTTCGTGGAGTTCACCGTCGAAGAATCATGTACTTTCAGCGCTTTCCCCCAGCCCTCCTACAGTTCTTCCAACAAATACTGTTGGAAACCTACCTGGCCAGCGGCCGCCAGTTCCCCCACCTGGCAGTCCGTACGCCCAGCAGCCGCAGTTTGTCGAACAGCGTCCACAGTTGGGTCAGGCAGCTGCCATTGGGGCCGCGTATCCAGCAGAACCAGTGCAGCCCATCGGCAGTCCGTATGCCCCGCCGGTACAGCTTGTCGCTGGTACCTTTCCGCGGGTGCCTTCACAGGCCTCCGCCACTGCTGTGGACGTCGGTGCAAATCAGGGCTTCAACGCTGCGGTTCCAACCGGTGTAGCAGTGCTGGAGCCGTCTCTTACTTCTTCTGCGGACGCTCTGGTGGAATTCCCGGCCATGCCGGTGGCCGCCGGTAAGGCTTCAACATTACACTGTTATGTAAGGTTTTTCGCACGCAAAGAAACATCGGATACAAACACACCGTTGTAGATACAACTGCCTTGGAGGCCATAAATTTGCAGCCGACGCGCTCCAATCGAGGGCAGGGTTACCGTTTGTGGCTACTTTGCACGAAATTGGCTATTTTTTAAACCCCTTTGTCGACGAGTATTTCCAGTTGGCACCATGGCTCTTTTCTTGCTGCTTTTAGGCTTCTGGTTTTATTTATTGAAAATAGTTTCATTCATTCGTCAATGGTGGCAACTCTGCTTACAATACCACTCCACTTCTATTGGGCCATATTTCTGGTGATAATATAAAAACGACACGGATACTTTGGCTATCTTTAGCTTGCATTTTGGCACCTTTTCAGATGAACCCAATGCAATCCTGCTCGAGGGTGCCTTTTACTTCATATTTTATTAATTAGTAATTAACACTTTATTAATTAGTATTTTATTCTAGTATTGACAGTATACTGTCAACCCAAGAAGGGGCTTTTCAGGGGTGGGCACACTTAAAAAAAACAAGCAGGCGATGCCACTCTAATGTTACAGTGCAGTTGTAGGTGAAGACGAAACAACATACATCAGTAGAACTTGTGCGTAGGTGCCTAGACGTAAATAAGCAAGTATATATATTAATGTACATAGAAACACATAAATATATATCGCTTGCAGATATATTTACATAGGTTATAGCATCGTAGCTTACGTAAAACGTTACAGTTGATAGGTTACAGTGTCAAACAAGCAGAAAGTTACTTCATTTAGGAACCATTGCGACAATGTGAAGCGTTTAGTTCAGTGTTACAATGGACAATTTATCAAGTTATGAGATTTTTTACGGCTGTTTGTAACACCGTAGAAGTGTCTATAGCATTCTGCTCCCGCACAGATAATGGAAAAAATGAATAGAAAAGTGTTGTGTTTGCAAATGAATTCATCGGGAGTGAGTGAGTGTTAGGGTCGGGTGATCCTAGAATGACATATGTTGATGTAGTCTGATGTCCTAATTATAAACGAATAGTGCAAAAGTAAGTAGATAAACTTTAAGTGATGAAGCTTCGATGTACTGGATAGAGGATCAAGCCCTGTGTTTTGCAGTAACTAAGTAAATGAATCTGTGCGCCGGTGTTGGTTGCAGATGAACCGTACTGCTTTACGCTGCAACCGTTTCAAATGTTGATGCGCAGGTAGACACGTAAGGTGACCACACAATGTTGGCATACTCTAACCCCTAGTTCACACTGAAGTATCCACTTTCTACAGCGGCCGGAATGCCCCTGCCGCCGCCGATACGCAGCGTCATTCGTGCTGGACGCGCCCCACGATTGATTGATTGATTTGTGGGGTTTAACGTCCCAAAACCACCATATGATTATGAGAGACGCCGTAGTGGAGGGCTCCGGAAATTTTGACCACCTGGGGTTCTTTAACGTGCACCCAAATCTGAGTACACGGGCCTACAACATTTTCGCCTCCATCGAAAATGCAGCCGCCGCAGCCGGGAATCGAACCCGCGAACTGCGGGTCAGCAGCCGAGTACCTTAGCCACTAGACCACCGCGGCGGGGCACGCGCCCCACGACGCCGAATATGCCATCTACTACGGGGCGAAAGCGGGACAGATGCGCTGTCACCCAGTCGTTGTTGCGGCTCGCAAACGCCACTACACTATCCGGTGGTCTAGACTTCGATAATTCTCTTACGCAGGAAACAAGAACAAGCAGTAGTGCTTACTTTGCTAACAAGTCGCCATCTTGTAATGCGTGAAGCGCAGAAAAAACCGCCGACGTCCGCGGCGTTGGTGGGTTCGTCTTGCTCAGCGAGACCGCAACTAGCTCAGTCACCTCTTTCATGAAATAGGGACCTGAAGTAGGCACAGGGCTGGCTAAATTTCCGTTTACGATGTTCAGTTACGTGCACTGCAGACGCCGCAAAAATTGGCCCGAGAGAGATTGGCGCGAAAAGGAACTTTCGGCGCATCTCGCCGCCGCCGGATCGAATTCGGCGCACTTTAACCGACCGGAACGCTCAGTGTGAACGCGCCCTAATATCGGACATTTGCGTAAGTGAAACATAAGCCAGAAACTTTATCTCGGAGGGCGTATTTTTAAAGGCGCATTTTAGAAATAACATGTTGTTCATGGCTTTTTTCTTGCTACATATGCTGAACCTGCGTAGTCGAGTTTAAATGAGACTTAATGTTGATACCCCGATACGCGCTATTCATTATCAGAACGCCGTGCATTTCTGTCGGAACCATGAGTTATTCTGAGCGCATTGTTTGTAACTGAAATGTGAAGGCTTCTTTTCGTTAATGGTCATGTCCCAATCGCGACAGCACTGAATTACACTGTTAAGAGCATTGTCACGTTGTATTTGGGGAGAATTTTGTTCGGCCTCGTGGTAGAGCCCGCAGTTATCTGCAAAAATTCTGATTTTAACTTCCCACTGGGTGGCTGTATCGTTAATGAAGAGTAAAAATAAATGGGGTGCCAGCACGGGATCTTTGGGAACCCCAGGATAGTACGGGAATCACATCATCGGTGTGTCCATCAAGTTAGACAAATAGGTAGCGGTCAGTCAATAATTGGGCAATCCATTTCGTGACAGGTCCACCACCGAATTGACGTTCAAGTCGTTAGATTAGTTTCCAGTACAATACACGATCGAATGCTTTAGAAAAAATCAGGAAGATTATATTGAATTGGGACTTATTAGGAAACCTTAGCAAGATGATAAACAAGTTCGATAAGCTGCGTAACAGCTTATGATCCATTTGTAAAGCCATGCTATGAAGGATAGAGTAGTTCATTTTCCTCGACATATTGAGTTAGACTTTTTAAAATATGCTCGACAATTTTACCGCTTGTAGTACATGTTAGAGAGATAGGCATGTAGATGTTTAGGTATTGTTTATCCTTGAAATTGTAGACGGGAATCGATTTAGCAATTTTTTAATCTGAGAGAACTAGAATTTTTTCGATTGATTTCTGCCGTGAGACAAAGGTACTTGCCACAAGGTACCGCGTGACGTTTCAAAAAATTATTAGAAATGTCACCCTTACTACTGCTTTTCTTCCTGTCAAGGTTTAGAAGAAATTAGAAGTAACAGTCTCTATCCAGAAACTGTAGGCTAGTCGTGAGTTTCTCGTGTTCAAATGATTGCATCAAAGTATGGCTAACTTGGCTGTCAAGTGCAAAGCTGTGGAAAAATATGTGAGCTCCTATCAGCAAAACCTGTAAGTCCGCGTCCCTCCCACGTGGAGTTTATTGTTGTAAAAACGTGGCCTCTGCGATGGGCTCCTGCTGCGTGCTACGAAAACTGATCGCGAAGGCCACAAGAAGACAAAGTCACGCTCGGTGATTAAGCACAAGCTGATGAGAACCATATAAACAACGGACTTTGTTATTTTCTAGGCAAGACATGTCTATATATCAAAATCATCATCATCAGCTCGACTACGCGCACTGCAGGGCAAATACCTCTTCCATGATCGCCAATTGACTCGGTCTTGTGCTTTCTGCTGTCACGTTATAACTGCGAATCTCATCGACCAACCTAACTTTGTCGGCCCTTTGTGGGTTTGCTTTCTCTGAAAATCCAGTCAGTTACCCATAATGACCAGTGGGTATGCTGCCTACGTGCTACATGCCCGACCCATGTCCATTTCATCTGTCTATAGTGTGGTCTAAATAAAAAATGGCAGATCCCACGTACAGTGGCAATCGATGATATGTGAAGCACGAATGAGAACTGTTGATATGTCACTTTAAAATCAGCACAACGTTAAGGCGTGGAGGTAAATAATGCCGTACATAACTTCCCTGTCAGGATTATCATGTTTGGATGTGTCGTTTACCTTCGTCATCTGTTCACGTCCCGTGATACTAAATTTAGCATATGTGGAGCTAGCGAAATGGCCGCGAGCATACTATGAGCATGGTTTGTTGTCGTGTTTTTACATGACACGCGTGTCAGGATTATCATGTTTGGCCCAGTCGTATATATAGTCATCCATTGACGTCCTGTAACACCGAATTTGGTATAAGTGGAGCTAGCAAAACGGCGGCGAGCGCATCATGAAGGGCCCAATATACTCCAATATCGCATTGACGCGCGCTCACGCTAGGCACAGCGACGCTACGTGAGCAAGACGCGAGCACTCTATATAGTCAGACGCCTAGGCGCAACTGGCGCGAAATGCGACATGCTGCATTTCGCACCGATTCATTACCCAGATAACACTGCGTCTCCCTCTTTTCATGACGGGGGGACGCTGGATGCGCAGAAACGCGCCTGCGTCAAACCAACGCAGCGCGGCGCGTTGGCAGGATATGACAGGACCGGCGCCTGGCGTGGCAACGCCGGCGTGACGCAACGAAATGAACGCCGCCGAGCACGCGCACCGCGTCACGTCAAAATGTATTGGCGCCTTGACTGTGGCATGTAGTCATGTTTCAACATGACACGCATCTCATCATTATCATGTTTGCACCAGTCACATACCTCCGTCATCCATTCACGTTATGTGATACCAAATTTGGTATATGTGATCCTAGCGAAACGGCTGTGAGCGCGTCATGAGTGTGGCATGTAGTCATGCCGTTACATGACACACACGTGCCATGATTTTTATGTCAGCGTGTGTCGCTTGAGTTCGCCATGAAATCATGCCATACCATACCAGTTTTGCAACTTGCCATGTGAACGAAACCACCGCAAGAGCTGCAGGACCATGAAATGTAAATCATGACATTCATAAAGTACATGTCATGAATTCATGTTATGACTAGTCAAATATGTTCTTCACACAGTCATGTTATGCCATGCCAAGTTTGGTATTGATACCGTTATCGAAACGGCCAGGAGAGCTTAAAGTCGTGGGCGGTTCGATAGATAGATAGATAGATAGATAGATAGATAGATAGATAGATAGATAGATAGATAGATAGATAGATAGATAGATAGATAGATAGATAGATAGATAGATACGATCAAAGTCACCGAACTTCGCCAAGAAACGCTTCGCATTTAGAAGAAATATATTACGCGTGGTAAAGTTATCGAACTATTTCTCAGTGCGTACGTATCTAATGCGAAGGTTCTTGCTAACTTCTAAAGCGTTGCAACTGATCATTGAAACAAAGCCAGTCTGTCCTCATAGGACCGTTCCGAAAGTATCTGGTGAGTTGCTCGCGTTTGTGTGCGACAGCAGACCATGCAGCACCGAGTCCGTCACCGCACGCCCACGTGAAGGTCGTCCTACACGGCGACGTGCTGTCCAGCTATGTACCCAGAAACCTAAACAGAATACCCTTCTTATAGATAAGGCGATTTTAAATTATTTGGTGAGTATATACGTAAAACTTGCAGCATGCGTATCACGCTAGCAGTATGAAACAATTTAAACATAGAACGCGCGAGCCACAATTTAGATGACGACACCTCTTTAATGTCAAAATACACCAAGGCATAATGCTGAAAAGCGAGGGCAGGTGTCCTTGATTATATTCCTCGGCAGTAGAGTGTCGAAACAAGAAGGGCGAATGCATTGATTTCGCACCGAAATACCGGTAGCTTTTCCAAACGTGGTTTACGCCATATTGGTTACGAGTATAGATTTTTTTTTCCTCTGGCCCTTCTGGATTTGTAGCAGTTCCATGAATATATGCTATTTGACACTTCTTACGTAGGATACATTGTACCTGGAAACTGTACACTGTACATTGCTACTGTACGCTGTACACTTTTCACTGTTTTAGAATATGGTGTGCTGTCCATTTTTATCCAGTTAACAGGCCCGACCAGACGGCGCAGATGTACTTGGTGTAATGTGCAGATTGTAATAATAATAATAATAATAATATTAATAATAATAATTTACATGCACGTGTAGTCTATGTGCCTTGCAAGCCGACGACATGCCCATAACAACACTTGGCCCAAAGTAAAAAAAAAAATCTTGCATGTGCTTCTAGCTACTCATCGACTCTGTAATAAATGAATTGCCACAGTGCTTGGGATCTAGAGGAATCGTTTCTTGTTGATTTCTGAAGTTTGATGTGACCATACGGTAAATAACGAGACGTCCACACTGCATCTCTCTCTCTCTCTTAGGAGAAGCCGTAGGGCGCAGACATCGGACCACCTCGGCCTGTCGGGCGTCGGCGACGCCGCAGGGGTGTGGCCCCGAACGCGAACACAACCGACTGGGTTTTCTGCCTGGCGATGACCCTGCTCTTACTGCTGACGGTACTGGCTGCCCTGGCCTACTTATCGTACAAGAAGCTGCTCGCCATGAAACGACGTGGACCACGTCACTACAGGAGCCGATAGCGCTAGCGTTCGATTGGCAGCACTCATTTTGGAAGACCTTGGCATTTCTGAAAGGTAATTGTCGTCGAAAGGTTCAAGGTCTCCAGATTTGTAGGGTGCAATAAAATACGCGACGACAATGTCCTGTTGCCTTGCTTTACAAAGGTGACAGTGAGGATTTCGTGTGCCGTAGTTGTCCGTCGCCACCACCTGTCTCCACTATCACACTAAAAAAAATATTCGGTAGTGCGCGTACCTTGAGAATAAACGTAATGCCAAAGTTGCAGACGAAAGGTGACCACGTTGTAATATGTTTATTGAGCGATACATTACCAAGTGACGCTAAATATTCCTACAAATGCTGCACGCAGAAACATATGTGGAACAGTCGCAGATGTTATATAACCAGGAACATGAATATTTGCAACACCAGAAGGGATCAGCTGATATAAAGTACTGGGGCTCGCGAGGATGGTAGCCTGGACACTGCTACATAGATCGACTTAAGCACATGACACTATTATACAAATGGCGATAACCCGACGTGATGCTCGGCTGTATCATAGGAGTAAATATGGCAAGTTTCTAAAATTGGATAGTCAGCCCTGCAACTACGATTGAGCTTGCCCGAAAATTAGGGCCCATTTGAAAAGTAGTTCCAATACCTGGCGTAGCTCTGTGGTAGAATGCTTGATAACTAAGCAGAATATGCACACACACACACGCACACACACACACACACACACACACACACACACACACACACACACACACACACACACACACACACACACACGCACGCACGCACACGCGCACACACACACACACGCACACACACACACACACACACACACACACACACACACACACACACACACACACACACACACCCCTTCTGTGTCTATCAATTACGGCCTCAATTAAGCGTGCAAAGTGCACAAATTAACAATCTGAAAGTTTATTTAGCAAACCTCCTAACGTATTGAAGAGGTATACATGCGCTGGCGAATGGCCTACGTGCGAAATGCCAATAAAAGGCCTCTTGAGGGCGTCACGGGGGTGTGCTTGGCGACGACGTTCACAAACCCTCCCTGTGGCTCAAGTTAAGGTAAATAAGGGCGACGAGCAGGAAACACAGCGCCACCACGATGCCAAGCACAAAGATGGCTTCCTTGGAGAATGCGGACGCCCAGCCGGATTCACCTCCGTCGGGAACTCTTTCCCGAGCGTCGGTCGTCGGTGGATTGCCTGCTGGTGAGGAGGGAAAGAGAAAATCATGCGTGTGTCCCTTATACGTCCATCGGCCTAAATTTTTATTGACCTAAATTATCTGTCTATGCTGCTTATGCCCATCGTTAGCCACGCCATGATGTCTAACGTTACCGTTAGAAAAAAAGGAACTTCCTTATTTCAAGTATAACTCAATTAATAAGGGCACTTGACATCAAGATCCGAGAAACAGTGTCGATATTGATCTACAGAGTGACTAATAGGAGAACGCCGATTTCGAAATATGGTTTTCATTTCGTTTTAACACAAGGTGACTTCATGACGTGCTTCACAAGAAGTTGAGAAAAAACGCCTGGGAACAGTCAAATCAGTAGAGCTCATGAACACATATACTGAAATGGTTTTTTTGTTATTGTAAGAAGACAGTCATGCGTATACTGCGACAATAACAAAGTGTTCGAGGGCTTGAGATGCCTGCTGGCGAAGGCGTATTTAATCGAAAGAGTAATGAAGCCCACAAATAGTGAAGCCAAGGAAAGCTTAGGGTTCATCATACACAGTGAGCCTGTTGCGGCGTTAATGGAAATCAACGAAAATAAACTCTCTTGTTCATTTTACTCCTCCAATAAGTGAATCAGTTAAACACGAACGTAAACCGTGTCTGTTCTGAAGAATTTGAATGTTCACTGTGCACTGATCCAAGAAAGATTGCACAATGCTTGTTGCTGTTTGGTAGCTGGAGCAACAGTAGACATAGACACACGTGATGAAGATGAGCTACCAAGCGTCGGTGCTTGGTGGTACAACTCCATCTCGGTGACTAGTGTCTATGATCAAGAATTAAGCAAACATTTGTGGTAGCTGCAGTAGTTACCGGTGGGAACGTAATCGGAGGAAATGGTGCGAAATCCAGAATAGCGTCGCTGACATGTCTTGCACCATGGCAAGTGCGGTCAGCCCACGGCATGTTGAAGGGTTGTCAACACCACGGTCGTACTAAGAAACGCAACGCGCGTCGTGTCCAGCTGTCAGCCCGACCGCGATTTTTTCTCGGGGTGAGCGTAAGCGGTCAACGCAGTGTTACAGCCAGGAGGGGCGGGTGCGTGTCCAGAGCTATTTTGATATGGATCGATACTAGAGTGGGGCCGAAGCTTGGACCAAGGTCGCCACCTGATGGACTGTTAACGGCATCGATATAATTACGCTGAATGTGGCGGACACGTAGCCAGAACGCGTTGGAGGAGTTCATCACGACGTCCTTCACGTGACGGAAATACGTCACTGAAGTCTAGAAAGACCCCGGCAGAAAACACTGTCGTGTTAAAGAAGAGAAATTTTGACGTCGCGGAGTACTGAACCAAGAACTATTTAATGGGGGTGCCATTTCGACACAAGTTTTCTAATAGTAAATTAGAAGTAATAATAGGTCGCACCTGGGGCCACTGGTGCTGCCGCCGTGCTAGCCACCGACGAGGCCTGTGAGTGGCGCCCAGTGTCGGGATCACGAAGCTGGCTCGGCCAGGTCTTCGTGCCCATGGTCTTGGAACAACGAGGAGGGCTCCAGGTGGCTGGACATCACCGGTTCCCTTGGCTCAATGTGAGCTCCGTCGATGCGGTCCAGAGAACCTCTTTCAAGTAGGCGTAGGCACTATGCGGCTGGCCGGCCTACCTTGATACATGGCGCCCGCTTTCGAGCGTATTCTTCTCCAGGTGGCACGTTCAGAACGCGCAATGAGGGGAAAAACGATGATGATTGTGCGAGTTGGCATTGTTTTTCGTAAAAGCGGAAAAAATTACTTGTCACAAATTGTTATCCAGAAATTACTTTTGCTCTTTAAGCAGAATTTACACTATAATAAAACTTGCCACATCACAGAGAAAGGGTTGGAGCATATATTGAGCCCGCTCATATTTATCCTGAGAACCTTGATTAATTCGGCGAGTGACCTCTCCACTTCCCCCCCCCCACCCACAATGTTTTGTCTACTTTACAGCAATTCTTCTGAGAATGGGTTTCTTTACATAGGTGGAAAACAATTTTAGTACAACTATGTCTATTGTTAAAGAAGCTAAAATTATATTGTTGCTGAAACATCACCACCATTCTCACAAAAATTGTCTCAGTTTTCATGTTTTTTGCTCCGTTATTCAGGCAATATACATTTAGTCCAGAAAATGATATATTGTTTTACTTGTGAAGTCACATGAAAAAAAATGACAATAAGGGCCTTGAGAACAGATGTGTCGTTGTACCCAGTTTCAAGGTTGAAGGACACGACGAGGACTTTGAGTCCTGAGGGACTGGAGAGTCAGACCCCCCTCCTCCCTCCCAAGATATTTAGGGGAATCAGAGCCCCCAAGATAAAGTCGGTGGCTTCACCTACGTTAAGATCCGAAGTCGAAGTTCAGTTGCGATGTTGTAGGCCCTCTGGACGGCCTGGAGTTGAATGTGAACACTGCTGCTCTTCGCATTCCACGTGGATACGCTCTTGAAAGATGCACCTCAAATGCACATAATTCATTCCAACTAAACTTTTTTTTTTCGCCGGAACATCGAAAAGGTGGTCAAGTGACCGCATAACAATTTACAGCTATAGCTACTATAAGATCATAACAAGGGTTACGTGTGGCGTAATTGTCCATCACCACCACCGGTGTCAATAACCAATATCGCACAAAATAAGAAAATAAACAAAAATTCACAGAACCCACGGGCACAGTGGGAATCGATGATATGCGAAGCACCAATGAGGAAGTTTGATATGTCACTTCGAAATCAGCACAGCGTTACAAGGTGGACGTAAATTACGCCGTACATCACTTACATATGATTATCATGTTTGCGCCTGGCGCTTGGGTTCGTCGTCTATTCACGTCACGTAATACGAAATTTAGTATATGTGAAGCTATAGCGAAATGATCGCAAGCGCGCTAGGAGCGTAGAATGCAGTCTTGTTTTACATGACACGCATGTCATGTTCATCAAGTTTAGACTTGTCATTTACCCTAATCGTCTATTGACGTCACGTAATACCAAATTTGTACTATGTAAGCTAGCGAAACGGCCACGAACGCACCAAGAGAGTATAATGTACTCATGTTTTACATAACGCATATAATGAATATATGTGAACTTTTCATTTACCTTCCCCGTCTATTCACATCACGTAAATTATATTTGGTGTACGTGAAGCTAGCGTAATGGCTACGAGCGTGCTATGAGCGTAGCGTGTAGTCGTGTTTTACAAGACACGTGGGTCATGATAATCATTTTTGGACTTGTCATTTAGCTTTGTCGTCTATTCACGTCATGTAACACCAAATTTGGTATATGTGAGCTGGCGAAACAGACGCGAGCACACTATGGACGTAGCATGTAGTAATGTTTTACATGACACACATGTCATAATTATCGTTTTAGACTTATTAATTTTGTCGTATATTCACGTTACGTAACACCAAATTTGGTATATGTGAGCTAGCGAACGGCCATAAGCGTGCTATGAGCGTAGCATTTAATCATGTTTTACATGACATGCATGTCACGATTTCCACGTTATAGGGCTTGTCCCTTGTGTCCACCATGCAGTCATGTCATAGCATACTAGTTTTGCAACATGTCAGGTTAACGAAACCACTTAAGAGCATCAAGACGATGACATGTTAATTATGACATTGAAGACATACACGTCATAATTTTCATGTTATGACTAGTCACTTATGCTCGCCATACAGTCATGTTATGGCTTACCAATTTTGGTATAGACCCGCTTATCGAAACGGCCAGAAGATCTAAAGGTTGTAGGTGGCTAGATAGATAGACAAATACGGACAAGGTCAACGATATTCGCTAAGAAACGCTTTGAATTTTGCATTTAGAAAGAAAATGGAATTCGAGCCCGGGCCCTCTGGGTTCCAGCTCATAATTATACTACAGAACCGAGCCGGTACTTTGAAACTCTGTTGTAAACTGGCCTTAGGCAGGTTTGATGTCGGGGAAAGAAATAACGTTATTATGAGTAATAAAGTGGTTTAGGACATCATCATTGTTATAGTGCGAGGTCAGAACGACATTAAAGGGCGCTATGGAGCTCGTCTATTTTTGTCCCTGTCATCGTCGTTTTGATCCCGCACTATAAAAATCATGATGTCATACAAACTAGCCCAAACCGCCGCATTTCTGATGTTTAAAACAGCAAAGAACCAAGCCAGGCATGTACGTACGTACGTGTGTGTGTGTGTGTGTGTGTATGTGTGTGTGTGTGTGTGTGTGCGTGTGTGTGCGTGCGTGCGTGTATGTATAAATGTATGTATGTATGTATGTATGTATGTATGTATGTATGTATGTATGTATGTATGTATGTATGTATGTATGTATGTATGTATGTGTGTATGTATGTATGTATGTATGTATGTATGTGTGTATGTATGTATGTATGTATGTATGTATGTATGTATGTACGTATGTATCTATGAATGTATGTATGTATGTATCTATGAATGTATGTATGTATGTATGTATGTATGTATGTATGTATGTATGTATGTATGTATGTATGTATGTATGTATGTATGTATGTGTGGCTGAAATAAAGGGACTCTTCCCCTATCGAATTGCGACTCTGGTTCACATTAGAAGACGCAGTGGCTCGTGATACATAATTTTATTCGCCAATATTATTGCACATTTTTCAATGGGTCAGGCGGCGGGTGTATTAGCGTATACGAAGTTCACATGCCCGCTTTGTGGCTCATGTTAAGGTAGACGAGCGCGACGAGCGCGACGAGCAGGAAGCACAGCGCCACTACGATGCCCAGCACACAAGTAGCCTCCTTGAAGAATGCGGACGCCCAGCCGCATCCCCCAGTGACGGGAGGTGCAGTACCACCGGCTTGCGCTTCGGTCATCGAAGTGGTTCCCGTTACTGAAAGGCCAAAAAAGTCACAGAATATTCGCGGAGTGAACGTTGATGAATGACCCAAGCTCCAGGAAGTTATACGGTTGACCATGAATCCACCGTGAATTGCCCACTCAAACATGCAGAAAAGAGAGTGTATCGTCTGGAACGCGCTTATTCTTCATCGTCATCAGCCACAGCACAAAGTACACATAATGCTTTAAATATGTGTAGCAGGTACCTCAGTTGTCAGTATAATGATGAATGTCATGGTGACATAGTTGGTGCTTCATTGTCGTCGTCATAACGTGTAGTGGTTACCTTGCACGTACTGTGCTGTGATGGCAGAAAAAGCATGTGGGGTCGGAAACGTGCTTGTTCCTAATCGTCATAAGTGCCATTGTCATCGAGCGATGACAGCGGACATGGCTCGATACTAAAGAGCGTCACCGATAAAAGAAGGTCTGTGACAGCCGGATAATTTCCATAAAAAAATTTAGAACATCTCTTTAGCGTAATCTTCGCCATAGTTAACCTAATGACGTGGATTACATGAAATATGACATGAAACAGTGTAACATTATAGTGATCCGAGATTAAGCGGGTGCTTTTCTGGCCCCTGACAAATATTGTGAGTATATCCTGATACTAAATGTGGTTCGTTTGTTTCAGCAAGCAGCACAACAGTGGTTCTCACCTGCCTTCGTAACTTGTGGCGCTTCTTGATTACCGGGCTTTACAGCTAAGGTCACTTTACACAATAAAAGAAGTGAGAAAGAGGGACGAACGAGAGAAGCATTGTCCCACCCAACCTCCGCGCACTCTTTCTCACTTTCTACTTTACAGCGACAGCTATTGTGAGATCACAAGGACAGAAACAGTGCGGCAGTTGTTCGTAGTCGGAGGTGTCCGTTACCATTGTCGCGCGAAATAACAAGCAAAAATTCCAGGAACGTTGGTCACTATTACTGAAAATATCACCAATAACGCATGAGCACCTCTAGCAGCGGCTAAGGTTCCGTGCCCTTAACCTCTCTTATCAAGCTCATGAGTCCATGGCATCAGCCTGGGCGAGACACACTCTAGCAGCCATCATCATCATCATCATCATCATCATCATCATTGGCCACCTATTAATGCACACTCAGGTGGATATGCACGCCGCTGCGCTTTGTCCCTCGTGCGGCATGCTCCGCGGTTAGAAGAAAATAAAGCTCAGTTCTGCTCCTGCCATCCACTGAACGGGTTGCTTGGTTTGTCGCTCGCCACCACACACACGGTTATAGAGGGCATAACCTCGGTCCATATAATGTGGTGACCCGGACTTGAGTACCGCAAGGCGAGCACTGCGTCATGGACGAGACTGTAAACGCCAGACCAACGATCGGCACGGAAGGCATCACCACGGTGTAGATTCACCTACCACCGTTTTGGCCCCAGAATCCTGCGACCTGGTTTATGCACATCGAGGCCACGTTCGCCTTTCGGCTATCCTCGGTCCCTATAGACACCAATGGTGGTGCGCCATTTTTTATTCCACTCCCACCTTGCTAGCCATTGGTGAGCAATCGCTCTGTGCTCACGACCGTGGTTCTGGTAGCAGCGATGGTGTTTGCGCTTACGTTATTGCGAAAGGTGCTGTGAGATTACAAGAGCCGATTTCGGCGCCTTAGCTGCCCGCAACCGGTGCCCTGCCACCAGTGTCCGTAACCACTAAAAAAAAAAAACGTGGTTTATGCGCTATACGCATGCACCGAAGGACGATGAAAAAGTTATTCATGCACCCATTCATAAATATGTAAATTATTACATCTTTCATGTAATAGTTGTAATAATCGGTATGACACGAAAATGTAACGTGCCTGCAAAGAGGTAGTTGAGTGCTTATTGTGCATTGTTTCGTCAAAAGGACGAAGAAATGAATGCTACAGCAACAAATTGCGAAGTTACGTGACAAACGGCACGCAGATCGAAACTTGCAGCGCACACCTCAGGGCAGAAAGCAAGCACGAAATTAGGCATACACAGGAGGTGCGCAGACTAAAAGCTGTCACAGCTCTACACCTTAAGCGGTCTATTCAAATGGAAAGACGCACGAAACGAACGAACCAGTATACACAGTACAGGCCCAAAGAACACCCACAATTCTTGCTTCTTCGTGTGTGAGCAGTGTGCTCCTATCGTTAACGCGGCTGGTGCAGCGAGCGAGTGACCTTCGTGCTCGCCGGAATTAAGAGTCTGATGAGCGTTCCGCCCAGGCGAGACCGTGCTTTGAGGAGGCGGCGCCGATCGAAAAGCTGGCGGCGACTATTTTTAGAGCGCCTTAAGCGCGAAACCTTTGCGCCATCTCGCTACTGGTGTCGTACGCGCGGTGATGTTGTGGAGCTCGGAGGACCACCAAACGGTGTATGGTGTATATATATGAGTGGCTTGCCGTTAGCAAGTTTGACAACGTACGTTTCGTGGCATAATGGTTAGCGCCAAGCGCTGCAGATCGAGAGGTCGCATCTTTTGACGCCCCGTGGAAGAATCTTTCGGTCTCGTTACTTTCTTTGCAGACTGTTAGTGTGCATTTTACAACGTCATATCCGTGACAGAAATACGTCAGCAGAGCCATGGCGGACCCCGGCGTAAAATAATTTTGTGTTAAAAAGAAAAAAAAACACTCCTAGAGAAGGACGGGATTTGAATCGGATATTCTACCTCAGAGCCGCGCTGGTACTTGAAAATCATTCGCAAAAACAGTCCATAACGTGTCTTGTCGGGCAAGAAATTGTGCTAACATATCTATAGTATTGCGTCGCAGTAGGTTGATATAACAGCCAGGTGCCACGCAATGTGAAGTGCACAACGGATAGGTCATTTTTTTTTGCTTCCAACACATTAAAAAAAGGCTTAGCCATAATTCTTCCTGTCGTCAGCCACAGCACAAAGTGCACATCATACCTCGCAGATGTACAGCGGTTACCACGCTTCTGCGCACATGGACGAATATTGGCACAGTAGACGCCGGCCTGCTTCATGAAAGTTTCGATAACTTATGGCATGGTGGGTAACTCGCACATGTACTTGTAATAGCTGCCTCATGAGGTTCTACAACGGGCATTAGAAAAGCAACTCTTACAGCCTTCGCTGTGACTATGCTGCGTATTCTGTAGAGACCTAGCGATTTTTAGGGGTGAAGCTCTTTTTGCTTTAAGCAAGTTTTTCAGCACGCCGTGTCCACTTGTTCTCGAGGTGAGTGCAAGGCGAACGCTCTTGGCGCGCCTCCTTTGTCATCGCCGAGAGGTCAGTGAGTGCACATCTCCACGCAGCTACTCATTGTGAACCCCGCGGAAGCGAAAGCACCGGCACCGAGGGCTCGTAACGCGGCTGCAATGCGGGCCCTCCACCAACACCCCACGGTGACAGCTCGACAGACAAAAGAAAGGCGCCAGCGTCGGCAGCAATCGCAAAGCAGCACCAGCATCGCTCCGAGGCGGCGGCAGCGGCGAGGGTTCACGCAGCCGAAGCAGAGCGGGAATTCAAGGACGATCTATTCGTGCTCGTCGGAGTCTTCAACGTGGACATCATAGCGGTTGACGACTGCTGGCTAGTCTCGCTCATGATCTTTCTGTTACGGTCTCTGATGCAGCCCGTACGACCACAAGCGTCCCACCACCATCACCTATGTCGATATTGCCTTCTTCAATTTTCAACCACAATCTCTCATGCGACATCCTTTCACGTACTTAACCGACAACAATATTGAGAGGGAAAAATCATTCCACAGATTTGTAGTAAGTAATGTAATTCTTTCATAATTTCATCAATATGTGTGGGCTGTTCATCGAACCCGTGACGTGGCGGAGAGACAAGGTCTCTTTGTCCCGACGTGGAAGCGGCCTGCTGCACTCTATACGCATGCACCGAACGACGATGAAAAAGTTATTCATGCATCCATTCATAAATATGTAAACCATTACATCTTTCATGTAATAAATGGCGTATACGTGGATGGATAAGTAATAAACAATCTGTATGTAAGAGTATTGTGTGGGGAATGTTTCATGGTGTCACCGTTGAGCATTGCAGCTTCGCTCAACTCATCATCATTCACTTCGTGGAGACGGTGGGATTTTCGGATGCGAAGGAGCTCTTTGACTAGTTTGTGTAACGTTGTACATCCGTGTCTCCGTGCCAGTGTGCCACACTGCGTCCCCCCCTCCCCCGACACAGTTTGAAATGATGCCAAGTCGGTCAAGTCACAGCTAAACGTACACGTATCTCTCTCTCTCTCTCTCTTACCCGCCGCAGCTGCCGACTCATCCCAACACACCTAGGTAATGTTGCTCCTCCACCTGCTCGCAACACACTCCTCGCTCGCTTCACATTCTTCATCGCCCGCAAAGCTCAACCGCACGTCGAGTGTAGATGCTCTTTCGGCTCGTTTATCTGCGATGAAACTTACACGAAACCCAACCCGCATCCCGTGTCTTTGGGTTTCAAAGAAACGTTTACTCGAGTAAAGGCTACACAAAGTTTCGCTTCAAACCGTTCTTCCAGCAGTCGCGTCGACGACCGTTTCAGCCGAGTCAACGGCGTGCACACAACTGCTGCTTCGCATACCATCATGGTTCCCTTTGGGAAGATTGTCTATATTTTTTGCGCTGTGTCACCATGCTGTCTACTGAACAGTATAAACTGGCGAGCTTAGTGCAAGCCCTTCTGTTGCTTGCAACTACATCTGCTATGTAGGGCGCGGCATGTCAAATGTTCGAATCTTAGACGTTGTACTTGGCTAGATGAACGTGTGTTACAACTCAATGCTCTAACCGTGGTAAAAATACGCGAGATAAACGTTCGAACGCACCTACTACTCCATTGGACTTGCCGGTCGTCAGCGATGTCCGGGAGTGGCTCCCCGTCTCAAGCTCGTGTCGAAGATCAGCCGCGTCCTCCTGAAAACAGGATTCCGCATGGCGAGGTGACGGGGGTTGGGAGGCACGAGGTCGCTCTCCTCGAGGTCTTGAAGCTTCAAGGAGACTCGGCCCTCGGCGCCCATTGATGGAAGGTAAAGGGACGACCACTGTCGATGATGATCATTATTTTTGGACGAATGGCATGTACCCACTCGGAGATATCAGTAAAAAGTCGGGTGGATCATACAGTGTGGGTTTATTATTATTTTTAAGAGCTAACATAGGCTACAGATGTAACGGTAATAAAGCGTTAATTGAATACTTACACCAGGACCGGAACCGTCTTTTCCTTGTGCCACTTTGCGCATGTATATGAGAATGATGAAGTGCGGTGTTGGTAATGATGACGATAATAAACTTGTATGACTGGTGCACGTTTTCGGTATGCGCTCGAAGATGGCGCGCTTTCTCGCATGCTTCATATAGATTACACAGCGTACCACACATGGAGATGGGAAGGAGTGGATATGTGGACCGTATTATATTACATATTACTCAAACCTTCACGGTGTGACGAGGACGCCTTCGTTGACTATTGTTTGCTCCGTGTGAGCACTTTATTGCTACCGCCGTAAAAGTGTCGGTTCGTGAGTGACATAAAATCGGCCGTAGCTCTCTTTCACAGTAAGGTGTTGCGGGTTGTCTTAGGAACTTTCCAAGAATTTCGCACCTTTTCTTGAAAGAACACTGAGAGGTCTCCTAATGTATCCGATATCTTTACAATCACCTACCAGATATGACGTTATTTTAGTGTTCATCAGTTTTTTGTATCATCAACTTTATTTCACATTGCGTTAGTGCTTTACAAGGAAGGTATAAAACCAAAAATGCTACAGTTATAAGGCATATACACAGAATAAGCTAAGTATGCAGTCTAAACAGAAAAGAACCTGTACAGAATAAATGGGAAAGTCTGGCTGACGTCCAAGAAACACCAAAAGCACACGATGTCTTGCATTTGAAGCACAACAGAAACACACGAGATCAGAAAACACCAAACGTCAGATGCAGTACACTTACAGAAAAGACGCTTGGTTGGATTAAAAAGATTTCTGAACTAATAATTCTGAGATGCTGATCATGAAAGGGGACTTACACCTTTCCTGGACCGTGGACTGAAGAGTGCTGAACAACAGGATGTGAATTTTAGCGAGATGGCATTCACTGAGCACAAGAAACGAACAGAAGGTAAACTGTTATATGGGCTTGAGCAAACAAGGCGTTTTTAAAGGATGTAGATGTATTTCTGTCAACTTGTGCAAGTAAACTATCGCTGAGTAGCAGGGCTCCGATTTCGTTAGGTCACTGTAGTTTCAGAACTAGGCCAGCGCAAGCACATCTGGCTTCTTTGTATTGCGAACCAGTTTACACGACGTCGATTCTTAGTCGCGAAGGTGGACAAAACAACATTTTATTCGGAACTATACGGGCGTGGACGATGCGTGGCACTTGTGCTTATTGCGATGTATACTTCTACAGTATTATGGTACTTCAGCTGTTTGGTTGGAAGACTGTGACGTGTTCACTGCAATCTTCCATGTCGCTGCTGTCCCATCATCAGCGATACAACAGGCTAATTAGACATACAATGCAAGCTGTGCGCAAATTATAAAGCTCAAGTGTCTCGCCTTCGTAGCTGTGAGAGCTGCCAAACGATGCATACGCGGTCACTTTTTTGTCCAGTTCTGACTAGCCTTCTTTGCTGTTATTGTACGGATGAAAACACCGCAACACAGCATCACCGACATCCTTCAAACGAGCGTGTCATACTTTTTCTCGGTTATTTAACGTGGACTAATATACTTCAATGGTTCATGATATGAATAGGACAAAAAGTTCGGCTCGATAGTATGAACAGCGACATTAATCCTCACGCCAGCAGTGTATTCGGAGCATATCATAGGTTGGCGAAGAAGAGGTAGTTCGCTAAGACTCGCTCAAGTAATATGTTTAGCGCTTAAGGCTTGATGGGAATTAGCTTCACCCAAATTTTGGCTAACCGGACTCACCCCAGCTCATACGACTACCATCTTCTTTTCTCAACCGGATTTACTTGCTCTCGAACTCGTCAGGAATAACTGAGACCCCTACTCACGGCCCGATATAAATGAGTAGACCTAAGGGCGAGTTTGCGGATCGTCGGTAACTTTACTGCCTTTGCTAGCTTTACTTGACCTTGGCGCCAGAAGTTTGAATGGCACACGAGACCCGAAGTACCGCAAGAAAAATGTTTACGGTGTAACGAAACACAGAGCACAACTTTGTGTTGCCCTTCATATCGACTTCTAATGAAACCCTCTTCTGGTGTACTTTCTTCTGATACGTATACTTTTCATGAATTTAAGTAAACTACGTAATTCTGCGCTAAGAAGCAAGCGGGCAGTAAGCGAATGCTAAGATTTTTTTTTAGCATGCGGCACTCACGCTGGTAGTAAAATGAAAAAAAAAACAAATTTGTTAAAATTAGTCTGATATGACATCATATTTCGAACCATCAGTGATGTTTTCGAGCCAAAAAAAATAAGTAAAACAATGAATAGGGCACAATGAAGTTAAAAAGTTCTGCGCACCTCAACTCTATAGTAAGAATGACTTAGGGAGGAGGCTTTTTGGGCTAGTTGATCTATCACGATCAGGGCTCAGCGCGAATATTAAAGACTTGAAGAGATACACTCCCTTTGTTCTAATACAGTCGAACCCAGGTATATATAATACAAGGGGAACCGCAAGAAAGTTGTTTTTGTAAATAATTCAATAGACAAAATATTTTAGATATTGAAACTATATCATCAAGAAATTTTACAACTGCTCAATACACGGAATACTTCGTTACCCATGGATGAAGTAATTAAGGTCGAGGCTCATAGCTTTACTAGTGTTCATTGTTTACGCTGGGATAACAAGCTTGTACAGTTATACCTCGATTTAAAGAAAAGATATACGAACAAATGTCTTGCTAGTGGTAGTACTTTAACGTAATAGCACTCTACTAATAGCTTAATCTCTGCGCTGCGCCCCCACCCAAAAACATTCTTCCGGTGCCGATGCTTACCGCACAGGACTAACCACCATGGCTCTTAATACAAAATTTTGAGGGGAGCCGACAGATGGAAACAACGTGGTGGGATAATCATAAGATGAGCTGGTGAAGTGCCTGAACTCTTCTGCTTTATAGTATCTTGCTTTTCAGGCGTCGATCACCGACAGGGACACTCGTCACCACCATGAGATAGCGTCACCACCAAACCTTTAAAACTAACACGCCAAGGATGACACGGCGCCTTTGAAAGTCCTCCTATCGAAACGTCGGCCAGTCAGTCTGAGGCACTTCACCTGTTCATCTTATGATTATCTTAACACCACGACTGCTGCAATTTGCAGAAGGGCGACGATTCTAAAGTCTCTTTAGGCAGCAAAAGTTATGCACGATATGCAACATGCGGTGTGCGTTGCGAGTTTGCCGTCGCGGCGTCATCAAAGTGAGTCCACGAGAATGTCCGCCGCCGCCCTTATGTGGTAAGTCAACGATGCCATTAGCGGCGTCGCGAGGGGCGATGCCTCGACCAGGGCTTTCTTCAAGGCGGTGAACCGAGATCCAACGTTGGAGTCATCGAAGCTGACGCCGAACACAACATGCTTACTTAAGTAGGTCCCCCACGTGTGGTTCCTGAAAGACATAAGGACAGAAGAGTGTGGATGAATGATGTAGTGATTCATTGAGAGCTCTGTCACACAAAGGATAAGTTTTGAGGAGAGGCCAAGTGGTCAGCCAATCATATGCGTGCTCGTGTTCCACTTCGGTTGGGCAAGGGGAGCAAGTCCTTTTACAGAGCCCCCTCCCCCCCCCCTCGCACACACACACACCATCTGTCCCCACACTGTTCAAGAAAAAAAAAAGAAAACATATCAAGCTCTGTAATGGATGCAAAACTGAAGCGAAAACGTGGGTTTTACAGCAGCCTCCCATTTTTCCACGGCTTTCAGGGTTAAAAATTTCAAGTAAACGACTCTTTCAATGCAGAATTACATGACTTGGTCGTTAATGTTGTCGAAAAAACATGCGCAGCTATAAACACTCACAATAAAAAAATGGCCACGTATCTGTATATTAATCTGCAAATGTCGTCGAAAGACGATAGTCTTGCGTGTGTAGAGACTGAACAAAACATTTATTTGATGTTCTGTGCAAGAAAATCGGTGAATGGTATTCCGGAGGCGCTCCGTTAGAGTGCCTTGAGCGTGCAGCGGAGGCGAACGAGCGCATCAATACATGTCACACGTGAGACATGAGCGCCATCTGGCAGTTCTTTTTAGAAAACAAAGCGCGTGGCTCTGAGACGGGTATGCGCGCCCGTCTCAGAGGTGATAAGGTGTAGAACGCAAGGCGATGGGTAGGTGCCACCACCGTCTCTCTTAGCAAAGCGTTGGAAACACTCCCCGTTCCGTGCAAGCGTTGCATGGTCAGCGCAGCGTGATATGTGCTACGGTCCTTAAAATTACCTATGTATGCCTTTTCTAGTAAAAGACAAACATGTAGAAAATATATGTGTTGTTGTGGATTGCTTTTTGATTGACAATCGCACACGTATGAATGCTGACCTTTGAGCAACATTGGTGGGCGCTGCGGATGGGGTCGGCCGTTCAGGGTATCTGCTGGTGCTGTTTAAAATACCCGGTTTCGGTAACAGTGGACAAACAGACAAATGCACAGACAGACAGACCAAATTTTTTGCGTGGAAGGTCTCTAAGAACAACTATCATCTTTAAAAATGCTGTAGATTCCGCCTACCATGGAAATGGTCATAATGCGAAGCAGGGGGAGGGAAGGCGACCGTGTTCTAATTTTTTATTGAACAACACGTTACGTAATGACGCTAAATATATGTACAAATGTTGTACGCACAGACATATGTTGAACAGTTGCATATTTTTTACATAACCAGTTCACACTTGCGGAACGATACCAACAGAAACATTAGTATTAGCAATACCAGAAGCCGTGAGCTGATAATAACGCTTGTGCTTTCGAGTATGGTACCCCTGGACACTGCTATGCAAATCAACTTCAGTGGATGGCTTCTTACTACAATTGACGTTAACCCGACGAGACGGCTGTATCATAAATGTACACATGTAATGTTTATAAAGTTGGATAGCCTGCATATTGCAACCGCAATATACCGTTTTCATAATTGTAAAGCTAGCTTTCCTGCTAAGCAGTTTGAACAACTAGTCATTAGTCATTTAGTGCAAATAGCCTGTTCAAGCGTGGTTTGTTAACGCAATGCCATAGAAATTGTTCAGTCGCCTCTAGAGATAATACTCATAATACATGAATCCCAGCATGTTCAAATTTTACCCCGTTCCACTTGAAGCACGACATGTGTTCAAACATGCAACGGAGAGAAGCGCACTTGTGAGTTATGAAAAGGGTACATCGACTTTTCACCAAACATTACACATGAATAGTGTGTTTTTTAAAGACGATAGTCTTTCTTGGGGACCTTCGATGAAAACATCTTGGTCTGTCTGTCTGTCTGTCTGTCCGTCCGTCTATCCGTCCATCTGTCAGTCCATCCGTCCATCCGTCTCTGTCTGTCTGTCTGTACATTCGTCTGTTTGTCCGCCCTAACGATACCTCCAACGGCACCAAACGGCCAAACCAATTCGCAGCACCCACCAATTGCTCAAGGTTTAGCACTCATAGTTGTGCGATTTGTCAATTAAAAAAGCAATTATTGTGCATATCTGAGGCGCCATAACAACACTTCGAAGGTTTGTATGTCTGCCTTCATACTGGAAGAGGCACACACAAGTAACTCTAAGGAATGTAGCGTTTATTGCGCTGCGCTGATAGTGCAACGCGATGCTCAAAAAGGTGTTTCCATCGCTTTGCTGCAACGTCACGGTAGTGGCACCTGCCCGTCGCTTTATGTTCTACACCTTATCACCTCCGAGACTGGCGCGCATCTTTCTCCGCGGTCTGTACGCCTTTGTTTTCGAAGACAACTGCTAGATGGCGCTTGTGTCTAACGTGCCTCGATGCGCTCGTTCGTCTTCGCTATGCGCTCGTTCGTCTTTGCTACACGCTCGAGGCACTCCAACGCAGCGCCTCCAAAATACCATTCACTGATTTTCTTGCGCAGAGCATCAATTAAACGTTTTGTTCACTCTCTTCAGACGCAAGAATATCATCGTCTTTCGACTACATTTGCGGTGTAACATGCAGATTTGGAACCAATTTTTTTAAAGAACAGGACCGTGACAAGCACGTCATATTCGCCAAGACAGACGGACGGACTGACGGACGGACAGACAGACAGATGGACGGACGGACAGACAGACAGACAGAAAGATAGATGCATGCAGTACGCAAATGAATTCTTGGCTTTTGGAATAACATGAATGGTCTAGCAGAGTAGAGGTGTGGTGCAGAAGTGGCGCGTCCCTTTGGATGACAACGGGTGGCACCAAGGTTAACGGATGACAAAGATTGGGAGGTGTCCACCCCCCTGCCCTATCTGTGTGCGCGCCTATGTAGACGCCAAGGTAGATACAACTTGTAGCGAAGGTTCCAAAGAAGCAGATGCGCTCAAAAAATGGGGGCTGATCAGCAGCTCATGCGGCTTTTTGAGGAGAGCAGACATACGCAATAGCTGGTAAAGAAGTGACGTCATTTTGTGTGTGCTAGTGCAAAGTTTGACCTGAAACTACTTTTTGTAGGTCCCTGATCGTGGAGGTCTCGCGCCATGCGATCTCCGGGGAGTTCTCCACGAGTGGTCTTGAAGTGAACGCCAGCTAATTTAATGATATCGACTGATGACTACATAGTGGTGTTTAGGTGCACTACTGTTCAGTTTGCCTCGCTCGTACAAGGAAACTTCTTTTTTAAATTTTTATTCGGCGTTCGTGGCATCTCCCGCTGATGGATTACAGACCAACAGTGCACCTGTCAAGCATGTAGCATTCGTTCTTTGCTTCGCACATACGTAGGTTCTTTAGCATGAACAATGCTCATGCTCTTCATTTCTAAGAGGAAGAAATAACGCCTAGTCACGCTAAGATTATGACGTTTTCATTTTATTGAATGGTCACGATAACTCAAAACTTACTACACTGCGTGCAAGGGTAGTAAGCTGCAAAAAGTCTGCCGACACTACATGCGATATATTTTCTATTATGCTCTGATAAGTTACCTTACGTATGGGAATGCAAGCATGCGATAGCTTGACAGGACTGTTTGCATGAATAGCATCTTTTTCCTTGGAAAAAACTTCCTTGAAAGTGGCGCCCAGAGAGAGAGAGAGAGTGTGTGTGTGTGTGTGTGTGTGTGTGTGTGTGGTAAGCCTAACACTGAAAACAAACACACATGGCAGACGCTACCTGTACATGTTCCCTGCAAGGATGCCCGGACTGTCGATGAAGGCTCGCTCCAGAAGCATCAGCTTGTTGTTCACGTTTCTAAGGGAATCAATGACGAAACATTGTCATGTACGTGGGCAGCTTGCAACATGACATATCACACGAGAAAGTATACATGCCTAGCACGGGCAATATGCAATGTTTTCGATTGAAGATCGTAAGCGGAATCGGTAAAGAAAAAGTCACTGTTTCGGCAAAAGGGCGAAGCAATAAATGCGATAGCATCATATTCGAATGTTTTACAAAGCAAGGCTAGCATTATAGGAGCAATAATAGTTGTAAACATGCGCTTCCTAAGTAACCAAGTTTCCTGCAGCGCAGCAACAGTAGGAGACCCCAACAGGGCTCGTGCGTAGTTACGGCGTTGATGAGAAGCGCCTCGCGTTACAGTATGTGCTGCAGATTACAGGATGCGTACGAAGCACAATACACCTGTGTGCTCTAACCGAAAGCTCTATGATTTTGTGTGGAAGAAATTCCTGTTATGAAAATGCATTTACTTTAGCGTCATTCTTTCCAACACTGGTGTCTGTGAGAGAAGAGAATGACAGTGACTTTTAATACAGGCTATCGTGCTGCTGGAGGCAATACTTTCACTATATTAATCAGTTTTCGTAAAAATTACTAGCCATCCTAATTTCACACGCGGATTTGTCTTCTGTGGTAATGTGCAGCGATGCGGCAAGCGCTACATTTATATTCTGACTGCAGTACACCTTCAAGCACACAATACATTTACGAAAATGAGTCGTTTTCTAAAATCAGTCTGTCAATCGCCTTAAAGGACGATCCTTCTTGAATAGTGCTGCATGAATTTTTAACGCTGCACCTACCGGTTCACATCATGAACTTTTCAGGGATTGCAACATGGCTTACGAAACAGCAATGCATCAGTAATTGCACAGTAAGAATGTCCGATGTCATATTTACCACGCACGGCTGCAAACATTTAAAATGTCCTCAGGATATAGCCATAGCAGAGATTCCAGTGTCTTACCTGAAAGTTTTGCTGTTCTGTCTCTCCCGCTCAACAGCGTCTGCTGCTTGGGAGAAGCTCTCCACAGCCGAGATTAGTGGCCCTGTGGCATGAAGTAAATCAGAATACGTAAATATATATAAAAAACGTACACACTCTGCTCGCTGGACAATTGGGGTGCACTTTCCCGAGACACAAAAACTCCTGAAATCGCGATTTGATGACGGCCTGTCTTTGAATGTGAAGAACCGTAATTGCGAATACATGCACACGCATCCGTGATAACTTTGATATAGTTCAGAAAAGTTTGTATATGTGAGGTGAAATATACTTCCGCACTCACGAGGCCACGCTAAACGGGCGACGCTATGGCTCTAACACTGCATGTGTGGCAGACGTATTGCATTATGCTTAGCGAGGTGTAAAAGCTTGAAAACTCTGTGATTGACATCAGAGCTTCATTTTCGCTTCACGTTTGTCGCCCGTGTAAGATTAGAGGAGGTATACCCTCTACTATTTTCTAAAAGCTTTACGGGCAGTGCTGCAATTTGGTCGCCGCACGTACCCACGTCGATCCGTTGGTCCTCGATGTGAGTGGCGTAGAGTACACGCAGCTCGGCCAGGCTCTCGTTCAGTGCCGCCGCGTACGGCCGCACCGTGTGGGGCAGCAGTGCAGGCACCGCCAGCTCGTGCGCTGCTGAGGCTAGCAGCTGCGCCACAGCTCGAAGGAACTGGAAGTCAGTGGACATGGGAAAACGAAAACAGTCCTACTAAGGTGAAAGCCTTAGATGCTTAATAAAACGAGAAATTTGACAATCGGCGTCAGCGTCGAGTAATGCGAAAATCTTGTGATGACGGCACCGTATGACATCATAGTGACGTCACAAATTCAAAAGTCTGCGACGACATTATGACGTCATGATGACGCCACTCTGGCATTGCGCCGCATAATGACGTGTTCATATTGCATTGTCACTTGGCTAAAAGAATTAAGTCCGATCACGGAGGCTTACAACGTAAAACCAGGTGCGGTGCGTCCGATTTCAGAAGCTCTGCAAAACCACATTAGGTGCAGTACTCTCTCGAAGAATGGTAGCACAGAATAAAATCATCAAGTGAAAAGAAAAAAGCAATGGCTTTTGCACTCGAGTAGTCTAAGGTGGATGCATAAAACACACTGCTGCTAGTGCTTGTAATACACTGCAAGTTTTTAAGTAAATATATGAGCCCTCAGCGTGCGTTTTTGCCGTCGGCATTGCCGTCGTGTACTGTTAATGCGTGTGTGTTAATTTTTTGCCAAAAAAAAATTAGCTAGCTAAGCAGAAAGTTTTTTTAGAGGCTAACCCCACCTGTTATGACACTACCACCACCACCTGTTTGCACTTCGCGCTGCCCGCAGTATAATAGTATTTGTTTTATTGCCTACAAGTGTGCTTACTTGTGCATTCCTTGACATTTTGGAATTTCTCTTATTGTTACTTACCGAGAACTCTTTGTCGACCATCTTGTAAGCCATTTCGTTCTCGTAGATAGTGTGATAAAGAGGCAAGCAAGAGTCGAAGCTCTGAAATAAAATAGGTAACATTACGCAAGAACTACAAATGATTACTATAGCGAAAGTGAGCTGCTTGGGGAACACGTGACCTCAGAAAGCAGGTAACACTGATCAGAGTTTCGTGCTGAGCGCACCGAGCGTATACCACACAGTTGAAAAAAAGAAAAATGGCACGTAAAAACCAAATACATTTACAATGATAATGGACTTGTAAGCAGTTTAAAAGGTAAGCCAAATGAGAAAGAATTGCAGAAAATAGTAAAAAATAGAATGAATGAGTGCAGCTACATGATGTTAACAAAGCTGATATGCTTATCAGAAAATGATTGGTTGAGGTCAAGTTCATGCTGAGATGAGTACGACGCAACAACAATAGTATAGTTTGACACTTACTGATACCTCTTGGTGTGTGTCTGGGTCTACGGCCTAATATATGAAGAAACTCGAGCGCGTGGGTGTGTTATGGTGTGTGCTTACTGAGCTAGGGAACGATAACAAGGAGATAGAAAATGCATCAGAGCAGCTCATAAAGTTTCGCTTTAAAAAGCGGTACACATTCAGGCAACCTTAATTATGAAGATTGAAGTCATATAACAAATTTCTTGCTATAAGCTTGCTGTTTCAGTAATCTTTGTCTCCACCCTACAAGTACGACCGTGCCACCCCATTCACAATATCAAAATATGCTTTCTGAAAGAACAAAAGCATTGTTGCAGCGTATCCCTTATGTCTATATAGATATGCAAGGTGTTTCATGAAATGTGTCCTATATTTTTAAATATTACAGAAAGAACGTATCTGCGTGCTACTTGCAGTGTTACCTTTACTCTCAAATAAGACATTTTAGATGGGCACAGAAATAAATTACAGCTGTAGTTATGCAAACTACAACAATTAATGTTTTAACCAAAGAACTTAAGTGATCAAGTCCAGTGGGTGAATTTAAGTCCTTCCTGCGAATAGTCTATAACAACTTTAGAATTTTTGTAAGGCGGCCAGTGGTAATCACCGCGGAACAATAAAATCTGGCTAATTTAGCAGGTGAAACCGAAATGAATGCACCTCAACAGTGCATCTACTATTCACTTAGAAAAATCTCTCAGTGAGGACAATGTTTCCCTCACCGTTATCAACAGTCAATCTAGACACTTCGCTTTGCGCCCACTCATCGGCGCTCGCTTATCCTCTTCCCTGAACAGTGCCGTTATTGAAACCGTTTTCGAACTGAATGGTAGATGCAATGTTTGGTGTGTCCGTTTCTCTTTCGCCTGCTAAATTAGTCAGATTCTATCGCTCCGCAGTGATAACCAGTGGCCGCCTTTCGAAAATTTTCAAGTGTCTATGGACTATTCACAGGAAGAATTTGTATTCGCCCAATGAACTCGATCGGCTATTTTCGCCGGTAAAAAGGTACTTGTTTTAATTTCCATAATTACTGCTATAATTACCATTTGTGTGCATCTGAAGATGTCTGATTTAACAATAAGGGAACGCCGCATGCCGGTAACACCCAGATGCCTCTTTTCTATAATTTTCAAATAACATTCGACACATTTCTCGAAACACCTGTATATGTGTATACATCTTTCATAAGCCAATCTGCCTACCAGTATGCTCACGCGCGCGAATTGACATTGATCTACCTCTTCTGGGAGCTCAATTCAATTCCTTCCATTTTATGTCATAATTACCATAATACAGTTGAGAACTACAAAATAATGACCTCCATGTTTCTTTTTGTTTGAATGTCTTTCGATTCATTTTGTTGTGTATAACAAAGACACGAGGCCTCGAGAAAGCTTTTCAAATCTTTCATTCATTTTGAAATTCACAGATACCGGTGACCACAACCCGTCATATGGTCCACAAATTTTGTAAATTTAATCCGACAAAGATGACGAGGCTTTTTTTACAGCAATAGGTTTACCTGTAGAAACAGCGAAACCTGTTCGAGGTCTGTCACCTCTGTTGATGTATATTTTAGCAGATCAACACAAATTTATGACATCAGCACATTGAGCTTTCGGTTCAATAATTAACGAGTACCGCATAATTATAAACAGTATGTAAGTGTTAACGTACTGGCGATCTCGTGCTGCATAATAATTATTTCGACTTACCTGGTTGCGACAAGCATAGCGAACGTCGACACTGGGAATGCCAAGTTCGTGGTAGAATGGTGCGTAATCACTGTCCGACGCGAGATCCAAGAACCTGAGTGATAAATTGCAGATATAATCTTATTCGCTCTTTAGAATTTATGACTCTGCCAAATTAAATCAGCGCATAATTTCATCAAATCTCGTACAATAATTAATTTCGCTCGATGAGTTAGCCAGTGAAATCGTAGTGCAAGAAATAACTAGAACAATACTACAACTATCCTTGAAAATAAAAGGTATGTTTATATTATTTTACGCCTACAGAAAGCTGCGTAATAAACGGTAACACGGAGAAAGCGTAGATATTTTTAGAAACGCGAACCGAAATGAGAAATCTGTTAGTGTTTATTTAACGGTGACAAGGCCATTACGATTAAAGAAAAAGACGCATCTTTTTCTCTCTTTCTCAATATTTTTCAGCTGATGTACCTGCGTAATTTTAGTTTACATATTTCATTTGTTCTTTCTTGTTCACCACCTAGTAATCATCTGCCAGTTTTTTAATTCAGTTTAGTTGCAATTTATAACAGACGGTCCAATTTTAGGTATTTGTGCTCTGGGATTCTCACCTATAGCATATGTAACCAATAATCTTCCACCGAAAGGGAAGCTGCTAAAGTAAAATGCAGTGCCATTCATTTCCGGCTTACCTTGGCTCGGTGTCAGGGTTATTGAATGATGGAGAATTTTCGAGCCAGGTGTCGAACACTGACATCCTCCCGTGGGCGACTTCCTCCTTGTCAGGATTTGGGAGCTGCATGATAAATATAACCGAACGCTGTGGATAAACTGTACAATGTAACTGTATGAAAACAAGTATATGGCCTGCTAACAAGGAGATATTCAGGCAACGCAATTTTTTCTCAACTTTTTGGGCTCTCGTTCAATTGATTGATTGACTTTTGTAGTTTAACGCTTCAAAACCACGATATAGTTATGAGAGACACCATAGAGGGGGGGTCTAGAAATATCGACCACCTGGGTTCTTGGACTCTCGTTCAATTCAATCAGTTTCATCAACGGAGAACATCTATCGACACCCTGACTGCACGTCGTTAGAAAGAACACTGCCGTGCACTTGCCAAAACCTGACAACCAGCCGAAGCAATGACGGCAACATCTGGCATAATCATGGTTTCATGGGTAATGTGCATCGCAAGCTGGGTCTGTTGGTGCATAATTATGGCAAGAACAAACAACGGACGGAACACAAAGGACGATGACGAACGCTAAACATTAAGAAATAAGGTTCAACCAACCAACCTTTGTTGATGAATTGCACGTACACTTTCACTATTCCACACAGACGTCATTCAGTGCACATGCTTAGGCACGCTATCAATGTATCATTAGGTGCCCCGCCGCGGTGGTCTAGTGGCTAAGGTACTCGGCTGCTGACCGGCAGTTCACAGGATCAAATCCCGGCTGCGGCGGCTGCATTTTCAGTGCAGGCAGAAATGTTGTAGGCCCGTGTGCTCAGATTTGGGTACACGTTGAAGAACCCCAGGTGGTCGAAATTTCCGGAGCCCTCCACTACGGCGTCTCTCATAATCATATGGTCGTTTTGGGACGTTAAAGCCCACATATCAATGTATCTTTAGGTATTAGGGATGGCGCGCTCACACAACACTCCCCCAGATAGAAAACGCGTTTGGCTTCCTATTTTACAATGACAAGCTAGAAAGCGCCACGAGGCGTGTTAACACGCACGCGGTGATTGATTGATTGATTGATTGATATGCGGAGTTTAACATCCCCAAACCACCATATGATTATGAGAGACGCCGCAGTGGAGGGCTCCAGAAATTTCGACCACCTGGGGTTCTTTAACGTGCACTCAAATCCGAGTCCACGGGCCTACAACATTCCCGCCTCCACCTAAAATGCAGCCGCCGCAGCCGGGATTCGATATCGCGACGTGCGGGTCAGTACCCGAGCACCTTAGCCACTAGACCACCGCGGCGAGGCTGCATACACGCATGTGATGAAAAAAAATTTCGAAGGCTTCCTAGCTAGTCACCGGGCTTCCACTTTCATACGTTTCTGCAACTTCAGAATCAATGACAAGAACAGTGCAGCGCAATCATGGCACTTAGACCACTGTAACTGGCCTGTTCTGTTTTGTTTTAACTATTTTGCTGTGGAGAGGTTGATGTGCCTATTGCCTCGGCTTCTCGATATCACAAAGTTCTGCAGCAAAAAATAAAATAATAATACAGAACGGTACCCAAAAATTAACAATACAGAAAAAAAAACAATAGCACGCTGAAACCAGTTCGAATATCATGCCAATACACAGTTTTCTTCGCGCAGTTCACACAGTCATAAACTATTTACACGCACACCTTGCTATTCTACTGCCGTATAACATGACCACATTTTATATATACCCATCTCTGGCTGTCTGTCATAGGCGCTTGTCCAGTCCGGTCTCCACTAAAAAGTCTGTCAGGAAGATTATTGCCTTTTTCTGGAGATGCATCTTAGGCCATGGTCCAAGTAGTTTTTTTTTATTGTGAGGGGCCATCTGCCCAAACTCGCTAATTTGTTCTTTAATTTTTCTCTTTCATTCGCATATTTAACGCACTCCAAAAGAATATGGCGAACATTTTCTTCTGCATGACCGCAATGGCCTTCCGGTGAGTTGAATCGACGTATCTTGTGCAGGAAGCTGTTCGTGTATGCTACTTCCAATCGAAGACGGTGGATTATTGTCTCTAGGTGTTGTGGCAGGTCTGTAGCTATGGAAAATTTTCTGTGTGGATCAACTTCATAAAGTACCGTTTCCTTTGATTTAGGGCTCTCAAACCACTTCTCCATCGAACAATGATTAGCTCTTTGCGATATAAAATGCCGAATATCCGCCCCAGACAAAGGGATTGCGCAATCCCGTCCTTCGTTCAATGCTTTCTCTGCGAGGCTATCAGCCTCTTCATTTACCTTTATTCCAATGTGACTGGGTATCCATTGGAATACGATGTTGTGACACTGCGATGAGGCATATTCCACAGTTTCTGCAATACATTGTGCTATTTCACCATTTTTGTAAGGTGATCTCACATTTCTGATTAGCTGAAGAGCAGGTTTGCTATCAGAGCATATCACCCATTTTCGTGGCTCAGGATTCTCGCAGATAAGCCTAACTGCTTCAAAGATAGCCACCAATTCTACTGTCGTCGATGAAGTTTTGTGCGATAATTTGTACATCTTTTTCTGAATTTCGGGTATAAAGACCGCACAGGCTGACGCTTATTCAGTGCATGATCCGTCTGTATATATCTTCGTTTTTTCATCATGCATTACATGAAGCTGATGAAGTACCAACTGTGCCGCTACTAGAGGTGCCATGTCTGCTTTCTTCTCTATGCCGTCTATTTCACGGATAACGTTGAGAAGTGGCAGCGTCCAAGGTGGTTTTGAAGGTTTCCATTGTTTAAATTCTGGTACTACTGCTTGAAATGATGATATAGTATCCTGTAGTCTCGTTGCCTTCCTTTGTATTAGTGCACCAGATAAAAATGACTTTCATGTTGCGTGAAAATTCTGAATAAATTTCGAGATGTTTCTTTAGTTCGGAGTACTGCGAAAGGTGGCTCTCGAGCCTCCGTATACACTAAAGCACTGGAAATTGACCGTGGTAAGCCCAGACATACCCTCAAGCTCCTTGCTAATAACAAGTGAAGTCTCCTTTTGGTGGAGGCTGCAAGTCCATGCAGCAAAGGCAGTGAGTAAGTTACGATGGGGTGTATCCAGGCAACATGTAGGGCTAATAATGAATCTGTAGTACCACCCCATTTAGCCCCGCAGAGATGCCGGAGGATTCGAATGGCCTGATTCATTTTTCGTTCAAGGGACTGGACATGAGGTGACCATGTTAGCCTCCGGTCTAGAATTACTCCCAAGAATTTATAAGTTTTAGCCATTTGAATTGGCTGATTTTACAGAATAATTTGGAAATTTCCAGGTCTTTTTAATGTAGATGGAAGTATGGCTGTTTTAGCCAGACTCAGTGCCATACCTTTTTTTTTAAGAAAACCGTCTACATAATCCAATCCTTCTTGTAGAGTTTGTTGTACATCCAAAAACGATGGACCACATGTCCATATACTTATATCATCAGCATATACTGAACATCTGATGCTAGGTGGAAGATTATACGGGAGCTGCGCCATGAAAGCATTAAAGAGAGTAGGGCTTAGTACGCTGCCCTGTGGCACTCCTTGGTTGAAGACATGTTCCGACGCTGGGCCTTCCTGCGTAGCTACAAAAATTTTCCGGTGATTCAGGAAGTCAGCGATCCATCGCAGTATATTGCCCTTGAATCCCTGCAACTCCAGGCCTTCCAGAACGTGAACGTGACTCACTGTGTCGTATGCTTGGTGGACATCAAGGAATACAGTGACAGTGATGTTTCCTTGCGTTCGTTGGTTTTCCACATCTGTGACCAAATCCAGAATGCAGTCCGTTGTGCATCTACCTCTTCTGAAGCTGGCTAGGCTTTCTGGTAGTAGTTTTTTCATGTCTTGCCATCATAAAATTCGTTAATTGATCATTTTTTTCTATCACTCTTGAAAAACAACTTGTCAAACTAACCGGCCTAAACGAGTCCAACTAAATAGGGCTCTTCCCTGGCTTTAGCAACGGGACTACTTTTGATATCTTCCAACTTTCCAGAACTCTTTCTTCTTGCCAACTTTTATAATAGGTGTCCAACAGGTGTAATTTTCCTTTCTCGCACAAATTAGCAAGAGCAGCGTATGTAACTCCATCTGTTCCTGGTGAACTTGTTCGTTTTACTGAAGACAGCACATATTGTAGCTCCTCTGGTGTGAAGCTGTCACCCAGATCTGATAACTTTGTTACAACCGCCGAAGCTGATTCTGCTGAGAATTTATATTCGCTAGTTTGGGCGGTCTCTCCATTTCTCAGTATAAGATCGCAAAATTGTTCGGCAATCACACGTTCGCTAACTCCTCGAGACAGCGCTAGAGCTTGTAGTGGTCTCGATAGGACTACTGGCTGTCGGAGGGCGCGTACCATGTTCCACAGTTGAGGCGCTGAGGTAAATGGAGAAAGCGAAGCATATACATCTTGACACCTTTTGGTTGAAAGCTTCTGCAGTTGGTTATGCATTGCAGATTGTACTTTCTGTGCAATCTTGAAATCTTCTAAATTACCCGACCTGCGATATCTTCTTTCAGATCGGCGTCGTAGTGCCCGAAGCCTCTCATACTCAGCGTCAACACCCGAATACCCATCTGGAATGGGTACTGCACGAGTTGCTTTTGTTAGAAAGTTTTTTATCTTCGATGCATACGTTTCTGCGTCAGAACAAGGTTCAAGATTTTGTCTCTGTAGTTCTCGAAAGATTGCCCAATTTGTAATTCTTGTTGTGCGGTTATTTTTCGTTTTCTTCAACCTTGGGTGATATATGAATACTGGCAAGTGGTCACTTCCTCTTGTATCAGCGTCTGCAGTCAAGTCTGCTCCACCGCTAATTCAGAAGAGCACACAGTGATGTCTAGTATGCTGCAGTAGTTATGCCCCCGTAGAAACGTCGAAGAACCATCATTTAGTATAGTGTAACCATGGTCTTCGCATGTTTTTACTATAGCAGATCCTCTTACATTACAACGCTCACTACCCCACAATTCATGGTGCGTGTTAAAATCACCACATATAATTATGGGATCATGATCAGATCTACACACTGCAGCCAACTCTGTGTATGAAACGTTTGCTTGAGGGTGCACGTAAGCACTAACTACAGTTACAGTAACGTTACCAAAGAAGAAGAAGAAGTGAATGGAAGAAGCCCGTAGCTTCATTTTGCTCTCTGAATTCAGTTATTATATTGAGTTCGGGATCTTTTTACGGTGTGTGCATTGGGTGGACTGTCTCCAGAGTGGCAGCTAAACATCGGTGAGTCGCGTCTGTCTGTGTGACCGTCCGTGCGTCCATCCGCCCGTCCGTACGTCATCCCTGCGTTCATCCCTACACTCGCCCCTCCATCCGTCCATGCGTCCATCCGGCCGTGCGGCCATCCATGAGTCCGTCCAAGCATCTGTCTGTGTGTCCGTTCATACATCTAGTCAACACTCCAAGTACCACCATCTCGCAACTTTTCATCATATATTCCGCATTGAGAAGCACCAACATTTAGCGGACATTCCAAGGACTAAACGAGATGTGGCACACGCACACTTTCTTACGGCTTGCGCTTTGTGTATACTTCCCACCTTTAACCACCTCGAGTTCATTGTATATACTAGTTCACTGTATTCATGGCACTGCGGTCCAACGCTCACTAAACCTTACTAAAACCAAGGAGGTTACGCCCGGCGAGTATAACGTAGCAACCCTTTCTTGTCAGATAGTGCTCAATGTACATGCCAATGGCTGCTAAGGGGGAATGAGAGACAGAAGAATTGGGCTTTTAGTTAACGCGCACGCTGCGAATTTTTTATAGTTCAACAACGAAAAGGAGAAATCTCCCACCAAAAAAACCTTGCAGGTCAAAGCGTAAGACATGTTACGTACTACGACGAGGGACCACCTGGTGCCGCTTTAAGGAGCTTCACTCCTGAAACCCAAACTACGCCGAACGGGTTTTGTGCCTATAAAAAAGTTATGACAGTAGCATCACAATAGCTGTTTAAGGTAAATAAATAATTTACATGAGGCAACGGAATCAAAGGAAAACTGAAGCTAATAGCAATAGTTTTCTGCACAGTAAATATAATAAATGGGACTCTGCAGCCATACGAAAATTTACAAGGACACTTAAGTGTCCTCAAGCAATGCTTGGCAAATAAGGATAACGTGCCAGTTAGAGTATTCGAGCCTGTGCGGATCAACCTGTATTTAAGGCGAAGATTCATTCCATGGCTTACCTTAGCGCCTCCCCTTCTCTCCTCGATCTAAAGCCTATTCTTTTGAGACCAAATAATGATTGATATACGAAGTTTATTGTCCCAGAACCACCATATCATTATTAAAGACGCCATAGTGGAGGCCTCCGGAAATTTTGATCACCTGGGGTTCTTTAACGTGCACCCAAATCTGAGTACCCGGGCTCGCAGACCAAATAGCCATTTAGTGTCTGCAGTAAGGATGTTTAGTTCATGCATTCTGTTGCTTTTTGATTGCCACATGGTGGGCGTAAATTGTGAAGCCTGCGAGCAGCTTTGCTATATCAAACGGCTTCTAGCCCCACCACAGTGGTCTAGTGACTAAGATACTTGGCTGTTGACCCACAGGTCGCGGGATTGAATCCCGACAGCAGCGGCTGAATTTTCGATAGAGGCGAAAATGCTGTAGGCCCGTGTACTCAGATTTGGGTGCATGTTAAAGAACCCCAGGTGGTCAAAATTTCTGGAGCCCTCCACTACGACATCTCTCATAACCATATGGTGGTTTTGGGAAGTTAAACCCCACGTATCAATCAATCGTCACAGGGCTTAGCTATACACCATTTAAAATGAAAATGCGTTCACAGTACCTTCTTCGTCGATTCCCAGATCAAGTGGGCCAGCAGTGGACTTGAGGACACTTCTAGAGTACCGTTTCCCTGAACAGCGATGTCTACGTTGAGGTATGCGACCGCCTGGTGATGCAGTTGCACGCGATGTTGCTGCGTAGAATTGAGACCCATGAGCACAGTTTGGTAAGGCAGAAACTTTGTAGCTAGATAACACTAAGCAGGCCTTGTCCATCCTTGATAAACAATTTTGGCACGCTGTTCTTCAAACAGTTATTGACGTGTGAGTACGACAAATGGTGAAAGGAACGTGGATTTTTATAACGTCCACTGGTGACCAAGCAAGCAGAAGTACCTGAAAATGAAGAAGTCCTTTTCTTCATAGGCTAAGCCCCAAGGTGAAACATGCCTCTTGGTAAGACATCCCTCATCAGGTCCCTGGTGATTTTTTAGTGGTATATGTCGTTTACTATTTTACAGGTATAGCCACCGTAGTCGATGTGAGCATGCTGAGCCTCTTTATTTTAGAGGCTATGATGTGGGTTATTTTGACAAAGTCATATGAACGTTTAATCAAACATTACTTAAGAAGTTCACGGCATTTTCCTCTGAAAAGCGTATGCACACAATTCCTTCATTGATAGGAACGCACTCGAGACTGATGTCACGTGACGGGCGGCCACCCCCTTGCTTTAGGAAAACATAGCAGAGTGCAAAAAAGGGCAATTTCTGTAGGGCCGAAAGGGATTGGCTGCGACACTTCAGTCACCTAACCAGGGCTTCTGCAGACTAGTTAGGTTGTATTCGTAATTCTGGAGTTAAATTAGGCAATAATATAAATTAGTCACAACGTTATCCACTATTGTGTTCCTAGACACATCTACACCAAGCCAGCAGGAATAACTAGCCGACGTGCGAGACTTGCGTGCTTTTAAAGGTTAGCCATTAAGGCATTAGCGCACAGTATCTTACCTCGACCCATTCCTGGGATCCAATCAGGCCGAACTCTTCAGCGCCCCAGCTGCAAAACACAAGCGTACGACGAGGCCTCCAACCTGGACAAGTGAAGTTCACACGAATAGGATATGGTAGCCTATACCTAGGACAGTCTTTATTTATGGAGGGGTTAATATAGAGGGGCTAAATGAACCGACTCTCTGTCGGCAGGGGGTGCCATAAAATAAAAACAAAATATGATCCTGCGGCATCGCCTAATACGTCTTGCTGTCAGCAGCCCTTCGTTCTAATGCTCGGCCAGCAACTGCCGATCAGTAACAACTTCCGCGCGAAAGTCAAGATAGATGCACATGAAAAAGCTCTGGCGCCTCTATTTCACCAGCGTCATCTCAGTGGAGATCACCTGAGTACTGTAGACGATGTAGCAAATCGGTATCGCAAACGCTGGTAAGGCAGAGCAAGTTGAAATAAGGAATATTATCGTATTTTCCTCGACGTTCATGAACTGCATGAGAAATGCGCTGAAATTGTCTGAAAAGCAAAATTTTGCAGCTGATGGGTATGGCTGTTGAAGACAAGGCCGGAATTAATCAACGCATCATAGGAACTGGCCACCTTTACGTTGGATGAGACTATTTACAACATTCGATGCCGTATAGACAAAATTTGCAATACACAATGTAGCAATAAAAACTTTTCCACCGTTTTTTTTACTTTTATGGGAAGTCGTGCAAGAAATCTTGCAATTAAGTTACGTCAGCACTGCGATGGAGCACGGATATCAACTGTGGGGATTGGTACGGAAAAATTTACTCACAGACACGACTGCTCAATAAGACCAGCCCACGTGCTGGCAAGAACAATGAAATCTATAAACGATCACACTCGGATCTATTATTAACGTAAAAAACGACGCAGACATGTCGTATTTGTTGCCTTGAAGCTATAATTTCCTGGGTTGTATTCCCTCAGCTGTGCAAACGTGCAGATATACTTACATCGCTTTGTAATGCGCGACCAAGAATACCAAGGAAACAAAATGCACAGAAAGCTGATTTCACTCCGAGTCCGTAAAGATCCATGTTCGAAGTAGAACAAGTTATTACTTCGCGCATAACATAGCACGTCTTTCGTTTTTTTTTCTTTTTTGGTGTCCATCCATTTTGG